>CM066583.1:4382500-4910000 GCA_033816785.1 Picus viridis | reverse complement strand
GAGAGGAGAGGAGAGGAGAGGAGAGGAGAGGAGAGGAGAGGAGAGGGAGAGGAGAGGAGAGAGAGGAGAGGAGAGGAGAGGAGAGGAGAGGAGAGGAGAGGAGAGGAGAGGAGAGGAGAGGAGAGGAGAGGAGAGGAGAGGAGAGGAGAGGAGAGGAGAGGAGAGGAGAGGAGAGGAGAGGAGAGGAGAGGAGAGGAGAGGAGAGGAGAGGAGAGGAGAGGAGAGGAGAGGGAGAGGAGAGGAGAGGAGAGGAGAGGAGAGGAGAGGAGAGGAGAGGAGAGGAGAGGAGAGGAGAGGAGAGGAGAGGAGAGGAGAGGAGAGGAGAGGAGAGGAGAGGGAGAGGAGAGGAGAGGAGAGGAGAGGAGAGGAGAGGAGAGGAGAGAGAGGAGAGGAGAGGAGAGGAGAGGAGAGGAGAGGAGAGGAGAGGAGAGGAGAGGAGAGGAGAGGAGAGGAGAGGAGAGGAGAGGAGAGGAGAGGAGAGGGAGAGGAGAGGAGAGGAGAGAGGGAGAGGAGAGGAGAGGAGAGGAGAGGAGAGGAGAGGAGAGGAGAGGAGAGGAGAGGAGAGAATTAACCAGGTTGGAAATGACCTTTGAGATCATCAAGTCCAACCTATCACCCAACACCATCTAATCAACTAAACCATGGCACCAAGCACCCCATCCAGGCTCTCCCTAAACACCTCCAGTGATAGTGACTCCACCACCTCCCTGGGCAGCACATTCCAGTGACCAATCTCTTTTCTGTGAAGATTTTCTTCCTAACATCCATCCAGCCTAAACCTCCCCTGGCACAGCTTGAGACTGTGTCCTCTTCTTCTGGTGCTGGCTGAGACAGCTGGGGCTGTTCAGCCTCAATAGAAGGCTCCAGGAGACCTTCTTGTGGCCTTTCAGTACCTGAAGGGGGCTGCAGGAGTCACTGGGCACCACTGAAAGAGTGCAGCCTCATCCTCCTGACCTGCCCTTTAGATGTTGATGAGCACTGATAAATCCTCTCTCAGTATTCTCTTCTCCAGGCTGAGCAGTCCCAGGTCTCTCAGTCACACATGCTGTGTGGGTTATGCCTGCCAAGACATTTAGCTGGCTCTCCAGATCCAGAAGTGTTTGAAGATGTCCATGTGCCCATTTCCCTATAGTGGAGTCCCCATTTGCATTCTGCTCCTGCATGCACGCTCAGCCAGTAGTGAAGACCACCATCCCAGTGCACCCCCCAGTGCTATGCCCTCTAGCCCAGACTGAATCCCATGCAGGAGCATCTCCTCATGAAAGTGAGGAGTAGCCACCATTTCATTCCTCTTAGCCAGTAAGTTAAACTGGCTGCAAGTGAGCCTTCTCCTCGTTTCACCCTCACCCCCACCACCCCAGCCCTGGCACTGTTATAGACAGGAAGATAAACTTCTTGCCAAGCTTTCCTTCCTTGCCAAGCCCACATCAACCAGGCAGTGAGCAGCACTGCTCCTGTTCAGCTGTCACATACCAGATGAGACCATCTTCTGCATCACTGCCAGGGAGCTTTGCTTCCTAAGGGTTCTGAGTGTTTCAAATCCTGGGTACACTTCAGTGTCTTCATAGTTTAAAAGATCATCAGGACTGTGGGGGAGAGATTTGCCATGGATGCAGAGGAAAGCAGGGAATGTTTGACTCTGGAAAATCAGTTGTTGTCTGGACTAGCTTAACAAGAAGTCAGGACATCAGTCTATGGTTCATAAAATGATGACTCAAACCCACCTGAGAGAAGAGAGCACCCAGCCTGCATTTGAGCACAGTCATGTACAGAGGCAGGTCCCAGCTTTTCAGTCAGTGATTCTTCTTTCCTAACGCTGTGAGGGCTGGAAGCTCTCTGCTGTGAGACCAGGGTGAGTTGAGGCTGTTCAGGCTGGAGAAAAGAAGGCTCCAGGGAGAGCTTCTGGTGGCCTTTCAGTACTTAGAGGGGGTGATCAGAAAGCTGGGGACAGACTTTTTAGTAGGGCCTGTTGTGACAGGACAAGGAGTGATGGTTTGAAATTGAAAGAGGGAGATTTAGACTGGAGAGAAGGAGGAAACTGTTTACACTGAGGGTGGTGAGACCCCGACCCAGGCTGCCCAGGGAGGTGGAAGATGTCCCATCTCTGGAACAATTCCAGGCCAGGTTAGGGCTCTGAGCAACCTTCTCTAGTTGCTGATGTCCCTGTTGACTGCAGAGGGGGTGGACTGGATGACTTTCCAAGGTCCCTTCCATCCCAAACCATTCTGTGGTTCAGAATCCATGGCACCCCAGCAGACACATCATTATGAGAATCCATCCACCTATCACCCTGAAATATTGGTTCTCTTGCTTTCCTCTTGACTTCCAGAAGCTTCAAGATTAAAATGAAAATCACCTCCAAAATGAGGGCTCACTTGATCATCTTTTGTTGCCATGAATGTAGTTTAAAGCAGTGTAAACTCCCCTCTCTAGTCACTGGAGGGAGATCAGCATCTTCAGGAGAGATGGGTAAGGCTGAGTGAGATGAGGTCAGGTCTGGGAAGCTTCCTGCCCAGCTCCTTTAAACCTCTTCCAGGCAAAGGCTCCTCACTTTCTGCTGGGTGTAAGGTGCCTTCAGCAGCAGGTGAAATCTCCCATGTGTTCCACTTCCCAAGCCACTAGCTGGACAGGAGCCATTTCCCCATCCATTGCAGATGAGGTGGTCAGGCCCTCGGAAAGCAATTTTCCCAAGGAAAGACCTTTCCCTCTCCTGCAATCTCTCGACTGGGGAAGGGTTTCATAACTTGGCTCTGCCTCAGGCTGCCCATGTGATTTTGTAACAAGTTAGATCAGGCCAGAGATTTCAAAGAGCTCAGCTCCTGTTAGAAATCCAAAAAAAATACAGAGCCAGATTTGTTCCTGACCATAAGGCTCCTGGCAACCCCCACTGTGACATGAAGAGCCAGATCTTCAAAAGGGCTGGTTGAAATCCAGCCCTTGTTCACCCCAGGGCTTCTCTTTCCTCATCCAAGAGGAGAACGCTGCCTCACACCATCGAGGTGTTTGGAGCCAGACCCACTAATATCCACGGGCAGCGTGTCAGTGGTGGAAGGCAAGGCAGATAAGACACTTGGCTGGGCAGACAGAGTGATTTGCCATCTCTGCTACAGCCCTTGTAAAGATGGCAAAAGGCTTTCGCTCTGAGCAAGAAATATTCCTCTGAGCATCCTTCCTTCCAAGGTCTGCACCACAACTAACCCTCTCCCGAGCGCAATCCCAGCGTCCAGCCCTCTGTGGCCTCTCAGTGCATTTAACAGCTCTCAGGACATCTCAAGGAACATCTCCAGCTTCCTTCACTGTTCCCTTCTACCATACATCAAGCTGGAAGCAAAGTGAAGGTGGTTTGCCATGTGCAGACCTTCTGCTCTTGCTTGTTGAGAGGGTGTCGCGGGCTAGCTGACTCCAAAGCATGACAGACCACCCCTTGGCCACCAAGAGGACATCCCACAGCACATCAGAGGTATTCCTCTCACTGAACAGGATGGGAAGAGCCAAGAACCTGTCTCAGGAAACAAAAACTTGCCTTGTAAGGCTCCCTTAAGCTCAGCACAGGGCTGGTGGAAGGCAATCAAAACTCCCTCTGTTTGAAGGATCTGCTTCTGGATCACGATTTCATTAGTCAAGAGCTGCTTTCATGATATTCTGAACAACTGTTGAGGGGCCCAAGACGTTGGTCTGTGTAAATATGGACGCCCAGCATGCACAAATACCTGTGGTTCACTCTGCCTAACACTTTTCCACTGCAAGAGCTTATTTAGTAACTTAGCAACTCAGAACTTTGCAAAGCTGACAGCAGACAGTCTCGGATTTTCTAGGCAGGATGCTTTGCCTTGAACTGACCTCAGCTGCAGAAACTCCCCAGCTAGTTCCAAGAATAAGGATGAGGGAATATCTCCTGGTTTGCCTTTATTCATCAATTTGTGTCAAGGCCTTCGTGCTGGAAATTTCTCTTGCAGTGCTTCTCTCAACAGGGAGTAGCTGGAAAAAGCAATGTGTGACCAGCAGTCTTTCTTACTGGTCCCTTTAGAATCACAGAATCATAGAATCAATAAGGTTGGCAGAGACCTCAAAGATCAGCAAGTCCAACCTGTCACCCAACACCTCCTGACTACTAAACCATGCCTTCAAGTGCCATGTCCAATCCCCTCTTGAACACCTCCAGGGATGGTGACTCCGCCACCTCCCTGGGCAGCACATCCCAATGGCTAACAACTCTCTCTGTGAAGAACTTTCTCCTCACCTCCAGCCTAAACCTCCCCTGGCACAGCTTGAGACTGTGTCCTCTTGTTCTGGTGCTGGTTGCCTGGGAGAAGAGACCAACCCCCTCCTGGCTACAACCTCCCTTCAGGTAGTTGTAGAGAGCAATGAGGTCTCCCCTGAGCCTCCTCTTCTCCAGGTAAAACAACCCCAGCTCCCTCAGCCTCTTCTCACAGGGCTTATGCTCAAGGCCTCTCACCAGCCTTGTTACCCTTCCTTGGACACATTCAAGAGTCTCAATGTCCTTAAAGTACTGAAAGGACACAAGAAGATCTCCCCAAAGTCTTCTCCATGGATCTGAAAGCCTGCTGCTGGTTCTCAGCCCCTGCTCCCAGCTTTTGGGCTCATTCTAACTTTCTGCAACACTTCCCCTTTCAGCTCTGCACATCGGCAGCAGTTGCCCAGTCTGCTGAATGGGGGACACAAGTTGTGCTGAGGTCTACTGGTCATTTCTCCTAAGCCCTCAGTATCCTGCCACTCACACCACCGCTATTTGTGCTACTAAGTGGAGAGGCAGGCAGGACTCTAATGGAAACACTCTCTAATCCATCTGCATGAGGCTTTCCAGCTCTGTGCTGTTCAGCAGCCCAGCTCTCCCTGTCACTGGCAGCCCAACACTCAGCACTTCCTGCACAGAGGCTGAAAGCCAGAATAACTCTCCCAGGTGGACAAATGCCAAGAAACAGGGCGTTTGTAATGGGAACAGAGAGGAAATAGTGCTCCTGTCAGAAGCAATCCAGCTGCCCTTCCCATCTTCCGTGCAGCAAGAGCTTCAACGGCAAAATGAAGGTCGGAGCTCTGAGTGAAGTCTCCAGCGATGCCCTGCAACAGATACTTCTCTGTATTACTCAGCAGTGATAAAGCTCCCAGCAAAGGACAGCAGAAGACAGCCCAGTGCAAGTAGCTGTGGATAAGCCACAGTGGCTCTGGAGCTAATGGTCCTCCTGGGGTGGACACAGGACAAAGTCACCAAGCTGCTGCTACCTCGGTACGCTGGGGAATGGAGAAGAGGGGGATGCGTGAGATGGATTTGCAGCTGACAATGTCTGGGATCTGTTGAAGATGCTTGGTCCAGAAGGATCTGATGGCACATGTCCCAAACCTTGAATCCCCTCTGCATTCAGCCCTAACGACACAGGTCTCAAATCTTGAATCCCCTCTGCATTCAGCCCTAAGGACACAGGTCTCAAAGCTTGAATCCTCCCTTCATTCAGCCTCCCAAGAGGAGTTCATCACACCCTGTCTCTCATGCTAGCCCTGTTCTGCAAGTCTTTTCAGAGCATCAGCCTTAGCCACCCCGTGGGACAGTGGATATGCAAACCATTTGTCCTGACTCAGGACACTTGTTCTCATCAGAGGCTAGGACTGAGCTCCTCCCGTGCCAAACCTGCCCAAGCAACACACCCCCGGGGGAATCATGGTTGCAGGGCAGCTCTACAGGCTCGGACAGATAGCTGAGGAGTTTGGATGCTGTTCAGAAGAAAGCTTTTTCCTGGTATCACACATTACAGCTAATTCAGTGGTGCTTTGTCCCGTGAAGCACCCACAAAAGCAGCAATGACAAAAGGCAGCCCAGCCCAGCCGCTGCACAATGCTGCGCTCTCCCTGCTGCTAAATGAACGCCTGAAAGGTCTGAATTGGATCAAGTAGAGAGAATATGGAGACCAGACCCTCGGGTGGTGCAGAAGGGCGTCCCTCCAAGGAAATCGAAGGACTCTTACTGGTTTTAGCCCAACAAAACACCTTTAAACCTCGGCAGAGAAGATTGCATTGCTATTGACCAGATACCAGCTATCAGCAACGCAGGGGGAGATTTGCGCTTCTTGGGATGCAATAGAACAGGCTCCCACACCCTGCTGAGAGAAACAGCAATTTAATAAGTGTTGAAACATGCTGTCCACTGAAAGGAAATGGAATAATCATGTGGGCTGTTGAGAAGCAGGACATGATTCCTACAGAGGGGAGGCTGCTTTGTAAGAAGAGGATTAGCAGCTGGAGTTCAAATCCCAGTGACTCCACTTGGGAGCAGGAACCCCTGTCCCTCACAGATCCCCCAGTCGTGGAGCAGGAGTCACTCAAAGTAACATCAGGGCAGCAGCAGCCACACCAATCTGCCTGATAAAGCCTTTATCCTAATCTTAATAGGAGCTGACAATTGTTGTCATCTTGAGTTAGCAGCTTTGAGCTGCAGCCCACGACCCGCTGAAAGGAATAAGCTGCATCTCCTGGAGGGTTTGTTGGTGTGTTGAAAGTGTGTGCAAAGCACAGCCAGAAAGCCCAGCTCATCTCACTGCTTCTCCAGCAGCTTGCTTTTGTAGGGTGCCTGACAGGATGGCAGAGGCTGCAGGTGAGACCAAGCTCACCTCATCCTGGTGCCTTTGCAGGCAGAGGAGAGGCTTCAAGTGGCTCGTGGGGAACAGGTATCTGATCATGCAAAACTTGCTCATGGGCTGTGCAAAGCCAGGAAAGCTCTTCTGGAGCCCTCTGGGCCCCATTTGGCACTAAAGGATCATCCAACAGGGACAGGGAAGGGCTGGGAGAAAGCCAGGGCTACGATGTAGGGTGATGGGTGCAGGTGCATCCACAAGGCAAACTGAAAATGCAGGGAAACACGAAGGCTGCAGCTCTGCAGGTGAACCTCTCCAGGTATGATGATGCGAAGCACTGATCTGTTGATGTTCTCCTCTCACCTCTGTTTCTGTCGTGCAGCTGTGACAGCTACAGACATTTACAACACATGTACCCATTTGTCTCAGCTCTCTCTCTAGGCTGCAATTCATCTTGTTGCAGGTAGACATCTGAAAGTAGGTCATATTAATCCAAACGTGGACAAATGAGTCCTACCCTGAGTGACAACTCCTGCCACGTGCAATTCACCCTTCTCCTCTTTTTGTCCCAGAGTAAGTCTGTGCATCCAGCAGGCAGTAGTGCTTGGTAGGAATTGTTTGCTTTTTTTCATTTGGGGCTTGTTTCTGTGGCTGTCACTTTAGATGTTAATGACAGGGAGCACCAGAAAAGTGTCCTGCCTGATGGCCACAGGCCATGGTAAGTAGATGACAAAAGCATCCCACTTCTACACTATTTTCAGACTGAAAGCTTGATGACAAGCCTGAGGGTGGTTCTTAAAAGACTTAGAAAGTCTGCTAAGCTCCACAGTCCAGCTGGAGACCACTGCTCTACACAGCCCTGCCCCTGCCTCCTGGCTGGTGAGACATCAGATACTCCAATGACTTAGCTGAGATAGACCCAGATCAGTTTGATCTTACTAATTTTAACCTGTAAGTCCTACAGGCATCCATCAAGCATCACACCAGGTCTCTCTGGGAAGGCAGAGGAGTTGACAGAGAGCTTCTGCCTCTTCTCTAGTGGTCAGTGCAGCCCTAACCCTGGACAAGGGATTTTATCCCAATCCTCTTGGCAGAAAGCAGGACCAGCAGGGAGCTGCAGTTCCTAACATCAGCTCAGCTAAGACATTCCTCCAAACCTTCCCCTCACATCTCCAGCCTGACAGACACTGCTGCAGAGCAGGGGATGCTAGGTGCTGCAGACTGCTGATCACAGGCGTCTGCCAACCTTTGAAGGGTAAAGGGAACAGCCCAAGGCAGGGAAATCTGTGCACGCTGGTGACCTGTCAAAGCCTTTACAACAGGCTGGCAGAGCTTACAGCCAGGCTGACACAGGAGGGAGAAAGATGAGGAGAGAGAGGTGAGGCTGGAGAGGCAGCCCTACCCCTGAGAAATGCTCTGCTCCAGACCTGCTCTGGTTTGGGAACTGTGTGCAGGAGTCTGGGTGTTAAGACAGGCTGCAACCAAACTAAACCCAGCTGATGGAGAGTCATCTTTTCTTGGCAGCTCTCTGGGTAAGCCTCGGAGGGAAAAGTCAATTAGCACTGTGGTTATTAAAAGCAATGCTGCTTATCTAACCTGTTCCCACAAGAGATCAGGTTTTCTACCCCACAGCTCTTTGATGGACAGGTAGGAGGATCTAAAATGAACATGGTGCTCACTGGAGGGATTCAAAGGCCTTGACTGACCTCAGCTTGTGCCAACAGATGGGAAACGTTTATAGGGAAGGTGTGGTGCCCAAGAGATCAGTGCAGGCTCATCACACCTATCAGTGACCCACAAGCAAAGCTCAAGGTCTTTCCAATGAAGTCTACAGAAGAAAGAAGACTCTGGCAGAATATACTGCTGAGTCAAGGCAGCCTAGGTGATATGGTGAGAAGGAAAGAAGCAATCAGTGAGCAGGATGACACCATCCAAAGTGTGATCAGTATAGAGACTGTGATGATAAGGATGGAATGGACAAGCCACTAATGTGTTCTTGGGGCCAAGAAGGACAATCAGATCTTGGAATGCTTTACAAGTGTGACCATCAGGTCAGGGAGGTTTGCTGTAATTAAGAAATGAGAGCCTCCAGTAAACCTTCTGCAGTGAGTAGAGGAACTGGTTGCACTGAGTACAGCTCCCATCCAGAATGGTTTTCACTGAGCTGGTCTAAGAATTGGGCAGAGAAATCACCTGCCAGAGGTGCCAGTCACCCTCTACTGCCCAACCCCAGAGTCTAGAGAGTCATCCTACATCAGATCCATGTTAGACTGTTAAGTTTAGGAAAGACAAATTGAAATCTGAGGCCTGGAAATGGTTTCTACATCATCCCACAGATGGTGTGAGCCACTGCACAGTTCATAGCCTGTCCTCAGTCACACAGGCAGGAAGGGCTGCTGGTCCTCAGTCACACACGGCACACAGGAAGGGCTGCTGGTCCTCAGTCACACAGGCAGGAAGGGCTGCTGGTCCTCAGTCACACAGGCAAGAAGGGCTGCTGGTCCTCAGTCACACAGGCAGGAAGGGCTGCTGGTCCTCGGTCACACAGGCAGGAAGGGCTGCTGGTCCTCAGTCACACAGGCAGGAAGGGCTGCTGGTCCTCAGTCACACAGGCAGGAAGGGCTGCTGGTCCTCGGTTACACAGGCAGGAAGGGCTGCTGGTCCTCAGTCACACAGGCAGGAAGGGCTGCTGGTCCTCAGTCACACAGGCAGGAAGGGCTGCTGGTCCTCGGTCACACAGGCAGGAAGGGCTGCTGGTCCTCAGTCACACAGGCAAGAAGGGCTGCTGGTCCTTGGTCACACAGGCAAGAAGGGCTGCTGGTCCTCAGTCACACAGGCAGGAAGGGCTGCTGGTCCTCAGTCAGGCAAGAAGGGCTGCTGGTCCTCAGTCACACAGGCAGGAAGGGCTGCTGGTCCTCAGTCACACAGGGGCTGCTGGTCCTCAGGAAGGGCTGCTGGTCCTCAGTCACACAGGCAGGAAAGGGCTGCTGGTCCTCAGTCACACAGGCAGGAAGGGCTGCTGGTCCTCGGTCACACAGGCAGGAAGGGCTGCTGGTCCTCAGTCACACAGGCAGGAAGGGCTGCTGGTCCTCAGTCACACAGGCAAGAAGGGCTGCTGGTCCTCAGTCACACAGGCAGGAAGGGCTGCTGGTCCTCAGTCACACAGGCAGGAAGGGCTGCTGGTCCTCAGTCACACAGGCAGGAAGGGCTGCTGGTCCTCAGTCACACAGGCAGGAAGGGCTGCTGGTCCTCAGTCACACAGGAAGGAAGGGCTGCTGGTCCTCAGTCACACAGGCAGGAAGGGCTGCTGGTCCTCAGTCACACAGGAAGGAAGGGCTGCTGGTCCTCAGTCACACGGGCAAGAAGGGCTGCTGGTCCTCAGTCACACAGGCAGGAAGGGCTGCTGGTCCTCAGTCACACAGGGCAAGAAGGGCTGCTGGTCCTCAGTCACACAGGCAGGAAGGGCTGCTGGTCCTCAGTCACACAGGCAGGAAGGAAGGGCTGCTGGTCCTCAGTCACACAGGCAGGAAGGGCTGCTGGTCCTCAGTCACACAGGCAGGAAGGGCTGCTGGTCCTCAGTCACACAGGCAGGAAGGGCTGCTGGTCCTCAGTCACACAGGCAGGAAGGGCTGCTGGTCCTCAGTCACACAGGCAGGTCCTCGAAGGGCTGCTGGTCCTCAGTCACACAGGCAGGAAGGGCTGCTGGTCCTCAGTCACACAGGCAGGAAGGGCTGCTGGTCCTCAGTCACACAGGCAGGAAGGGCTGCTGGTCCTCAGTCACACAGGGCAGGAAGGGCTGCTGGTCCTCAGTCACACAGGCAGGAAGGGCTGCTGGTCCTCAGTCACACGGGCAAGAAGGGCTGCTGGTCCTCAGTCACACAGGCAGGAAGGGCTGCTGGTCCTCAGTCACACAGGCAGGAAGGGCTGCTGGTCCTCAGTCACACAGGCAGGAAGGGCTGCTGGTCCTCAGTCACACAGGCAGGAAGGGCTGCTGGTCCTCAGTCACACAGGGCAGGAAGGGCTGCTGGTCCTCAGTCACACAGGCAAGAAGGGCTGCTGGTCCTCAGTCACACAGGCAGGAAGGGCTGCTGGTCCTCAGTCACACAGGCAGGAAGGGCTGCTGGTCCTCAGCCACACAGGCAGGAAGGGCTGCTGGTCCTCAAAGTGGCCTTCACTGCTCTGGAAGTGGCCATATACATTTTGGCACAGCTGTGATCTGCCGTGTCCTGCCTCCTTGCCACAAGCATGGGAGCAATCCTGAAGCAGGGCAGTTTTCCTCCAGCCCTTGTTGGCTTTTCAGGCCAAGGAAAAGCAGACCCCAGGTGCACATTTTTTGGAAGGCCATCTCCAGCCTCCACCAGCTCGCAGGTTGCCTTCCTGTTAACTGTTTGGACAACTTCAGAGAGCCTTTTCTATGTAGTTGATCCTCCCTTCCAACGAACACAGGTCTGACTATGAGAACAAGAGGAAGAGGCTGGGAGGGAGCAGGGGTGAATTCTGCAAGCAAATCCCCACTGGCTGTGGTTGTTATGTTGAATTGGGCTGCAGCTGTCACATCTGATTAGATTGTGTTGTACTTTTTTATCTCCTTGATCTAAGCTATGATTCTTCTGCTTTTATGTGACATTTCCTTGGCAATAGAACTGCTTGGATTATATATTCAGAACACTTCCCAAGCCATAAAACATCCAGATTGCAAAGGGTATTTATTTGCACAGTTACATTTTGCTTTGGGGTTTTTTTATGTTGCTTTTTTGACTTTGGTGGTTTGGAGTTGGGTTTGGGGTGGGGGTCTGGGTGGTTTCTTGTGTGCTGGTGCTGCTTGTGAAGAGAATCATAGAATCATAGAATCATAGAATCATAGAATCATAGAATTATAGAATCATAGAATCATAGAATCAGAATCATAGAATCATAGAATCATAGAATCATAGAATCAGTCAGGCTTGGAAGGGACCACAAGGATCATCTAGTTCCAACCCCCCTGCCATGGGCAGGGACACCCCACACTAGATCAGGCTGGCCAGAGCCTGGTCCAGCCTGGGCTTAAACACCTCCAGGGATGGGGCCTCAACCACCTCCTTGGATAACCCATTCCATGGCTTCACCACTCTCATGGTGAAGAACTTCTTCCTCACATCTAGCCTGAATCTCCCCATTTCCAGCTTCATTCCGTTCCCCCTAGTCCTATCACTACCTGATAGCCTGAGAAGTCCCTCCCCAGCCTTCCTGTAGCCCCCTTCAGATACTGGAAGGCCACAATGAGGTCACCTTGGAGCCTTCTCTTCTCCAGACTGAACAGCCCCAACTCCTTCAGTCTGTCCTCACAGGAGAGGTGCTCCAGCCCTCTGATCATCCTCGTGGCCCTTCTCTGGACACCTTCCAGCACGTCCACATCCCTCCTGCAATAGGGGCTCCAGAACTGGATGCAGTACTCCAGGTGGGGTCTCACCAGAGCTAAGCAAAGGGGAAGAATCACCTCCCTTGACCTGCTGGCCACACTTCTCCTGATGCAGCCCAGGCTCTGATTGGCTTTCCAGGCTGCAAGTGCACACTGAGAGCTCCTGTTGAGCTTCTCGTCCACCAGCACCCCCAAGTCTCTCTCCTCAGGGCTGCTCTCCAGCCAGTCCCTGCCCAGCCTGTATTTGTGCCTGGGGTTGCCTCGACCCAGACGCAGGACCCTGCACTTGGTCTTGTTGAAGCTCCTGAGGTTGGCTTGTGCCCACCTCTCCAGCCTGTCCAGGTCCCTCTGGATGGCATCCCTTCCCTCCAGCGTGTCCGCTGCACCACACAGCTTGGTGTCATCAGCAAACTTGCTGAGGGTGCACTCGATGCCACTGTCCATGTCACCCACAAAGAGGATCCATGAGACTTGGGGAATTAAGAAGTATCAATGGGTTGCATTTAGAGCAGAGCTCCTTGTACCATGCTTTGACAAGGATGAGCCTTTTCAGTTTCAAGAATGTTCTCTCTCTTCTGCTGGCCTGGTATGAGGGCAGAGTAAATCTATGAAGCCTTTCCTAGAATCCTAGAATCAACAAGGTTGGAAAAGAACTCAAAAGATCATCAAGTCCAACCTGTCACCCAGCACCTCATGACTACTAAACCATGGCTCCAAGTGCCACGTCCAATCCCCTCTTGAACACCTCCAGGTCAGCAAAGGCTTAGAGGAGGCAAAAATCTCACTCAAAATGATCATATCTAGGGCTGGGTTTGTTGGGAGTCCCTTGACTATATAATCACTTGTACAAATGATGATTGCTGCAAACATGGACACAAGTAGACCCTTGGGACTGATGTTTTTCAAACATTGACATCTCCAAGACCCATCAGCCACACAGTGGGGCTGAACTGGTAGCAGAAGAGACACTATCCCAGCTAATTGCCTTTCCAGTTTGGGTTGGGTGCAGCCAATGACAAACCTGATCCTTCCATGTTCTGGGCTGGAATAAGGCTTAATGAGCCCACATCCGCCATCCAGAAGAGCTCAGCCACCTCAGCACAGCTCCATCTGGCCTCATGGGGTGCCTAGTCCTTAAGTGGCATGCAAGAAACGAATCTGAGAAAAGGGAAAGCCTAAGAAAGCGCTGCAAAGCTCATGTGCCACCAGGATGTACAGCACCAACACCATGCCAGGAGACACAGCACCAACACCATGCCAGGAGACACAGCACCAACACCATGCCAGGAGACACAACACCAACACCATGCCAGGAGACAGAGCACCAACACCACACCAGGATATGCACCATCAACACCACACCAGGAGATACAGCACCAACAACACACCAGGATATGCACCATCACAACCACATCAAGTGTCATGAAGAGACAAGCAGAAACATGACCATAAGCACAGAGGCCAGCACCAAGGGAGCAAATTCCACCTCATGGGTTGGCTCCTCAGGAAGCAGATCACCCACTGGTCACAGATTTGATGTTAGGTAAGGGTTTGGGGGAGCTTCTGTCAGCTTTGCAAGGGGAGCCTTTGGGATCTCTGTCTTACCAGGCGGGTCTGGACATTGTGGGGGTCAGGGCTTCAGCTGCCTGGGGCACCTCTGAGTCACTAAGCTGGGTGGGGTCAGGCCAGTGGGTGTCCTTGTGATGCATTCTGGTGTCTCTGGCATCAGAAAGGACACATCACAGTGGGAGAACCAGTAGTGGCAGTGGGCAGCAGTGCCCCAGTGCAATTTGCTGCAGCAATGACTGTGAGTGCTGGGGGAGGCTTGGCTGGCCAAGGGATGGGGTAGAAAAGCAGGTCCCTGGGGGCTGGGGGTGTCACCCTGCATCGAGGGAGCAGACATCATGGGAATGCCTTGGGCAGGGCATGGTGGCACTGCCACCAGTGCTGGGCACAGACCTCACTGTCTCTCTCAGCTGCCTGGACCCTTCCCTTACCTGGCCCCAGCTCCCTGCAGCTCCTGTGCCCACTCCACTCACCACCAGCTCCCTCCCTCCCAGACTCACTGAACCCTTCGCTCTCCTTCCTCCTGCAGGTCATGTCTGCCAAGCTGTTCCTTGCTCTGCTCCTGCACTTTCTCATCCTACACCCACAGATGGTTGGGTATGATCTGGATGAGGCCACACTGGACAGAATGAGGCTGCATGAGGAGCAGCTGAACGAAGAACTGACTGGGCTGCCGCAGGAGCTGCACCAGAGGAGCCAGGCACCAGTGACCCTGGAGAAGATGACCCGGAGGCAGACCCCGGAGGCCTGGGGGTCCTGCTTGCTGTTCTCTTGCAGCAGTTTTCTTTCTGGGTCATTATTGCAATCCTGCTCCTGCCTATCAGGTACAGGAGGCATGATCCAGACGCAGACAGCAGTGAGGAGGAGAGCTCTGACGCAAGCTCAGGAGAGGATGAAGGTGGTGAGGATGAAGATCCTGGTGATAGGAGGCCTCCATTCAGGCTTTCTGCGAAGCGCATCCTCTTCAAAGTGGAGAATCAGGACTACAGGAGACAGGAAGTGGAGCAGCTCCACAGCTCCTAAGAGCTCTTCCAGACAGCTTCATCCTAGTGCTGCAACCAGCCAGTGGGGTGGGCAGTGCCTTCAAAGGTTGGAGTCCATGAGGGAAGCTGTGGGCTGCCTGCCTGTGCTCCTAAAGGCTGGCCTCTCGTGTGCCACCTGGAGCTGGGCACCACAGGGAGGTGCTGGCATGGAACTCCACGTGCATGTGGAGCTGGAGTGCACCTGCCCAAGGGAGCAGCTGGCGGACTACATGCTGTGCTTCCTCCCCCGTGCAGAGGTGCAGAGTTGCCCCGTGGAGGGCTGGCCACAGAGAGCTGTCCCATTCCACGTCTGTGTGTTCAGTGGGCTGCAGGTGGGGAAGCTGCACCCCTAAGCACACCCCAGGGAGCTGCTGCCACAGAACCAAGCACACAGAACGCAGAGAAGACACTGCTCAGTTGGCAGGGGGAACTGCTGCCAGGCATTTCCTCCACAGCAAAAGCACACTCCGGGGAAGAGGCAGACCCCACCAGGCTGAAGAAGCTGTTGCAAGGAGGCTTGTGTTAGAGCCACCCATTACCACCCCGACAGTCACTGCCCTCACCTCTTCCCAGAGGGTCCTCTCCTGGGGCTTTCCTCTGTGTAAAGTTGCCAATAAAAGGTGTTTGAAGAAACGCTGCTCTGTGGCTGTGCAGGCACTGGCTGCTGAGTGCTCCTCTGCCACCCGGTCAGGCTGAGCATGTTGGCAGAAACACTGATCTGGTGGGCTCTGGTTCCACCAGCCCTGTGACTAAGGCTCCCTGACCCATCTGTGCTCCTGCCTTGGAGCAATGGGAAGAATTTGTCCCCTCCACAGCTGTGCATGTTGCCTGTGTGCCATTGGAGCCTCCTTATGACCTTAGGAGCTTCTTTATGACCCCAACAACATTGTGCTTGGGTGACCCCCGTGACGATTTACATCAGCTGGGACTTTCAACATGTTTCTCCTCTGAGGCACTCCTCAGCTATAGCTTTTCTTTCATTAGATGCTTTCTTCCAGGCCCCTGTCTTCTTGTACACATTTTGTAACCTCTGACACCTTACAGTGGTGGAAGGCCAGTGCTGGATCACTTGTTTAACTGTCTAGGCTCATGTGTAGCTGACTAGGATCACTTGTTTAACTGGCCAGGACCACTTGTTTGTTTAACTGACCAGGGCACTTGAGATTTGGTTCTGAATTACTGGGGGAGATGACTGGGGAGAGCCTTGTACACCCTTTAAAAGGCTCAGCCCCTAAGATCCCTGAGGAATGGAATGGAATGGAATGGAATGGAATGGAATGGAATGGAATGGAATGGAATGGAATGGAATGGAATGGAATGGGATGGGATGGGATGGGATGGGATGGGATGGGATGGGATGGGATGGGATAGAATAGAATAGAATAGAATAGAATAGAATAGAATAGAATAGAATAGAATAGAATAGAATAGACCAGGTTGGAAGAGACCTTTGAGATCATCACGCCCAACCTATCACCCAGCAGCATCTAATCAACTAAACCATGGCACCAAGCACCCCATCCAGTCTCTTCCTAAACACCTCCAGTGATGGTGACTCCACCACCTCCCTGGGCAGCACATTCCAATGGTCAGTCTCTCTCTCTCTCTCTGAAGAACTTCCTCACCTCCAGCCTGAACCTCCCCTGGTGCAGCTTGAGACTGTGTCCTCTTGTTCTGGTGCTGCTTTGCCTGGGAGAAGAGACCAACCCCCACCTGGCTGCAACCTCCTTCAGGGAGTTGTAGAGAGCAATAAGGTCTCCCCTGAGCCTCCTCTTCTCCAGGCAAAGCAACCCCAGCTCCCTCAGCCTCTCCTCACAGGGCTGTGCTCCAAACCCCTCCCCAGCTTTGTTGCCCTTCTCTGGACACCTTCCAACATCTTTCCCAAACTGAGGGGCCCAGAACTGGACACAGGACTCAAGGTGTGGCCTAACCAGTGCTGAATACAGGGCAGAATGACCTCCCTGGAAAACTGATGCTAGGGGTCCACAATGACACAGAGCAGCTGTTCAGCTGCAGGAGCCCTAACAGAGGATGGCTGTTGTGGTGCCATCCACCCCCATTCTGGTGGCCCATCCTCACACACCGCCCCACAGGCTGAGACCTGCAGACTCCAGAGCCAGACACTTCCCTGTGACAAACCTCTGACACATCTCAAAGCCGACCTGACCTCATCTCACTAACCCTGGTCACATCTTTGTGCTGACATAATCTCTCCTCATTTTCAACCATTATCAGCAGAGGCTGAAAGAGTCTTATTAAAAAGCAACTTTGTGCATGTGTGTGTGTGTGTGTGTGTGCTCAGAAGATAAATGTAATCACTGCCCCTGATTGACTAATAAACTCCTTTCTAGAGCCTGCTGATTATTCCTATGGAGGTGAAACCATGCTGATGAATTAGCAATGGATTATTAGAGCACTCCTGTGTCCTGCCTGCAGGGCTCATTTTCCTGCTGAGGTGACGTGTGTTTACCAAGGCAGAGATTCGACTCTCTTATCTTGGCCTCCTTGTTTGCAAGGAAATAATTCAAATCTTCCTCTACCAAACTGTGGTCATGGATAGGGGAATGATTGAAAGGCTGAGCTGGCTCCACAGGCTGGGAAAAGGGGCTGTGTAAAGAATCAGCTCAAACACAAGATACCTATTAAGCAAACCAACAGCCAAGATGGGCAAAGCAGCTCCCTCAAAGCTCAAGTGGCATCTTTGGCTCTTCTGTTTGCCAAGCAGACTTTGAACATGTAGGTCAGAGATGTCGTGGGGGTTGTGTAGTGATAGGATGAGGGGCAATGGCTTTAAGCTGGAAAAAGGGAGATTTAGACTGGGGATTAGCAAGAAATTCTTTACAGTGAGGATGGGGAGACACTGGAACGGGTTGCCCAGGGAGGTTGTGGGTGCCCCCTGCCTGGAAGCGTTCAAGCTCAGGACGGACAGGGCCTTGAGCAGCCTGGGCTGGAGGGAGGTGTCCCTGCCCACGGCAGGGGGTTGGGACTGGATGATCTTTAAGCTCCCTTCCAGCCCAAACCATTCTATGATTTGATGCAGTGGCAAGGAAGCATGACACCGGAGGGGAGGTCAGCTCAGGTGCCAAGGCTGTTGGGAGCCCCAGAGCACAGCTAAGGGAGCCCAGAGCAAGATTGACATGTAGGTGAACCTTTGAGACCAAAGCAAGGAACATTTTCTCCTGAGACCAGCAGGCACATACATATATTCACCTGCTCTAGTTCTTCAAGGGAAATGAGACTGATGGACCATGGACATCCAACTGTGAGTGGACAGGACCAGAATGACCAGGAGGACAAGGCTGGTTAGGGAAGAAACTGAAGATTGATTTGGCAATCTATGGTCTCCTTGCAGAACCATGGAAAACAACAGGGCAGGGCCCACAGCTGCCAATTTCCTGCTCCAGCACAGCCTTGACATGGAGTTTCTGCCTCAGGACTGAGCACCTCCAGTGCTGAACAAGCCAAGGGAAATTCAAACCCTTTCCATTCCCTTTTTCTGAGCCATGTCTGGCTCTGAGCTCACCCTGCTGCAGCCCTTTAATGGGTGTTGTGGGTGAGCTGCTGAAATGGTATTTTACAGAGGGTTTCTTTCCCACTCAATAAATTATCAGCATGTATAAGGTCCTAAATCAATGCTAAAGCTGTCCAGCCTCTTTTCATGTCTTTCCAGGGTATGTCAAAAGCTTGTCAGGCTTCACCTCTCTCAATTGCAGTTCTGTCATTGGTGGTGCAATGCTTGAATGAGCCGTGCCATGAGTGACCACCTGGACCTATCCTCAGCCAAGTGCTTACAGGGGATGGTGATGAGGCCAGACTCTGTGGCTCAAGTCACCTGTGTCCCAGCATGTGTCCAAGTGTCAAATTCCCTCTCAGTGTTTTCCCCCAGCCCAGTCTCTCAGCACTGGAGCTGGAGAAGGCTCCCTGAAGCAGGAGGTCAAATGAGAAGACAAATGGTAGAGAATATGATGTGGGGAATAGCTAAGCACCAGCTGTGTGGAGAGCCTGTGGTTCAGTTGCCCATTCTGGATCTACCTGGGTTGGCTGTGTGGAAGGACCACTGATCCAGGATGCCTCAAGCAGAACTAGGGGATGCACCCTCCCCTTGCTAGCCTGTGAACATGACAGCATTTGCATTTAGATGGGAACAGTTACCAACTCAAATGGCCTTTTGTCACCACACAGCTGCTGCACCCAGCTGCTCCTCCATGCAAAAAGGTCCCATATGGTTGTCAGACATCGGGGCCCTGCAGTCCTTTGCTGCTCTCCTCCATTCATCTGAATAAAAGTGCTGGGTGGAAGTGCCAGAGAGCAGCAAGATTTCCCTGCAGAGGCCTCTCATGACTCTGTGATATCAGCACCACAGCGTCTGCTGACACACCACAGTGTGTTAGAGGGGGAGGCTGCATGCAGACCCAGACCCTTCAGTGTCAGCCTTTCTGTGTGGCCTGGCTGCTTGATTCTGCAGTCCAAGTGTCACAAGTGACATGAAAGGCTGTATGTTATCCATAAGGTCACCATGCTAAAAGGTGTAAGTCTTCCAGGGTCTACAGTTGTCAAGGGTTCAAGCCAGGCAGGCCCCTAGAGGAGTCCTGGTTGCTCTCCATGAACCTCCCTGCTGTCCCAAGGGGAGGAGAAAGGGAATAAGGGAGAGAGAATGATGGTGTAGGAAAGAAACTAAACCAGCTGGGATGGAAATGAGAACAATCCAAGGAAAGAGAGACAAAGAGATACAAAGCAATATCCAACCCAACCCCTGATGGCAATGACGGAACCATTGTCACCACTGATTCAGGAACACATGGATTGGGATTGAAGGCAGAAGGGCAGAATCCTCCTTTAGACAACAGCCACTGAAGAAGAGGCTTGACCCAGGTGATGCCTCAGCTTTCTCCTGAAGATGACATCCATGAGCTGCAATCCCTTATTGGTCAGCTCCGGGTCACCTGTCCTGTCTGCTTCCCCCTGTAGGTGCCACCTCTGACTTTCTGCACCCCAGGGTGGCACACAAGATGTGGCAGTGCCCTTAGTGTGCCCAGGACCCAGTCTCAGCCAGAGCCCTTCTGCAGCCCAGCCCTTGGCAGGAGCTCTCCCCATCAGCTTCTCCCTGCTAGGAGCAGCCCCTGGCTGTGCAACCCTGCCCTGAAGTGCAGAAAGTGCCTCAGTGAGCAGAGCCTGAGCTGAGAAGTCAAATCCCTGAGCAGGATTAGTTCTGGTCTAGTTCAGGACACCTAGAAACCCCCTCTCCAGGAAAATCACCCTGTTTGGCAACCAAGGAGCCCTTCTGCACTAATGGCTGGGGAAGGACAGTCCACCCAAGTGTAATTGAGTGCCAGGTCCTGCACTGATTTGAAGCATCGTGGTTCCACCAACACCCAGCAGCAGAAAGCTGTTGGGACAGTGCCAGTTTACAGCAGGGAGCTGGCCCTGGACCCAAACATGCATTAAATCTCCATTTGGGTGACAGGATTTTATTTAACATATGTTCCTCCTTGACACAGTTTGGTTTATGTGGAAAAGGATTTGCATTAGGAGCATCAGGAAGAGCAGCAGATGGATGGCAATGGCACACTCAGCAATGGGCCTGCCCCCTGTGCTGGAGGCATCGAGACTGGTTAAGGACTGGGCTGAGTACAGCTCCATACTTTGCAGGCAGAGCTTGATCAGGTTTGGGGCTCAGTTGCCAGTGAACACATGAGTCAGGTGTGACTTCCACTGCTGGTGGTAGTGCAGTCAGTTCTTTCCCTTTCCACAGAAAAATGGTACTGCTCTCCCCTGTTTGAGCAGGGCCTTTGCAGGAGCTCTCCTTCCCATGGCTCAAAGCCAGGGATGGAAAGCCCACATGCTCCACCTTCATGGCTTCAGGATATCCTTACAACCAGGGGGCTGATTTCCAGCCCCCTATTTTTAACCTGAATTAACCCCCCCCCCCCAAGAGGACTTCTTTCTTAACTGCTCCACTTAGGTTTCCCAAGGCATTTCTTTCTGGGCACCAGGAGCCAAGATTTTAGCCATGTCCAGGTTTCCCAAGCTCCTTTCCTGCCTCACATGGGAGTTTTGAGAAACCACTCTTAGCTCAGACATCCCCTACTTCTATTTTTTATTGCAAGGATTGCAATAAAACCTTTTTTCTGGGGTGGGGGGAGAGGGGAGAGAGTTTTAAATCCTCAGCCCTTGCAAGGGTTAAGAATAAATCACCTCTGGGCAGCCCAGCCACTTACTCCCAGAAACCCATTCAAGCAGGACCTGCTGCCAGTGCTGGCACATATTTGTATCCCACTGTTCCCAGCCATGTGGCAGGTGATTCTTAGTCACAACGAATTTGCTTGGCTCCTGCAGGACTGTCACCTACTGTTTGCTCCAGGAGCTCAGGAAAGATTGCTGGGCCGAGGCAGGGCTTGAAGGGGAGAGCTGTTGATTTGCCATCTTGCACAGGGTGCCATCGCTTTATTAAAACCCAGATGAGCCTGACACCTTGGTGACAGATATAATTACCCTGACCAAATGCCTTGACACCAAAAATGAGGCTGAACTGCATTATTTGAAAGGAGCAGCAGGGAATGCTAAACATTTACCCAGGGAGAGCGCTTGGAGTGCCGCAGTCCAGCACTGCCGTGGCACGGCACGGCACCTCCTGAGGCGAGAGCAGAAGCCACAGCTGAAACTCCATCCCTGGGTGGTCAAGTTGCTTTGCTGGGAATAGCTTTGTTCCTCTTCTCCCAGGCAAGCAACACCAGAACAAGAGGACACAGTCTCAAGCTGTGCCAGGGGAGGTTCAGGCTGGATATTAGGAAGAAGCTCTTCATAGAGAGAGAGGTTGGCCATTGGAATGTGCTGCCCAAGGAGGTGGTGGAGTCACCATCACTGGAGGTGTTTAGGAGGAGACTGGATGGGGTGCTTGGTGCCATGGTTCAGTTGATTAGATAGTATTGGGTGATGGGTTGGACTTGATGTCAAAGGTCTCTTCCAAACTAGTTTATTCTATTCTTCTCTTCTCTTCTCTTCTCTTCTCTTCTCTTCTCTTCTCTTCTCTTCTCTTCTCTTCTCTTCTCTTCTCTTCTCTTCTCTTCTCTTCTCTTCTCTTCTCTTCTCTTCTCTTCTCTTCTCTTCTCTTCTCTTCTCTTCTCTTCCTCAGACACAGCAGGTTTGGAGGTGCTGGGATAGAAGATCCAGGATCATAGTGTGGAAATGCTGGGGTAGAAGATCCAGGTTCATAGTGTGGAGATGCTGGGGTAGAAGATCCAGGTTCAGAGTGTGGAAATGCTGGGGTAGAAGATCCAGGTTCATAGTGTGGAGATGCTGGGGTAGAAGATCCAGGTTCAGAGTGTGGAGATGCTGGGGTAGAAGATCCAGGTTCAGAGTGTGGAGATGCTGGGGTAGAAGATCCAGGTTCAGAGTGTGGAGGTGCTGGGGTAGAAGATCCAGGTTCAGAGTGTGGAGGTGCTGGGGTAGAAGATCCAGGTTCATAGTGTGGAGGTGCTGGGGTAGAAGATCCAGGTTCATAGTGTGGAGGTGCTGGGGTAGAAGATCCAGGTTCATAGCGTGAAGATGCTGGGGTAGAATCACAGAATCATTTTGGTTACAAGAGACCTTAGAGATCATTCAGTGCAACCCTTCTCTGACTCTCCCAAGGCTGGTGCTAAACCACATCCCTCAGCACCACATTGCTTGTGTCCTTTAAACACCTTCAGAGACAGGGAAGAAGATGGAGCAAGCCATGGAAGAAAATGTGGGAAATCTTCACGTAGCAGCAGAGTCTGTCAACACCCAGCCTCAAGAGGCAGAGAGGGATCTGCAGATCCCAGCAGAGCCAAATGCTAGGGAAGGCAACTAGGTCAGGTGATGGAAGCCCTCTGCCCAGGGCTGTCTGCCACCAGTGGCAGACCTGCAGATTTTTTCCTCAAGGCGTAGCTGAACTCCCTGTGCCTGTGCTCGGCACAGCTGCCCGAGCAAGCCCTGACCCAAACCGTAGCTTAGTTTGAGCACCGCTGAGCTTTAGCAGCCTGAGAAAGCCAATGCCCTTGCCAAAGCTTCATTTCTGCCTCAGAGTCATCTTGCAGCTGGCTCCAGCGACAGGCAGAGCGAAATCCATGCTGACACGTAACCTATGCCTTTCCCTGGACGGCAAGCGGGTCACAACTTGGATCTTTCTAGTGGCACTTTCCTGAATGCTTTCCAAATGGTCCATGTGCTTTTGGAAGCCAGGGCTTGACATTCACCACATCATGCCAGCAGTTTTGAAGGAGGGTGGCACATCTGGCCCTCTGGATACTCTCTTGTTGCATGTCCAAAGGTCCCTCGGGACTTGTCAGCCCCATCCCTCATCTGAAACACCACCAGCCAGAAGCCTCTGTAAAATTAAAACGACCCAGAAAACCCAGGGCAGCTTCTGGAAATGCAAACCCAAGCCCAAATTGGAGCAGGTTGGACAATTTCTGCACACTCTGGAAGCAGAAATGCAAGGAGTGTTTAAGAAACAGCTGGGGAGAAAGCAATCAAGAGGACAACAACAACAACCCAAAAAGAGAGATGTGGATGTGAAGGGGAGAAAAATATAAACAGCTTTGGTGTGCTGGAAACAGCAGTGGTTTAGCTGGAAAGAGACCCCCAAGAGAGCAAACAGATGATGTTTGCTTGGGAGGAGAGAGGAGGAAGGAGCATCAGAGGGAAAAAAATCCAGCAAAGAGATGGAGCCGGGGAAGGAGAGCGAGAGGCACGGAACAAGCAGAGAGAACACAAAGCAGTCATTAATTAGGGGAGGAAAGAGAAATAACATGCAGCAAATTGCAGAGAGCATTGGCAATTAGCAGCAAGGAATCCATTGCCTCCTGCACACAATAGGCACCAGATAAGAACATCCATTCCAGGGTGGTTTGCTGAAGTGTTGCTGGAGGGCAAGGAGCCCAGCAGTGGGGCAGTTGTGCCTGTCAGAAGCAGCAAAGATTTGTTGTGAGAGGCAACAGCTGGCTTGGGTGCACGACACACAAAGAGAGTGGAGAAATGTGGATGGCAAAGGGGGTCAGAAAAGTCTTCCTGGTCACTAGCAGGCTGAATACTCTGCAGGATGCATTTAAGATGCAGGAACATCAGGCACACTTCAGATCACACCTGCAGCTGATGCTAGGTGTCCTTAGACCAATCTTGAGATCTAGAGCAGTGGCCCAGTACAGGGTAGATGTTGTCCTGCTGGAAAGCAGGTCTGCAGAGAAGAACTTGGGGGTCCTGGCGGACATCAAGTTCACCATGAGCCAACAATGTGCCCTCATGGCCAAGAAGGCCAATGGGATCCTGGTGGGTGTGTTAGGAAGAGTATGGCCAAGGAGAGTGAGGTCAAGGGAGGTTCTCCTCCCCATCTACTCTGTCCTAGTCAGGCCATAGGTGGAGTCCTGAATCTAGTTCTGGGTTCCCCAGTTCAAGGGAGACAAGGAACTACTGGAGAGAGTCCAGCAGGAGCTGCAAAGATGTTGAGGGGCCTGGAGCATCTCTGTGAGGAGGAAAAGCTAAGAGCCCTGGGGCTGCTGAGCCCGGAAAAGAGCAGCCCCAGAGGGGATCTGAGCAATGCTCAGCAAGAGCTAAAGGACAGACTGGATGGGGTCAGACTCTTCTCCCAGGAAACAAGTGACAGGATGGGAGGAAATGGCCTCAAGTTAGGCCAGGGGAGGATTAGGTTGGATATCAGCAACAACTGGTTCTGTGAAAGGAAGAAAGGGGAAAGGAGCAGACACAGGATCTAGGATTTGAAAGATCCAAGAAAGGAAGAAATTCTTCACAGAGAGAGTGATTGGCCATTGGAATGTGTTGCCCAGGGAGGTGGTGGAGTCACCATCACTGGAGGTGTTTAGGAGACTGGATGGGGTGCTTGGTGCCATGGTTTAGTTGATTAGATGGTGTTGGATGATAGGTTGGACACGATGATCTCAAAGGTCTCTTCCAACTTGGTCTATTCCATTCCATTCCATTCCATTCCATTCCATTCCATTCCATTCCATTCCATTCCATTCCATTCCATTCCATTCCATTCCATTCCATTCCACTCCACTCTACTCTACTCTACTCTACTCTACTCTACTCTACTCTACTCTACTCTACTCTACTCTACTCTACTCTACTCTACTCTACTCTACTCTACTCTACTCCACTCCACTCCATTCCATTCCATTCCATTCCATTCCATTCCATTCTGTTCAGAGTTGCAGCCCCAGCTCAGTGCAGTTTAGCTTTCTAGGGAGAGCACTGCTCCCTTCCCATTTCTTATCCTCATCCTGGGAATTAATGGAATATCCAAGAAAACCCTCACATTTCCAACCCAAGCATTATGCCTTTTTGCTTTCCAAAAAGCAAACAAGCAACTTTCCAACACTTAAAGATGAGAAGAATCCCATTGAAGCCACGCTGGAACAGCACAGCTGATTTGGTTCCTGAATTTCTTGGCAGAAACCCAAGTCTTTCTGCTGCAAATTTCATTTCACTTTTGTATCAGTATTGTTCTGGGAGGGAGAGGAAAGAGTGCTTGGAAACCAGAGATTTCTCAAGCAGCCCATGACTGAGGCTGGAATAGACCTCTGAGATCATCAAGTCCAGCCTATGACCTAACACCACCACACCAACCTGACCATGGCACTAAGTGCCACATCCAGTCTTGCTTTAAACACCTCCAGGGATGGCAACTCCACCACCTCCCTGGGCAGTCCATTCCGGTGCCTGGCCCCAGCATCACTGGTGGCGATGGTGACATCATTGCCATCAGGGGTTGGATACTGGTTTGTATCTCTTTGTCTCTATTTCCTTGGATTGTTCTCATTTCCATCCCAGCTGGTTTAGTTTCTTTCCCACCCCATCACTCTCTCTCCCTTATTCCCTTTCTCTTCCCTTTGGGAAGGCAGAGGGGTTCGTGGAGGGCTTCTGCCTCTTCTCTAGTGACTGACCCAGCCCTAACCCTTGACTGCAACACAAACCAGATGTGCTCTCCTGCTCTCTGCCCCCAGCACTGCTGAAGCCCCCAGCTCTGCCTCCAGAGCTGAAGTATCAGTGGGAGCGTGGGAGCCAAGCAGCAGGGACGGTGGTTCTCATTTTCATTCCAGTTCAGTCCCACATCCTGAAGAAGCAAAGCCACACGGAGGCACCGATAGTGGATTTCATACAGAGTAATCACAACACAATAATATTCTCCCCAGTAACCATCCTGGCAGAAGCCTGGGAGGTGTTGACATTATTTGCATCTTTATTGTTCCTGAGCAGCAGAGCAATGATGCTGCCGTGTTTTGACTAAACAGACCAAGAGAGATGTTTTGTTGCTTCCTTGAGTGTGGAAAGATTAAGCCCAATTACACATTCCCTCCATCTCCCCCTCTGTTCACACGGATCCTGCCTTTGCTGGAATTGCAGGAGCACCCTGGGAGTTATTTAGGGTGGGCACTAGTGGAGAGCATCATCTGCCCGCAGTGGAGGGGAATGCCCCCTGCCAAGGAGCCTCATTTTGTCCAGAGGGGTTGGGAGAGGCTCACGCCGTGGGGACCTCACAGCCCCACTCCCATCCCCAAACAAATTGCTGTGCTAGCTTTAGCACATCCAGGCTGCAGGCTGCCTGGTTTCAAGGAGAGCTTGTGGGCTTCATGGCATCAACTTTTGTGCTGCCTGAGAAGAAAAGACAGGAGCTTGTCCACAGCACTGCAGGGGCATCCAAGCAGCAGAAAAAATTACCTGGTTGCACCATGGGAGGTTTAGATTAGGCATGAGGAACAATTTCTTCCCCACAAGGGTTGTCAAACCCTGGAAGAGGCTGCCCTGGATGGAAGCCCCATCCCTGGAGAGATTTAAAAGCCATGTAGACAAAGAGCTGAGCTTTTTGTGGCGACCTGGCAGTGCTGGGTTCACAGTTGAGCTCCATGATCTCAAAGATCCTTTGTGATCCAAATGATTGTATGATTCTAAGGCTCCACCTCCTCCTGGAGGTCACACATGGGCCTGCAGCATGGCTGTGTCTGCAGCACCTCCATGAAGGATAGAGCAAAAACAAGCGCAGTGCTGAGCACCCAGTCAAAGAGGATGAGTGTCCATCATCAAATCTGCTGCCTTCCAGCCCAGAGGGGACCAGAGTCTGAAAGAATCCCTGGGCAGAGCAGACCCCTCCCTCTAAAAGTGCAGTAAGCTTTGCAAAGCAGACCCCAGCATTCCTTCCCCCTGCTCCTCGCTTTTTCTCCTGTGTACATCCTCAGACAACTCAAACCTTTGCAGTTCCTTTGCCAGGGAGAAAATTACAGTGTCACTTTAGCTGTCAGGCTTTTGGCTTGGCGTGAGCAAGCAGCCAGAGGAGGAGGAGAAGGAGGAAGAGCAGGGAAGGAGAGGATGAAGGAAATTAAGAGGAAGGTGAGCAAAGGTTTGTGCAGTAAAGTGGGCAACAGCTGCTGCTGCAAAATACAAGTGGCAAGGGGCCAGCAGGAAGGATGGGTTTTGCTCTCTGGCCTTCCCACCTGCAGGGAAGAAGAAACCCTTGGTTGAGGATCTGAAACAGAAAATTAAAGTCCAGGTGGTGAGGCTGACTGAAGGCAGCTCGCATTTGCCAAGAAAAGATGGCACCTGCTCTCCTCCAGTTCCCGCAGCCCTCCTTTGCCACCCTCTAATCTGCTTCTGGGGGGACTGGGCAGTGAAGAGTCAGCACATGGCCCCAAGCTGGAGCTGCAATAAGGCAGGATGGATGGGTTTGGTAGGGCAAACCTGGGCTCAGGAAACTGATTGCCAGCCAGCCTGGCACCTCTCCACCTTTCTCCAGTCCACCAAGTTGGGCATCTGCTCACAAGCAGGTCAGAGCCCCAGCTTCACAGCACAGCCCTCATGTGCACACAGAGAGCACCGAGGGATGGTGACTCAACCATCTCACCTTGGCAGCACCTGAAGCCTGGCAGTGCAGCTGACCTCCTTTGCTAACCTGCTCCTCCATCTCTGCTAATGCCCTCCCTGAAGGACCATTCCCACAGTCCTCATGAGCTTCCTCTCCACCAGCTGCAGCTCCTCAGCCTCGGTGGGGGGAGACTATTAGACCCACTGTGTAAATAGCACTCACCCACCCACACATCATGAATCTCTCTTGCCCTGAGCAAGGCAGAGCACAGCCCCATTTCTTTATGACCTTCCAGGTGATTGATTTAAGCTCCTATCCCCCCATTAGGAAAAGAACTTTTCTAAGGCTTAATGCATGGCAGCAGCTGCTCCTTTTTCCATGTCAAGACTTCTCCTTCCACGGTTTGCCCCAAAAGTTTCTCTCCATCCTTGTCTCTTTGTCTCCCAAAGGTTCCCCAAGGCTTTCTAGGGATCTGAGCAAGATGCCCAAGAAAGGTAGGTTCAGCTGGGAGGCCTTTATCCATTTGCCTTTTTATTGCCTTTTTTTCCCCCCTTACCTTTTTTATTTGTCTTTCATTACCTAACAATTCTGTGATTGATCTATGACATGCTTGATGGGGATCTGCAGAGAGAAGGGTTGAAAACTATAGCTGTAGATGGTTCCTTCTTGTCTTCTTTCACACCCCTCAAACAGGCCAGGTTCTCAGTGGAGCTTCCCAAACCCATGGCAGGCTCCAGCTGCACCCACCTGACAGACAGCTTCTCTTTGTCGTCATCCTTCAGCTATCAGCTTGACCTCCCAACCTCCTGACCTCCCTCTGCCACACTGGTACCCCAGGAAGGTAGGAAACACAAAAGCAGTTCATGTATGCTCCCCATGGTATTCCCTCCAGAACTTGGACCTCTCTGAGCTGCCTCCCACCCCACAAAACCAGAAGAAAGGTCCTCTTCTGAGGGGGAGAGCTGGCTTTGGCTGCTCCAGCACGACATGAGAAGCCAAAGACAACTAAGGGTGTTTAATGGCTCTCCAGGCAGTGTGGCCACACGCTGCCAAGACTGCTTCATTCTTTTCTTTGGAGGAACTGAGCTGTCACCAGTCAACATTCCTTTTCTCACACTTCCCCCAGATTAAGTAAGAGCAGGAACAGATACTGCTGGGCTTGGTTCTCCTCTTCAAGCAAAGACAGAGAGTCTGCTCAACTCTCCCAGCTGCAGCCACATCTCCAGCTTAGGAAATCAATCCAATTTTTCCACAAAGGGAACAGAAAGATGGCTAAAAGTGCAGCCAGAAGCTATCACTAAGCAAGGAGGCACAGAGACAAGGACCTGATTTAGTTCCACATCATATCAGCTTCTTCAAAACAGAAGAACACTTGGGTGATGTTCAGCCTGGAGAAGAGGAGGCTCCAGGGAGAGCTTCTGGTGGCCTTTCTGTACCTAAACGGGCTGATCAGAAAGCTGAGACAGACTTTTTAGCAGGACAAGTGCTGGTGGTCTGAAACTATAAAAGGGAGATTCAGACTAGAGAGAAAGACATTTTTCACACTGAGGGTGGTGAGACCCTGGTGCAGGTTGCCCAGAGAGGTGGTAGATGCCCCCTCCCTGGAACCATTCCAGCTCAGGTTGTTTGGGGTTCTGAGTAATCTGCTCTAGTTGCAGATGTCCCTGCTGACTGCAGGGGGTTGGGCTAGATGACCTTTATAGGGCCCTTTTAAGTTCTGAATCCCTGGAGCCTTCTCTTCTCCAGGCTGACCAACCCCAGCTGTCAGCCTGGCACAGCAGAGGGCTTCCAGCCCTCCCTGCATTGCCGTGTCTTCCCCTGGCCCTGCTCCAACAGGTCCTTGTCTGTGCTGAAGACTCCAGAGCTGGCCCCAGCACTGCAGGGGGGGTCTCAGCAGAGCACAGCAGAGGGGCAGAATCCCCTCCCTGCCCCTGCTGGCAGACAAATCAGCAAACCCTTCCCTGCTGGAGCAGGGCTTACATGGCAGCATCGCCGCACTTCTTGGCGGCGTCGGGGACGGTGGTTATGGGACAGGGGAGGCGGTGAGAAAAGCTCTGTGATTAAGTGATTGAACTGAAGAAAACCGTTCTTTGGGACCTGTCTGGAAGGTGTACTTTTCAATTTTTTCCCTGGCAAATCACTTGAACAAAATGAGTCCATTTTGTTTGCTGGGGAACTTCTTTCCATCTGAAATAAATGGTTCTGTGTTTCAAACTGAAGTGAAGCAAGGGAAATGTTGTCTCAAACAGAGACACCAAACTGTTTGGGGGTGGAGGAAAGAGTAAATTGAAGCTTTTCCCTTTCACAATTGTCTGGTTTGGTTATTGCAACCCAAACAACAGGCCAGGCTCAATATAAAACCACAGCATGTTGCAGGTGACCCGAAAGTGCAGGTTTTTTCAGAGTGAAAAAGCTCCAGGTGAAAATGTTTCCCTGGCTCCAGCAACAATGGATTCATGAGCAGAATCGGGATTTAAAGCTTGAGCCACACGGTTTAATCCACTCCCCCTGCCCCCAAACCCTGCCAAATCTGCTTTCAACAGGACTAGAGTGGAGGAGAAAAGAGGGGGTGGGGAGGAGGTGCGCAGAGAAATCTGCAGGGGAAACAGAAGAGCAGCCTTAGAAGGCTCTGGCATGCACTTCACTTGAAAATGAGAAAGCAAGCAGCCTAAGACCAGCACAATTAGACCCTGAGCATCACAGACCTTTCCAAAACTGAAAGGCAGCAGGGGGAATTAATGGGCACAAATGCAAGCCAGTAATTAATTGATAAATGGCATTAGAGAGTTTCTAAAGAGGAAAATTCCAACGTGACTTATCTTCCCAAAGGCAGGAGACAATTTCTCCCTCCTTTCACCTTGCAGATAAGGACAGAGCACAGAGATCTTTCCGTTCTGAGGCTTAAGAGGACTCTGGAAGTGGAAGACAAAAAGAGGAAGGAGAAAGTCCCATGTGGTAGGAGAAACTACATGGGGGCTGCCACTACCTGAGCTGCCCAAGCCAGAGAAGAGCAATCTGCAACTCCTCACCATCAAATAATTCATAGAATTATTAATTATTAATTGCTAATTCCTCCTGCAAGGGTGAGAGCAAAGTGAGGAGAGAACTGGGAGCAGGAACGAGGTACATCCTGCCACAAAGGCAATGGGATCATAACCTTGTAGGGAAGAGGAAGACCCAAGGGCTGGCCCACAGCTTTCTGCACGATCCCTCTTCATCCTCCTCACTAGGCAGTGGGGCAGAGCTGCAGCATGGAGCCACTTCTGTTTGCTGCAGCTGCAACCTCCCAGCCAGCACCTCCAGCAAAGACAAAGCCCAGCTGTGGGCTCTCCATCCTACTGCTCTCACAGAAAGGTCTCCACCCCAGCCAGGATACTCAAGCCAATGCCCCCCACAGCTAACCTGCAGGGTCTACAATCTCCTGAGGGTCTAAGTCAAGCAGCTTTGTCACCACAGGTGCCCAGCAATTCAGCAATGGCTTTTTCAAGGCTGAATAAGTCTAATAATTGAGACACTTCCCTCCTGCCCTGCTAGACACTTAATATTAACAACCACGTTGAATCCCTAGGCAGGACTGACTGATAGATGGGAGCCCATAAATTTCAGTGTCCAAATGTAGATGTCTGTGCTCCTGCCACAGCCAGTGGAGAACAAAGGCTCCATCCATTTACCTGAAGTTAAGCCTCTTGTGCCATCTGAGATGCCCACAGGTATGCAAGACATCTGCCTTCTAGGCAGGGCTTCTTGTGATAGGACAAAAAGGAATGGGTTGAAGCTTGAGGAAGGCAGATTTAGAATGGAGATTAGGAAGACATTCTTTACTGAAAGGGTGGGGAGACACTGAGACAGGTTGCCCAGGGAGGTCGCTCCCTGGAGGTGCTTGAGTCCAGGTAGGATGAGCATCACATGTGTTGGAATTAGATGATCTTTAAGGTCCCTTCCAGCCCAAACCATTCTATGCCCTTGGCTTTCCCAACCCACACGTCATCACTGATCCCATAAACTGGTGATGGTGAAGCAAGGCCTGAGACTGGAACTGCATCAAGTATTTGTCTGACACCTTGCCTCCTCCCACAGCAGTTCCCCCATTCCTAGCCGGCCTGGGCAGCAGGCAGAGAGAGAGCAGCTCAGCAGCTATTCATTCTTGTCAGGAAAATGGCTGTGATCTCCAGCCAACACATCAAACCAGTTCAGCAAAACCCTGCACGATTGCCATGAGCTGAATCAATAGCCCCCAGCCTCATCCCTGAACAGGTCACCTGCTTCGCAAGGAAGAGCTGAAACCATTCCTTGGACGCTTGTCCTTGTGATGGCTTTCCTGAACTCTGCCCCCAGCAGAGACGTGGCCTTGACATTCTGTTAAGACAAAAAGGCAGGGGAAGGGAGAAGGAGGGGTGAGCTGGGTGTCCTTGAGGTCATACAGCCTAACAAATCAGGGAGAAGCCATTAGCACGGCGGGGTGACAGGAGGCAAAGCAAGGCAGGACGCTAAGCGCCTGGCCAGAGCCGTCGGCCGCCGCCCTGGCTCGGCCAGCCCCTGGGGGCAGTGTGTAACCAGCACGATTGTTACGCTGCAGCAAACCAGCCAGCTCCTGCTTCCACCCCAGGCTCCGTTTTGCTGCTCAGCAGGGATCAAGGAGAAAGGAAAGAGTCCACCTGGCATCACTTCTCACACAAAGTTTGCTCGCAGGAGAGTGTGACCAGCGGCTGGAGGGAGGCTCTCCTTCCCCTCTGCTATAGTGAGGCCACATCTGGAGTCCTACATCCAGCTCTGGATTCACCAGTCCACTTCTGGATTCACCAGTTCAAGAGAGACAGGGAACTGCTGGAGAGAGTCCCTCAGAGGCTACAAAGCTGCTGAGGGGGCCTGGAGCATCTCTGTGAGGAGGAAAGGCTGAGAGCCCTGGGGCTGGTGAGCCTGAAGAAGAGCAGCCCCAGAGGGGATCTGAGCAATGCTCAGCAAGAGCTGAAGAGCAGGGGGCAAGAGGATGTGGCCAGACTCTTTTCAGTGGTGCCCACTTACAGAACAAGGGGCAATGGGCACAAACTAGGAGACACCTTCTTTGAGGGTGCTGGAGCACTGGACCAGGCTGCCCAAGAGATTTGTGGAGACTTCTCTGGAGTCTTTCAAAACCTGCCCTAACACAATCCTGGGCAATCTGCTCTGGGTGTCCCCGCTTTAGCAGGATCTCCTGGGGTCCCTTCCAATCCCAACCATTCTGTGAGACTGTGGTGAAAAAAAAATCATGCCAGGAACAATCTGAAACTCAAAGAATGATTGAACTTTGTCTTGCAGTTGTGGCTTTTCTTCCTGGAAAGGGCAAACAGGAGGAGAAAATTCAGCAAAATGAAGCAGAAGGGGGAAAAAATAATTGGAATGATCACCTTTCTTTTCATGCCCAGGGGAAAATTGGGCTGTTTTTCCAAGCTGTGGCAGAATGGCTTTGCAGGTTGCACTCTGACATTTAGTCACCCCAAGTCCAATGGAGAACAGGTACCTCCAGTAACATATTGCCTAGGTGACATCTTTCCCTCTGTCCTGTGTGTCAGACCTGATGTATGCTCTCAGTCCAGGTCCTGCCCTAGCAAATACATGTATGGCTGGAGAGCTTTGCACAGCAGGAGCAATCTTGATGGAGCCACCATGTAAGAGCAGGTGTTAGGCTCTGGAGACTCTATTATAGTGCTCCCATGGTAGGTCCTGTTCTGCAGCTCTAAGCTCTGTCTTGCCCTTCCCCTTGGGTTTTCAACCCTCCTTCATGTTAGCAGAACCTTGCTGCAACTCCAGAAGGCTTAAATTCACACCTGGCTAGAAGACCAAAGGCTGTACCAAGCTGATCCAGCTGGGAGAGGTACAGGAACAGGCTGCTCAGGGCAGTGGTGGAGTCCCCATCCCTGGAGAGGTTTTAAAGCTGTGTAGATGTGATGCTGAGGGCCACGGTTTAGTGGTGACCTGGCAGTGCTGGGTTAGTGGATGGACTTGGTGATCTTAAAGGTCTCTTCCAAACAAAGTAGTTCTTTGATTCTGTGACTGTTCATGAAAGAAAGAAGCCTTGCAAGGGTGCCAGCATTTTCTTGTCCATCATACACACCACTGAGCACAGGTGAGTGGTCGGTGAAAGCAGACACTGGCACCAGGGACTCCGAATCTAGACATCTAAACATACCTCTTAGACCATTCCCACACTACTGTTGTCTGTGATGACTTAAGGACTCTCTTCTTTTATCCTCATCCTTCCTTTACCAACCATGGCCAGAAGCAGAAGGGCCAAAAAATGGACCATTCTCGGTTGAGGAGAGCCACAGAGATGAAATACATTCCTCCTGAGTCCCAAGAGCTGTGTCTGTGCTGCTGAACTGAGCAGCGGGCTGAACTGCAGCTGCCCAGTTGTTAGCCCTCCCTGACATGTTTGCCCTCAGCATGGAGCACTTCATGCTTCTTGCATGGGTCAGCCGCTTATGTGGTCCGTGAATCACCCCAGCAGACAGTTTGCTGATGGCCACTTTGTTCTGAAGCTAGGAGAATATAATAACACAGCTGGAAACTGCTCCGTGCCATTGGCCTTGGGACCCTCAAAACGTTCCCCAGCACATTTTAATCTATGAGCAGACAGGACCACAGCTCCTTGCTCTGCAAGCCTGGGGATCACAAAGTCCTCAGTCACAGGAGGTTCTTCAGACTGCAACAGCTTCTTCATTCACTTTTATGCAAACCCAATAAAGATGAAATTATCTCTTTATGACAAAAATGTCATCCTCTATCCATTTCTTTAAGGCACCTTCGGGTAGTGGTAGTAATAGCAATAAACAGCCCTCTGTCCTTGGGTGAGTTCCCCAAGCAAGGACTCTCAACACAGGAAAGACTCCAACCTGGAGAGGGTCGAAAGGAGGCCACAACAACGATCTGAGGGCTGGAAGGCCAGGCTGAGAGAGTTGGGGTTGTTCAGCCTGGAGAAGAGAAGGCTCTAGAGAGACCTTCTGGTGGCCTTTCGCTGATGAAAGAGGCTGATAAGAAATCTGGGAAGAGACTTTTTATCAGGGCCTGTTGTGACAGGACAAGGGGTGATGGTTTAAACTAAAAGAGGGAGATTCAGACCAGATAGAAGGAAGGCACTTTTCACACTGAGCGTGGTGACACCCTGGCCCAGGTTGCCTAGAGAGGTGGGAGATGCCCCATCCCTGGAGCCATTCCAGGTCAGGTTGTTTGGGGCTTTGATCAACCTGCTCTAGTTGCAGATGTCCGTGTTGGCTGCAGGGGGTTTGGACTGGATGACCTTTAAAGGTCCCTTCCAACCCAAAATATCCTCTGGTTCTGTGATTTAAAACAGAAAGGGAAGTTGGAGGAGGGAGAGCTGCATCCTGCTTTGACACTGCTGGCACCAAAGTGCTCCATCTCCAAGCTGGCTTTGTACTTCACAGAGCTGGGACTTGAAAGACTTCACTTCTTGAAGAAATGCTTGGAAATTAGAGAGACAAGACACCAGCTTTAGGCACCACTTCAGTGCCAGCACTCAACAGGACCTCAGCCTTCAGCATGTGTGTCTGTGCAATCTACATTTATTTCTCTCCTTCTCCCCGTTTATGCAGAAGTTTTTGATGCACTGAATGAAAGCCAAGCTGTGCTTTACACTTTGGGGGTTTGATGGGCCCATTCTTGGCTCCAAGGAGAGGACTATCAGCCCCTGAATGGCAGGAATGAGTGGAGAGAGCGGTCGCCTTCTGCCAAAGACAAATAAAGTGAGAGGAAAGCAGAAGCCTGGAAGATGATGAATGGTTCAAGCTCCTCTGCTGCAGGAGCCTCTTCATTAACTGCTTCACTGCCTTTTTATTTTCTTTATTTTTATTTTCTCTTTGACTTGCTTTTTGCCTTTGGCTCTCTGCTTGCCTCTGTCTGTCTGCAGATCTCTGTGTGCCCAGCAGCGTGGTGTCTGCCTGCAGCTGTCTGGCCCCAGTTCGGGCGGCCGTGCCCTCCATCTCTCCCAGCCCAGGGTGCAGCACTAACTGAGGACAATAAAGAAGAAGCTGGGGTTTATGGGTTTCCATCCCACAGCAGCAGTGTCACCTCGTGCTGCATCCCAGAGGGCACAGCCTGCCTGGTGTCAGGACACCCACTGCAAACCCAGCGCAGACTCGGTGCGCCTCAAACTGCAGCCTCCAGGGAGGCAGAGAGGACACTTCTTGTCCCAGGCTGACTTCCCTGGTGTGCTCCAGGAAAGCACTCCTCTGATGTGTCTGGATCTTGTTGGGAAATGGACATCAGATTAGCTGGACTAAAGAGGTGGACCCATCTTGTCTTACAAGATGTTGCTGGGACTTGGAAGCCAGGTTGCTCTCTCTCCAGCGCGTAAGAGTGTAAAGCCATTTGCTGTAGACATGTTCTCCTGAGCCAGCCAGCAGGTGGGTGTTGTCCCCATTTCAATGTCACAGACTCTGCCACACGGATAAGTGAGAAATGTGCACATGAAGGGATTGCTCAAACCACCAGTGAAGCACCAGCCTGAGCCTCTCAGCCTCCACTCAAGAGCTTGCACATGCCTCTGTCATCACAGCTCCAGGTCCTCCTTTACCTGAGTGGAGGGGGAAGGCAGTGAGGCCCAGCTTCCCAGCAGACTCAGCATCTCGTGGACGTGTTTGTGGCAAGGCCAATGTCAAAAATGCAGATGGACTAAAGCAGACTACAGGCTCAGCTCTGCTCACAAGACAGATGTGGCTAGGAGTTGGGCTAAGCAGCAAGCACCCTGAAACCCCAAGGGGGTGAAGGTAGAAGTGGTCTGATCCTCTGCCCCACACCCCCTCCCTCCAAGCCTTATTCAAGCAACAGCTGGGCCCATCATGCACATCCCAGAGCCCCAGGTTTCAGTGAAATGACTGAGACAGGAGCACCACCACAGAGACCTTTCTTTTTCCCCAGGCACATGCTGTCTGAGCAAGGCTGATAGCCAGGAAGGTGCCTTTGATGCTGAAGATGCAGCACGGTGAAGGGCTGCTGCTCAAGCTTGCAGTGGAAGCTCCACTGCGACGGACTCAAAGCTCAGGTGACTCCATCGGGGGCACTTGGTGACTTCATGCCCAGCTGACGCTTTTAACGGGCTTGCAGGTGATGGGGCAGGGCAGAAAGTGCAAGGAGAAAAGCTGCTCTGGAAGAGCTGGTCCTCGGATGTGGAGGCAGCAGCAATTTCAAGGCAGAGCAGAAGGTTTCATGGTCACCTGCTGCCACCTAGTGCCAGCTGGACACCCCAGAGCCCTCCCTGGGCTTGGGAACCGAGCCAGGGCCCAAGCCATGCCCACCTCATGGACCACAAGCCACGTCCCAACAGAAGGGATCAACAGAGGCTAACAGAAGGGATTTAAAGGCTAGCAGAAGGGGTTCCAGCGGTGTCTGCGCTGGTGGGGTGGGAGAGCCTGAGGCTTCGGTGTCTGAAGGCTCAGGGAACCTCTGAGCCAGAGAAGAGGCAGAGGAGCCAGGGGACAGTACAAAGCCTTTGTTTTCATTTCAGGACCTGACAGAGCCGCACATCAAGTCACAGCAAAGCGGCACCGGATGGAACCGTGCAGGTCAACAGCACCTTTCATCTGAGGATTGTAAAGCCCTTTCAAGACATGAGTTTGTTAAACCTCACAACACCCCTGTGAGGTAGGTATGACCCCCTGCTCTACAGAGGGGGCACTGAGGCACAGAGAAATGCAGCGGCTTGGCCAAGGCAATGGGCAAGCCAATGACACAGGCAGGAGGACTTCCTGCTCTTGATCCCAGCTCGTGGCTCCTTCCCCCTTTGGAGAGCAGAGTGTTTGCAGCTCACAGAGCTTCTGCTGGGTTCACTCCATGAGCAGGGAACATGCAATGTTTATGGAGGGCTCCCAAGCCCCTTGAAAGCACCCTGGTAACCAGCTGCCACCAGCACTTCAGATGTTAAATCGCTTCCCAAACAGCTGCTCCTTCCAGGTACGGCCCCAGGATTGTCACTGCTTTGTCTTGTGCGGTCAGGGAAGAGGCCAGGAGGAGCCTGAGAACTTGGATCCTTCATGGAAATGTCCCAGCACTGTATGGCACAGTCCAGGCTGGAAACCATTTATCTCTCATGGCAGGTGTCTCCCCGGAGACAACAGCCAACATTGAACTCTGGTGGTGGGGTCTCACCAGGCCTGGAGGAGGAGGTAGCTAGAAGGATATTACCTGGCTTTCACTGCCACTGTCAGTGTTGGATGTTCTCCCGACCCCAAGTCACCCCAGCCCATGTGCAATGTCAAGAGGGAAGTAGAGCTGGGGGGATAAACTGGCATGGAAATGATGCCAGGACCTGTGGTAGAGTCTCCATCGTGGTCACCCCACCACCAGCCCACCCCAGCTCTTTGTTATGTCATGGTACCAATTGCCCTTCTCCTCCCCCCACCACTACAGTTTTTGTGCTGAATACATCTTCTGTCTTATAAAAATAGTCCTCTGGTATCAAAAGACAAATAAAACAAGAGAGGAACAAAAGACCCCTGTGGCCAGCAGCAGTGCAAATCAGGAGAGCCAGCTCAGGAAGCATGGGCTTAAGGTGTCCTTGGTTTGTCACTTCTTCAAGGGGAAGGAGGTTGATTGGACTTTGATGGCTGGGACTGGCCTGAAGCAAGAAGGAAAAGAAAGGGACAACTCATTTGAGTGCAGAGACCAAGCATCTACCACCTCCACCCCAACCACCCTTCCAGAGCTCAGAGGAGACAGACCAGTCACTGTCCCTGAGGGGGACCAGAGGGGACCAGTGCCTGGCATGTCCTCTCTCAAATACAACCCCAAAGTATTGCTTTGTACCCACTGTGGGTGTCCCTGCTTCAGCAGAGGAGTTGGATCAAATGATCCCCAGAGGTCCTTCCAGCCCCTCACCATGCAGGGATCCTGCAGTTCTGAGGTGGTTGCCTTTGAGGTGCCCTCAAAACCCTGACAGGATGCAGAGTCCACCAAAGCCTGGGGTGGCAGTGGGCAGCAACAAGCAGTGAGAACTGTGAGCCCACCAACTGTGAGCACCACATCCCCCAAAGGGGTTCCTGCTCTCAGCCTCCCCAAAGCAGCCAGGGAGGTTCATGCACTACCAAGAGATGTCACCAAATCAGCCAACCCTCCTACAGATTCCAGAGGCCCTCTGGGAATTGTGACATCTCTCATCTCATCCATCTAGGGATTAAAAACCTTCCCTGGCACTCTCTTACCATGCTGGTGGTGTCAAGTGACTAATCTAGACCAGAACATGGGCACAGCCTGCTCCCGGCACAAGTCTGGCCAGCCACGGGCACCATTTCAAGAGAGGATGGCCAGGGGCTGCTCCTGGTGGGCAGCAAGGACTAAACTAGGGCCATCTGGAGAGGGAGCTGAGTTTGGCTGCTGGGATGTGCCAAATCTTTCTCTTTAGAGACTACAGGCCTGGCTTTAGCTACTGGATGAGATGAGCTACAGGGATTGAGCTGTGCTGAGAAATTCAGGGCCATATTCAGCCTCTCTGTGGTGGAAACTACAAAGGTGTAAGAACCTAAAACAACCCAAGAAGATCAAAGTTGTAATTAGCAAAACAGACCAGCTGGGGATGAGGGCCAGCTTCAGACCACTATGGTGCCTTCTCTCCATAGCTGGACATGGCCCACAAGCCAGGCTAGCAGGAGTGGATGGAAGCACAATGCTCTGAGGCTCCACTATCCTTCTTCCAGAGGATTTAGCAGCGTAGCAAGAGCTGAAGGTAGCAGTGACACCGTCCAGGACTTGGACTCAACCTCTCAGCTCCAAACTGGGAAGCCCATGTCCTCCATTCCCTTGGACACAGGTGCCCAAGCCCTGCAATTGCTTGTCTACCCAGAAGGTCTACATCCTGCCTCTAGGAAGGGGGACACTGAATCCTGTCTCCTGGATCTCATCCCAGTGCTTCACCAAAGGCCATCCCCTCACAAGCACCAAAGATCCTCCCACCACAGCCCTGCATGGTGTCTGTGACTCACCTTTGAGGTGGCATCGGTCTGTAGGGAGGAAAGATGAAACAGAGCATCAGTGTCCATCCCATCACTCCCCTGCCCCCCTGCAGCTCACCAAGAGCTCCCTCTGTGATGTGGGGCATGGGGCCATATGTACCCACCAGAGGATGGCATCTCTTGTAACCTGTAAGGACCTTATAAGACCCAAAGTCCCAGCTTTGGTCACTGCTGGCCAATCTTGGCTAAACCCTGTGGACTCCTGCCAGGTGGAGTCATGGCTGCAGACCCCAGACACCCCCAGGACCCTCACTCAGCTGGGCAGGCTTTTCCCCTGCACCATGCGAGAGGGAGCATGGCCACAAGCTTGTGTGTTATATTTTAGGCTCCCCACCTGAACAAATACTTTGGTCATGGTTGTTCCCTAGGTTGTAGCATTTGGGACATCTGACTTCCTTCTACACCCTGCTGCTGCCCCTGCATGCCCATTCCCAAGATCCCTGACACCCTGCAAGTCAGCTGCCTCGAAGCTGGTGGGCTTCAAACTTCCCTGCAGCTGCAGCAGCAGGTCCAGACCTGCACAGCACAGAGCATTTCTGCTGCTGCTCAGCAGCCAGCCTGACATGCACACACCAGCCACACCAGGGGGGAGCAGGAGAGACCAAGGTCACAGTGAAGCCACCACAACAAGCAGAGCACAGCACCGTGACAGCTGGCATGTCCCACCCGAACGTGACACACAGGTCACCAATCTGTGTCCACCTGCAGGAGCCCAGGAGTGGTAGGAGATAGCTCAGCTCCTCTCTCCACTTACTTTGATGGCCTGGTGGGGTGGCTCATGGCACTTGTACTGGATGCCTTGAAGTTGGTAGGAGGGACCATGACCAGCAAGGTCTGTCCATGTGCAGCAGGCAGCTCTTTGGCCAGAAGAGGACTCCCGGAAGCGGCCGCTGGGGAGGCTGATGCTTTGGGACAATCTGGGACGGATAGGGTAGGATAGGATAGGATAGGATAGGATAGGATAGGATAGGATAGGATAGGATAGGATAGGATAGGATAGGATAGGATAGGGTAAGGTAGGGTAGGGTAGGGTAGGGTAGGGTAGGGTAGGGTAGGGTAGGGTAGGGTAGGGTAGAATAGAATAGAATAGAATAGAATAGAATAGAATAGAATAGAATAGAATAGAAATAACCAGGTTGGAAAAGACCTTCAAGATCATCGAGTCCATCCTATCACCCAACACCATCTGATCAACTAACCCATGGCACCAAGCACCCCATCAAGTCTCCTCCTAAACACCTCCAGTGATGGTGACTCCACCACCTCCCTGGGCAGCACATTCCAATGGCCAATTTCTCTTTCTGGGAAGAACTTCTTCCTAACATCCAGCCTAAACCTCCTCTGGCACAGCTTGAGACTGTGTCCTCTTGTTCTGGTGCTGGTTGCCTGGGAGAAAACACCAACCCCCACCTGGCCACAACCTCCCTTCAGGTAGTTGTAGATGGCAATAAGGTCTCCCCTGAGTCTCCTCTTCTCTAAGCTAAGCAGCCCCAGCTCCCTCAGCCTCACATCATCCTTAGAGGAACATCCAGACACCTCCTACTAACCTCTCTCCTCTGCTGCAGAGCTGAGAGCCTTCAAAGCAAGCAGCACGAACACCCAAACGACCTTAAAATCTTCTTATCTAATGAGCTTTCCTCACCATTGAGACAGACTCATCTCTCAGGATGCTGTGACAGCTCCTCAACAGTGCCCAACCCAGAAGATCCACAGGCAGCCAACCCCCAGGGACCGTGTCTGGGCGTGGAAGGGAAGCACAGGCACGCAGCAGAGCTCACCAGTGGGGTCCTCACAGGGCTGCAGGGAAGAGGTTTCTTGGGAGGCGGCAGCTTAGCCTGGGAGACGACCGCTTTGGTGGGGACCCGGGGAGACTTGCTGGCCGGTGGGGGTGGCCTGGCAGGCTTGGGGTCTCTTGGGCGTGGAGGGATGGAGTGGGGAGCCGGGCGAAGAGGGTGGACGACGTTGACGGGCTGGGAGCCAGGCTGGTGAGCGCTGGGCTTGGGGGGAACGCGGCGCGCGCTGCCTGCAGGGACGAGAGAGGCAGCAGCAGGGAGGAAAACCTTCAGTGTGCTTTCCCGGGTGCTGAAGAGAAGCCCTCCCCTCCAGGCCCGGGTGCCAGGGAGTCACAGGAGGAGCTCTGGGTAGTTATTCCACTTTCTGGGACCACCGCTTCTCCCATCCCTCCCGAAGGCTGTTTGCTCCTCGTTAACCACACCAGAGCACACAGGGATGGGAAAGGTGCTGGGCTCAGGAGACCTGGAGCAGCTCTGGTTGCCACCAGACTTAATTACAGAGAAGGGAGGTATCATCCTCCCTACCCTGCTTTCAGCCACGGTGGCAATGCCCACCCCCTGAATTCTTCCTACATTCCAGCCTGGGCTTGCCCACGCCTAGGTCACCAGAGCTGACACAACCAGCAGCAGAAGCATCTGCTAGCCCAGACACCCAGCACAGAGCCCATGCCAAGCCTGGCCATGGTGATTTTATGTAGTAAAACCCTTCTCTCACAATTTTATGAGGGGTTTCTGGCAATCACTGGGGTCTTTCTGAGCAGGTGGAGCTCAACAGACTCCCTTTCAGGAGGGATGTATACTGCCAACCAAGAGCTCACAGTGCAGACACAACCTCCGTCCTGGAGCGCCAGCTGCTTGCCCAGTGGCTAGAGGGACATGTTCCTGAACGTGAGGAAAATCTTTGCTGTGAGGGTGCTGGAGCCCTGGAGCAGGCTGCCCAGAGAGGCTGTGGAGTCTCCTGCTCTGGAGAGATTCCAAACCCACCTGGACATTGTGATCCTGGGCAAGCTGTTCTGGGTGTCCCTGCTTTAGCAGAGGGGTCGGACTGGATGATCCCCAGAAGTCCTCTCCAACCCCCACCATGGTGTGATTCCATGATGTGATCACCCACAAGTATCAAGCCCCCAGGGGAGGGAAAGCAAACCTGGGAGGTGAGTTATTACTTACTTTACCAGTGTGGCTGGAGGTGGAAATGTTCCTCAGGGTGAAAGCAGCTTTGGGAGGGCCACCAGCTGACTTTCGACTGATGGTTTTGCTCCTGCCCAGGATCACAAAGGCAAATCAGAGAAGGCTAAGAGACAGCAACCATGATTGCAACAGCTGCTTCACAAAATGCTGCACGTCAGCAGGATCCTGCCTCTGCTGACAGATTGCTAACAGCCAGTCTTGCAGCGCTGGCTGAGCAGGCGTGACAAGTCTGTCTGCAGATAATGAGGGTAATGAAGGAGGTTGGTTGGGTCTGGGCTGCCTCTCTTTGCTTTTTTAACTGAGATTATTATTGCAGGGGCTCTGAAATCCTGAGGAAATTGCAGGGAAAATAATGTGAATATCCAGACTCAGCACTGCTTCAGAGCCCTTCCAGCTCTTGCAGCCTGCTAGGAGCAGATGACAGGAAAGCTCCCCAATACAAGGCCACCTTCATCACAACTCTTTTCAGCTGTTCTGTCCAACTGCTCGTTCCTGTACTCTGCTCAGGGGATTGCTGAGAGCCTTGGATTGTCCCAGGAGGGAGCTCTTCACATCTGAGCCAGGTCTCACATAGCTTGAAACAGACCCTGTGCACTACCAGCTCCCCTACAACTGTTCCTACCAGGCCAGTGGCAAGAAAAGAAGGTGCCAGGGTTTCACTGGGTCCTCAAGAGAGCAGGGATCTAGGGTGCATCACCCACCTGTATGTCTCCTGGGTCCTCCTCCTTATCTCCTTTACCCATTTGTTCAGCAAGGAGTTCTCCCGCCGGTACCAAATGTAGATGGTCATCCCCAGGGTGGGGAGGAAGAACAGGAAGATGACCAGAAGGGTTATTAAGATGACTCCATGATCTGGGAGGGAAAGCACAGAGATGAGTACAGGGCTGGGAGAGCCAGCAGGCTCTGTCTGCACTCGCTCACCCATCCCCAGTCACCCAGGCTAGAGACATCATTGCTGATCACAGCTCCAGAGGGGGAGTAGTACCATCCGGTGGCCTTAGACTAGAATAGGTGGCCACCAAGCAACCAGATGGGGCCACGGGCTCTGAGTCTGCCTGAATGGACCCAAGCCAGAACACCTGGGAGAAGAGCTGTCAGCAGCTTTATCTCTCCATCTCCCCTTCTGCTGTCACGGCTGCAGCCCCACCAGGCCCTGGGCAAGCAGTCAGGACTCACTGTCATGCTGCACAGGACCGCTGTCCACACTGCCCCCCAGCCCTGGCTTCTCACAGTAGGGGGGAGCCCAGCCAGCATCACAGTGGCAGTTCTTGTTGCTGTTGCAGACCTGGAGAGAGAGAGAGAGTTGGAGACCTCAAGGGATGTATGGAAATGATGGTCTGTGCTGTGGGGATGAGAGCAGCTAGCCAGCGGCAGCAGTCCAGGCTCCAGCCCTGCCACGATTCATCCCTTGACCGTCGGCTGGGTTGTGTCCCTCTACCTTCCAATCCATGAATGCAATCATAGCACCATGGAGTGGCTTGGGTTGGAAGGAACTTTTAGAGGTCATCCAGTCCAACCCCTGCAGTCAGCAGGGACACCTGCAAACAGAGCAGCCACCCCAAACAACCTGATGCTGAGCACTTGCAGTCATGGAGCATCCACAGGTTCTCTGGGAAACCTGTTCAGGGTCTCACCACTCTCACCATGCAACGTTGCTTCCCTCTCTCCAGCCTAAATCTCCCTCTTTTAGTTTCAAAGCATAACCCCTTGTCCTGTCACAACAGGCTCTGATAAAAAGTCTGTCCCCAGCTTTCTGATCAGCCCTTTAAGCACTGAAAGGCCACCAGAAGGTCTCCCTGGAGCCTTCTCTTCTCCAGGCTGAACAACCCCAACTCTCTCAGCCTGGCCTCACAGCAGAGGGCTTCCAGCCCTCCCAGCATTGCCATGGCCTCCTCTGGTCTGCTCCAACAGGTCCCTGTCTGTGCTGAGGACTCCAGAGCTGGCTCCAGCACTGCAGAGCAGAGGGGCAGAATCCCCTTGCTGCCCCTGCTGCCTACACTGCTGGGGATCAGCCCAGGCCATGGCTGACTGTGGGCTGAAAGTGCACAGTGCCAGCTCATGGCCAGCTTTTCACCCCCCAGCACCCCAATGCAGGGAGCTATTTTATTGCTGATACTTTCATTTTTCTCCTCTTTGCAGAGCCCTTGAGACAAGTACCTTACACCCTCACTTTCCACAGCGCTCACCCAGACAAGCCTGATGCCCTTAAAACTTCTAGGCCAGAAGTTTGTCCAACTTCTTCCCCTTGGGATCTTCCCATTTAAACCAAAGCACGGCTGTTGCCTCATCTGACAAAGCCCTGCATCCTGCAGAGGTCAAAGCCTTGTGGCCTTTAAGCTTTGGCTAAGGGTGGTTCCTGCTGCTCACTGAACCACTGCCCTGCCTTGTTGCAGTCCTGGCTGTGTTTCTGACTCTTTCTTTGCTCTCAGAGGGAGCAGGCACCTGCTCTTAGTAATAAACACTCTCCTGTTCAAACTGGACCCTGATCCAAATTTTACAGCTGGTCTTTACATCACAAGTGATCTTATTGCTCTGAGCTGGGAAATGGGGACCCAGTGACCTCAGCTCAGTCTCGCCCATAGCTGATGCACCAGTGAGGTATGGAAAGCAGATGCCCACTGTGTTGCAAGGCTCTTCCCCACGGGAGACACTTGGTTTTGCTTAAGAACCTGTGCTCATCTCAAGAGCTTCCTCTAGGGCTCAGGCAGTGACTCACCCCGTGGCCATTGCACTGGGAAACACACTTCTCCAGCTCAAACAGGGAGGCGTTCTGGCAGCGCCGGTCCTTGCAAACCTGAGACAGAGCCAAGAGCCAGAGATTAGGGCAAGAGGAGAGACAGGGGTGGGAGTAGTCATCTTATGGCTTCAGAGATCCTAGAATCATGGCATGGTTTGGGTTGGAAGTCAACCAGTCCAACCCCCTGCAGCAACAGGGACAACTAGAGCAGGTTGCTCACAGCCCCAAACAACCTAATGTGGAATGGTTCTAGGGATGGGCCAGGGTCTCACCATCCCCAGTGTGAAAAATGTCTTCCTTCTCTCCAGTCTAAACCTCCCTCTTTTAGTTTAAACCATCACCCCCTGTCCTGTCACAACAGGTCCTGGTAAAAAGTCTGTCCTCATCTTTCTGATCAGTCCCTTTAAATCCTAAAAGGCCACAAGAAGGTGTCTCTGGAGCCTTCTCTTCTCCAGGCTGAACAACCCCAACTCTCTCAGCCTGGCCTCACAGCAGAGGGCTTCCAGCCCTCCCAGCATTGCTGTGGCTTCCCTTGGTCCCACTCTAACAGGTCCCTGTCTGCTGTGCTGGGGACTCCAGAGCTGGCCCCACACTGCAGGGGTGGTCTCAGCAGAACAGAGGAGCAGAATCCTCTCCCTGCCCCTGCTGCCCACACTGCTGGGGATCAGCCCAGGACAGGGCTGGCTCTGGGCTGTAAGTGCTCAGTCCTGGCTCATGTCCAGCTTTTCACCCCCAGCACCCCCAAGACCTTCTCCACAGGGCTGTTTTCCATCCCTTCTTCCCCCAGCCTGTGCTGGGGGATTGCCCTGCTTGGGTGGAGGACCTTGTAATTGGCCTTGTTGAACCTCAGGCAGTTCCTACAGGCTCACTTCTCAAGCTTCTCTGGATCTCTCTGGGTAGATGCTCTGGGTAATGCCATCCTTCAGGCAGGTCAGCTGCACCATTCAGCTTGGTGTAATCTGCAAACTTACTGAGAGTGCACTGGATCCCACTGTCTATGTCATTGATCAAGATATTAAACAGCCCTGGTCCCAGTACAGACCCTGAAGGACTCTCCTGATGGGAGTCCTCTGGAAGGCTGCTGTCCATTGGAAAATGCAGAATGGTTAAACTGCCTGGTCCCAGGTCAATGCATCTCCCTTCAGTTTGCAGCAAACCCCAACAAACCTCTGCCCATGCAGGAGGGTTCAGTGGAGAGCAGCCGCCACCACTCCCATGCCCCTCCCCTGACAGCCCATCTGGCAGCTCTTGGAGAAGGCATTTCCCATTTGGCTCTAAAGCACAGGCAGCAGCCCAGTAAACCAAGACTGCATTTCAAAGCCATCTCTCCTTCCTCATCAAAATGTCACCGTTTTGGCCTTCCACCCCAAGCTGGGAGGAAACGTTCACGACTAAAATGCCAAATGGCAAAGGCCACATGTCCACAGCCAGCTCTGCCTGGCGTGCATCCCTGCTACCTGCTGGGCTTCTGCCCCTCCTCAGCTGAACCAACCCTCTGTGAAAGACTTGGAGATGGAGACTGACCCTCTGTAAAAGACCTTGAGACACAGGGGCTGTCAAAGAGGCTCATCCTGAGTTAGCAGCACCTGTTTGGATCTGCCATCTCCACTGCTAGCACAGCTTTCTCCCAGGAAACACCTTGTTCGTGGGAGGAAGTCTCACCCAGCAACTTCTGGGGCATGCAATTCTTGTTGAGGTTGCTCCATTAAAGCAGTAAAGAAGCACAGAGGCCAGAGAGAAGAGTTTGGTGGCCGACACGCAAGCTTCTGGTGATATTGTGGTGGGTACAGGCTATGCCTTTAAAGTTTAGTCCCAGCTGAGATGCCTCCAGGGCGATGTCTGCAAGTGCAGAAGAAACGAGACCCCAGGTCCGGCACTAACGCAGGCAAGAACCACCGTGCACACTGGAGCTGGGACGAGAGCCAAGGAGATGATCTGCTGTAGAAGATTCCAGCCCCAGGAGGAGGTACTCACCATCCCATCTCCACATTTGGTCCCTGTCATCACCAGCCCTGGGTCAGAGAGGTCATCCTCGTCGTCCTTCGCCGTGTACATGTAGGTGCCTCGGCACTTCACCTCCCGCCCGTTGAAGCGGATGGTGGTGTCGATGGAGACAGTGTTGGTCCCTTGAGGCTTCTTAGCCGAGCTCTGGCACTGGATCTTGCCACACATCGCATCCCTGGCAGCAGGGCACAGCCAAAGTGAGGGAAGGAGATGCTGGTCCTGGCCACCCCACCACGCCCTGCCCCACTGCCTGCTGGCTGAGCTGCCCCTGCGCTTATGGCCCTGGGAGGTTGTGATGGGAGAGGCTCAGCAGGTTCAGACAGGACTCGGCAAAAGCATGGACAGGACAGAGGAATGCTGGAGGGAACAGGCAGGGGAAGGACCTCTAGCATCCCTGGTGTGGCTGGGAATACTGGAGGACACATGCTCCCTAAGCAGCACCTTCTGCTGCTGCTGTCTGATTTCCCATTCCCGGGCTGAGAGGTGATGCTCAGTGGGACACCAGCAGGGCTGGGGACTGAGCCCGGGAAGGAACTGGTGGCTTCCTCTGGCCCAACACCCAACTGGACAGAGGGGTGACTCCGGGAGGCTGAGGTAAGGCCCTGCCAATCCCCTCACAGGGGTGGGCAGTGTGGGGCTGTGGGTGGGGGAGGAGATGGGGCAGCCCTGGGTGCCACCTGCACCTACCTCTTGTCACACTTCACGTAGCGCCCCTGGCTGTCTTTGCCACAGTTGCCATAGGTGTTGCCAGCCATGTTCACGTCCTGGAAACAAGCATCTGGGGCTGGCCAGGCACCTGCAGAGGGGGAGGAAAGGTCCATGTGGGATGGAGAAAGCAGCCAGCAGGGAGAAAAACCAAAACCAGGAGGATCAGCTGGATGCTTATGGAGAAAACACTATGAAAAAGTCACCCAGAGAGCTGCTGATGCAGGTGCAGGACCAACAACAGCACAAGAGGGATGAAATTGCCTTTGGCCCAGGGTCTTGCAGAGCTTTTGGGCCCCGGTGGACAGTTTCCCCCTGTGCCTGCTGCAGGTTTCCTGGGGGTACCCAGGACATCCCCTCCATCCACTCCCCTCCAGCCCCATGGGAAAGGATCACAGAGACCCTACACGCAGACACAGTGCTGAGACCCAAAGTGGGTGCTGCTCTGGACAGGGGTGCCAAAGGGGCTGACAGGGCTCACCTGGCCCCCAGAGCTGAACACACTGTTGGTGGTGGGTCATGCACATGCCGTTGTTGCAGTAAGCCTCGCCGTAGGCACAGGATGAGCCGTCCAGCAGGTACACGTTGGCTGGGCAGTAGGGGGAGGTACCTGTGCAGTATTCTGGAAGGTCACAGGACCCTGCTGCTTCCCTGCAGACAGTTCCAGCCACCTTTAGCTGTCACAAGAGGGGAGAAAAACATCAGCTCTGAGTGGCAGCAATGAATTATAGAATCATTTGGCTGGATAAGACCTTTAAGATCATTAAGTCCCACCATTAACCCAGCACTGCCAGGTCACCACTAAACCATGGTGAGGGCCACATCTTCCTGTTCAGCCCATGGGCAGGAGGCTAGGCATGGTGAGGGACATGGTGTGGGGCTTACCTTGCAGCTCTGGCAGCAGTCACCATGGGCACATTGGGCCCCCACCTTCAGCGTGCAGTTGTGTGCATTGCAGCACGGGTTGGTGCACTCCTGCATGGGGAGAAGGCATCATCATAGTCAGTGAACCAGCCCAGGTTGCTCAGAGAGGCAGTACATACTCCACCCTCGGAACCATTCCGGGTCAGACTGTTTGGGGCTCTGAGCAACCTGCTCTAGTTGCAGAGGTCCCTGCTGACTGCAGGGATGTTGGACTGGATGACTTTGAAAGGTTCCTTCTGTCCCAAACCATTCTCAGATTCCACTGCTTCCCCTTTGCTGCCCCCAGCCCTTTCTCCACCTGTCACAGCACTGCTCTTCTCATCTTGTCAATGGGAAACTGAGGCATTGGGAGGGATGAAGACAACCTGAGAAATCTAGGCCAAAGTCAAGAAGAAAGTCAGGCCCATCTTAAATGGATTTAGGAAGGTGGGGCAGGGAAGAGCCCTTGAGATGAAGCTCCTGTGGTCACCAGTGAACACCTTTTCCTTGGGACTTGCCCTCTGCACATGCTCCACACCTCGCCAGCCAGCTGCTGAGCTGGAAAGCCTCCGCTGGAAAACGAGGCAGGTCTCAGCACTGTACCTCCACCTCCCCGCAGTCACAGTCTTCTCCTTCCTCCAGAAAGCCATTGCCACACTTCCGTCCCACCACCAGGTCCTTGGTGTCAGGCAAGTTGAACAGACACATGCCACCTCCCTTCTGGAAGTAGCTCTCCAGCTGCCTCTTGCTGCAGGAGCTGAACACGCGAGGGAAGGGATGTCTGCGCAGGGGACAGAGGGAGATGGGTTGGAACCAGGGCAAAAGGGACCAGGAGAGGGTGGATAGCCACACTAAGAGCTGGGAAATAAAGACACTGGCAAGCAGGCACAAACCCTTTCAAGGGCAGGAGCCAGATGCACCTCCAACCCCAACTCACACAGCTGAGCTCCAGACTAACGACCAGGGGACACCGCCCTGAGCCCAACTATCCTCCCGAATGGAATGAGGTGGAGGAGCAGAGCTGCTGGACACCAATCCCAGAGCATCAGCCCTTCAGCAAGGGGGGCTGGAGACCCACATGGTCTGAACCTCAAAGCTCAGGAAGCAGGCATGCCTGCAGCCTCTGCCAGCACCGTGCTGGAGTAGATGTCAGCTCCGTGGCTCAGTCCTCTGCACGCGGGACACCGCAGACCCTCACTGTCATAACCACAAGCAAGGTCCCCACATCTGCAGGGCCAGACTGCTCAGAATGTCTGCTAAATGCCTGCCTCTGAGCACTCAGCCACTGATGGGAAATACCCTCTTGGGGCTGCCTAAATACCTTGGAGGCTGAGACAGAGAAAAATCCCCTAAAAATCAAAGAAATATGGGAAAGAAACACACACAAAAAAACCCCAAAAACCCTCACATTAAATCATTAAAGAAATATGGGAAGGGAACACCAAAAAAACCCCAAACTCTCATTAAATCATTAAAGAAATATGGGAAAGAAACACCAAAAATCCTTCATATTAAATCATGGCTTAGCTAGTCAGGAGGTGTTGGGTGGCAGGTTGGAATTGATGATCTCTGAGGTCTTTTCCAACCTTACTGATTCTATGATTAAAGACATGTAGGAAAGAAACACCAAAAATCCTTCCCATTAAAGCACTCACACAGGCCTAAGCAGATAAAAACCCCAAGCAAATCAAAGCCTAGAAGGCTGGACGTGAGGAAGAAGTTCTTCATCATGAGAGTGGTGAAACCCTGGAATGAGTTGTCCAGGGAGGTGGTTGAGGCCCCATCCCTGGAGGTGTTTAAGACCAGGCTGGATGAGGCTCTGGCCAGCCTGATCTAGTGTGGGGTGTCCCTGCCCATGGCAGGGGGGTTGGAACTAGATGATCCTTGTGGTCCCTTCCAACCCTGACTGATTCTATGATTTGTCTCCTGGCCCAGCTGGCCCTTCCTGTAAGGAGCTGGAGCAAACCAGTGATGTTGTAAAGCTCTGAGTGTGGTTCTGTAAGTTTGCACAAGTTCATGTTTTGGGGCTGGTTTTGTGTGTGATGCATAAAGGAGGAGGAAGCAGAGAGTAAGAGCTGTGCATCTCTCTCTGCTTCAGTGCTGCTTTCATTTCCTCCTCTCACTGAAACAAACATTGTCTGGCATATTAGGACATCTCACTGCTGAGATGACACTGAGGGCTTTTCCTTACAGTAATTTTGAAGTCTGGGGAAAATCTCTTGAGCTTCAGGGAAAGCTCTAAGTCCACACAAGTGATGGGAGGGTGAGCAAATAGAGACAGCCAGTGAGCTGGTACGTGAATGTGCAACTAGGGACAGGCTGAAGGCAACCAAAAGTATGGATTCTGGAATGTGGCCAAAGAAGAGCTGGTGAAGGACCCTGAACCCAAATCTGATGAGGAGCAGCTGAGGGAACTGGGGTGGCTTAGTCTTCAGAAGAGGAAGCTGAAAGGACACCTCCTCACCCTTCTACCGCTTCCTGAATGGAGATGTGTGTCAGCCTCTTCTCACATGCAACAAGTGACAGGAGAAGAGGAAACAGCCTCAGGCTGTGCCAGGGGAGGTTCAGGTGGGATATTATTATTAGGAAAAATTTCTTCACAGAAAGGGTTCTCAGGCGCTGGAACAGGCTGCACAGGCAGGTGGTGGTCACCAGCCCTGGAGGATCCCCTCTCCCCAGCCCACCCAGCTGCGCACAGCATCCCCACGAAGGGATGATCCAGAGCCACATCCCATCCCCACCAGCACTTACCCAGTGGCTGCTGCCATGACACAGCCTCCCTGCTCCGGGGTGGCCTCCACGCAGCAGCCTGTGCTGTCGTGGCTCATGCCAAAGTTGTGGCCGATTTCGTGGGCCATGGTGGCAGCTGCTCCGATGGGCTGCTCCGAGTGGTCCTGCGTGGGCACGGGGCGTGCATCAGCACAGAGCAGCAGGGAGGGCTGATCCCGCGGCAGGGAATGGGGTTGGGGCGATGGAGGGACCACAGCATCCCTGGGATTGCAACTGGATCCCATGGAAGGGAAGGAAAGAGGGAAGAGGGCTCATGGCAGAAGTAGGCTTTGGTCTCCTAAGTGTCCTGCATGGGACTGTTGGGAAGCTCTTACACTGATGCTAACTTCATGGTCTAGTGGTGGATTTGACTGTGCTGGGTTAACAGTTGGACTTGATGATTGTAAAGGTCCTTTTCATCTTAAACCTGGGGCCTTGGGAGGCACATCCCAAAACTCAGAAACCTTGGTGCCCTATGCCATCACCCTGCCTCTGTACCACAGGCCGCTAGGGTCACCGTCTTACCCTGGAGGAGGGTAAGAATTATCTGGGGTGGAGATGACCCCACAAAACCAGGGAACAAGCAGGGGCTGTGCAATATGAAGGGCAGACACAACACAGGAGATCCTGATGCTGCTGCTAGTTGCAAGGTGGGGATGTGCATGGGGCAGGAGACATTTAAATCAGCCCTTTCTCACCCTCTTTAGTACCTGGCCAACATCTGAGAGCGGTAAGGGCCTACTAGCATCATTCTTTGCTCTCAGCCTACATCCAAAGACCAATGCCAGATGGCTGGTCCTCCAAACCCATGAAGAACCCCAGCAAGATGGGTTGGCAATGGGAGAAGCACTGGGGGAAACCCATGGCCTTCTTACCACGCTGACACCCCCAGAGTTATCCGTGCTGCACATCCCCTCCAGCGGGGCCATGCCGATGGTTGTCCCTCTGAATGTCTTCCCCTGCCCAAAGGAGAACGGAGGCACAGTTAACACCCCAGGGACGGTTTGGGAGCCCTGCTCCAAGCTGGGACCCCCCTGCCCTGATGTGCCCAGGTCCATTGGGTGCTCACGTCAGCAGCTGGGCATTGTCATGCTTCTTGCGTGACCTCAGAGCCTTCTTCCACTGCAGGAAGGACCAGAGCGTGGTGTTGGCGTCGCTGGTCACAGAACACTGGTCCCGCTCTGTCCACACCTCCAGGCCAATCAGAGCCACCTTGATATTCAGCGACCTGTAAAACTGCAGGGAGGGGACAGGGATGGAGGGGACAGGGACTGCCATTCACTGTCTACCCTCCATCCCTGTCAGGGCATTTCAGCCGGTGGCTCTCCATGCTCGCCTTCCAGCTGGGTGACTCAAGGACATACTTGACCTGGATCCACCTGAAGCATGAGCTCTACAGACACATGCATGGGCACAGGAGCCACTCAGGGTGGCATGATGCCATCCATCAGCTGACAGTGCCTGAATATGTCCCTTCTTCCTTCAAGGATTCCAGGATTGATCTCTATTGCCACAGCAGGACAACAGCCAGTATAAGCTTTGTTGATGCAGCTCATTTGTTGGGTGGGAAAGTATTTTCCACCACATGCCCACACCTGACATCTAAGCTTCCAGCCCTAGTGACATGAGGCCAATCCCTGAGGGACACCACACCACCACTCCAATCCCTGGCCCCACACTCAGGTGCTTTCATATGCACCAGGGATGATGGAGGTGGTCACTTGCACCAGCAGTTCCTTCTCATTACCTTGTCCACGTAGTTTGCGATCTCCACGATGCGCTGCTTGGTGTGGCCTAGGTTGAGGTTCTGGTTCCTGTACTGCAAAGAGGTGAAGAATCACCAGAGGAAGACCAGGAAGGGAGATAGATAGGTCCTGAATTTTCAGTGGAGGACACAGTTTCTGCTCCCTCCCCCTGCCCCAGCACTCACCAGTGTGTGATCAGCAACAATGAAGAGCTCCATGTACTTCATGGTCCTCCAGGCATCTCTCTTTGCCTGCAAGACAGACTGCAAGGCTCAGAGAAGCACAGGACAGAGAAGGGCAGCCCACAGGCATGGGCATCTCAGGCTTTTCAGGCACTGCAGAGAAACTTGCAACTTTTCAGGCAGAACTGCCAGGAGGAGAAACTGAGGCCCGAGGAGATGAGGAAAAGCTGAGTGGCTACACTGCAATTCCTAAAGTCACTGCACATCATGGCCACAGCACATGCTCCCCCTTTGAGGTCTTCTGGCCCAACTCACACCAGGTAAGTTGATCTTATTGTGGCTTTCCAGTATTTAAAGGGGCTGATAAGAGAGCAGGGGACTGCTATGACAGGACAAGGGGTGATGGTTTGAAACTAAAAGAGGGAGATTCAGACTGGAGAGAAGGAAGAAATGGTTTACACTAAGGGTGGTGAGACCCTGGCCCAGGTTGCCCAGAGAGATGGTAGATGTCCCATCCCAGGAACAATTCCAGGTCAGGATGGATGAGGCTCTGAGTTGCAGATGTCCCTACTGACTCCAGGGGGGTTGGACTGGATGACCTTTAAAGGTCTCTTCCAGCACAAACCAATTTGTGATTCTATGACCACACAGAACCTTCACATCCCCTCTGCCTGCACAGCCCTGCCCAGATGCCAGGGTGACCGCCGCAAGCTGCAGACATTAGGAGGGGTGCAGCCACCCCAGCTCCCAGCCCTCTGCTCCTCCACAAGCAAAGGGCTCCAGGATGGACCTACCCGGTGGTGCAGTGGCTGGAAGAGTCGAGTGATGTCAGCAATGGTGCTCCCAAAACTGTCCCCGTGGCCGCAGGTCCCACCCTGGATGGGCAGGTGCTCTGCTCGGTGGATGATGTGGTGGCCTGGCTCAGGGCTCCCAGGGGTTTCAGGTAGTAGCTGTTGTTGCTGCTCAGCACTATCAGTCCCCTGGAGATGGAGAACAGCCCTCATGGCTCCCATGGTGCTTTTACTCCAGCTTTCCACTCCCTGCTGAGGCCTCTCAAACTCACTGCACCTCAGCCTGATGCTTCCCCAGGGTGGTGGATTGACCCTAAAACTACCATACCCAGGGAGGGGGCAGACCAGAGCTGGGTGCCTCTGCCAGTCCAGCCCTGGGAGCTAACACACTCTTGACATTCAAACCTCTCTGCCAGTCAGGCCATGTGAATGTGGGATGGCAGCTGGTGCTTGAAGAGGGCAAAGCTCACTTTGGGGGTAGCCTCTGTGGGGGTCTTGCCTCCTCCAGAGGATTTCCTTGAAGGCAGCTTGTTCTGCTAGGAAAATCATGGAATCATAGATGCTGTGGATTCGGGAAAACAGCCTTTCCCTCTGTGTCCATCCCCACAGCTGGGTGAAGGATGGGAGAAAAGGGAGTGCTGGAAAAACCAGCCCAGTGAAGCACCTAGAGCTGGGCTTGCAGGACCATAGGTTCTGCTCCAGTAGGAGGTCCTTCCGGAGAGGAATGGGGTAGCTGGATCCATCCCTCTCTCCACCAGCCCCACAAGTGCCCCCACCCTGCACATCTCCATACCGTATTCCTGAGCAGGTGCTGAGGACAACCCAGGAGCCACCATAGCCCTTAACGTGCCCATGGTAGTAGCAGTGGTCCTGGAGAGAAGTGATGGAGACCTTCGTTAGAAACCACCCCCGCAGCAACAAACCCCAGGTGCTCCAGCCCAAGCGCACCCCGGTCTGCGTGCCCCGGGCTGAGAAGCGGCGGCAGGGAACGGGAGCGACGGGTCCGGGAGGCTGCCGGCTACCGCGGGTCAGCCAGGGACACCGAGAGCCCCGCTCCTGGCTCGGCAGCGCCTTGGACGGCTGACAAGTGGCCGGCGGAGGGCCGCCGGGGAGCGGAGAGCGGCGGGAGCCCGGCACTGCCTGTGTTTATCTCCCGAGGTGCTGTCCGCAGGCCAAGAGACACAGCAGCGGCGTGCGGCCGCATTCCTGCCGCGACAGGCGCCGGGATGCTGCCAGCCGCAACACCGCGGCGCACCCGGTGGGGCTCTGCCTTCGCCCCCGCTGCCCAAGTACCCCGAGGGGGGAGCAGAACCCACCGTGTGGTTGGGGGCCACCGTCACGGGCTGCCCGTCCCCGTTGTAATGGGTCTCGGTGTAGCCCGGTGCCAACAGCCTGTGGAGAGAGGAGAAAAGGGTGAGGACCTGGAGCTGCTCTGGGTGTCCCAGCTATGCAGGGCTGAGCTGTCCCAGTGGTCCTCCTTTGCAGCCCCCTGGTAGAGCTTCAGGCAGTGGAGGAGCTGGCAGCGTGGCCATCACCAGGATGGAGGAACTGGCAGCACAGCCTGATGGCTGTGTTCTCCACCACCACAGAGGAGCTGGCCCCTGGCCAATGTGGATGTGAATTGCAGTCCATACTGCTTTAAGTCTCTGCGGGTCTGGGATGGGGACCCAGCTGCCTACACATCTATCCACTGGTTCAGAGGCCATCTCACTACCACTGAGGACAAGCAGCCAGGCAGGGTGACAGCATCTCCATAGGGACCAAAATCTCCTTGGGACTACCAAAATCCCCAGGGAAAACCATCTCAGTGGCAGAAGATGGGATCAACCCTGCACTCAGGGCCCAGCTGAGGATGTGGGAGGTTTGGGGTCTCTGACACAGCTACTACACCCTCCAGCCCTGGAAGCCCAGGACTTCACCTTACTCATGGCACAGCAAGGGTGATGCTCCCAATGCAACACACCAAGGACAAGGTGAAAGGACCCCAAAAAAGCCAGAGCTGATGGTGAGAAAGCTCAGGTTGCTCTGAGCAAAACCTGCACCCACTCTGCCTTCACCCCTGTGCCTCAGCTCCCCCGCAGCTGCTGGCCAGCTCCCAGCGAGGCCAGTCCTGGGGCAGTCCTTGATGCAGCTCCTGCTGTGGGGAAGAGCCAGAGCTGAGCTTGCAACTGGTGAGTGTGTGGGGCTGGGGGTCTCAGAGAGCAAATAATGAGACTGAAATGACCCCACAGATGGTGGGAGAGAAGAGAAAGGGTTGAGCATTGCCCACACTATGAGATGTGTGGGCAGATGCCAGTGTGATGGGTACCCCACCACAAGCACACAGGCACCGTGGGGATGGCAGGTCCTCTGAGGGACAGTGAGCACGCAGGGGTCTCAGCCACCCAGAGGAGGACAAAGTAAGGTTGGCTTTACCCCTGCTGACAGTCTGACCCTGGATGTGTGGAGTTTGGCCCCATTCCAGCGGTTCTGTTCTGCAGCAGCAAACAAACCCAGCAGCCGGTCCCAGAATAGCCCTCCCGCCTCTTGCTTTCTATTTTGCAACCAGTTTGGCCCCCAAAATGTCACTGTGGGCATGTTCCTGCCTTCCCAGCCCGCCTGTGAGTGGGTGCCTGACACCAGTTACAGCAGAGAAAGGAGACAGGAGCTCCATCTGGCTCCTGGAAAAGGACCTGTGGGCAGTCTGGCAAGACAAGTGTCCGGCCAGCACGGAAGCAGATGGGCAGCTGTCCATGCTGGATGGGGACAGACTGGCTGAGGACATTGGAGAGGCAAAAGTCTCGATGCCATCCATGCCTGAGGAACTAGGAAGGTTGAGCCAATCCCCCAACCAGAGCCACCAGGGATATTCTTCACTCTTCCTGGCCCCACTCACCCCTTTGGCACAGCAAAGTGGTACCAAGGCAGAATAAGGGTCACGGGAAAACAGATCAACATCTCCAGAACTCATGCACCAGCTAGAAACAAGGCTAAGCTTTGCACATGAGCTTGCAACCCCCACTTTCTGCCCTGCTCCACCATGGGGCCACCTAGCACCAGGAGTGACCCAAACCCATAAAGGGACAAATGCCACAAGGTCTCTGGTAGAAGGACAAGGAGAGCAGGGCAGGAGAGGGAGATGATTGCTCTCCTTGCTCCAGCCTTGGCACGAGGGGATGCCAGGCTGGGTGAGTGTCACAGGGGACAGATGTTGTTGGCACCTGCAGCCAAACCAACCAAGAAGCCCAGAAAGGGTGGAGTGAGGCCACATGGCAGGGTCACTCAGGAATAGTGCCAGATTGCCAACCCCAAGGATGAACCAGCAGAAGAGCAGCAGATGTTTCCTAATCACTGCCAGCAGTCAGCATTGCCCACCACAATCTCCAGGGCCTCAAGGACCTCTAAAGAACTCACAGGATCAGCCCTGTTGGCAGGTTAGCAGCCCACGAGTCCCCATCCCACCCACCCTCCGCCTGGCACCTCTCCAGCCCCTGAGCACCCCACACCACCTTCACCCGTGCCGTGTCCTGCACCGTGGCATCGAGCCAGGGCTGTTTCTTGCACAACACAGGTGTGGGCAGCTGAGGAAGGACCATTTCAGCCCCAGCTGCCTCAGCAGCAGCCAGCAGGAAGCCAGGACAGGCCACCCCTTCCCCTGTGGGCAGAAGGGCTGGGACAGGGCAGCCAGGATAATGCCACTGCAGGTGGGACCATGCCAGACACTCAACCCCCCTGCCCCAGTGCCAGCACTTACTGGTTCCTCTCCAGCACCAGGACAAGCTCTCTGCCCTCAGCCATCACGGCCACCTTTGCCCGGGCAGGTGCCGGCACCTACAGAGGAAGCAAAGGAGGGATGGGGTTAGAAAGGACAGCCCAGGATGCTGCCAGCCTCTGCCACTGTGGGACCTGCTGCTCTCTTAGCAGCACAGAGAGCAGGGGCTGCAATGGATTTTGAGCCCTAGCCCAGTCAGGGAAGGCAGGAGCACCCGAGGGTGGGGGGAGTGGGGACACGGGGAGTGAGACATCTCCAAGCATCCCCAACCACTCTGCAGGGGACATCCCACACTGACACACACCAAGTCTCTCCTCCTGACAGCTCAAGTCCCCTCAATTCGAGATGCTGATGTGTCACAGGGCACGCTGTGCTCTTCCCACCAGACATTGAATCCTCAGCCCATCCCTGTCCCCAGCATCCTCCTCTGCTCCCCAGCTCAGGGCACATCCCAGCCTTCCCTCCATGGATCTGCTCCACCTAACTCCATCCTGCACCACAAGCCCATGGAAGGTGAGAAATAAACTCCTCTGCTGGATTCCCCAGCCTAGCAGGGGGCAGAAGGGGATTCACACTGAGATTCACCCCACAAGGACAGGGGTGAGGCAGCAAATCCAAACTCTGCTGGCAGCTTCCCCAGGGAGAGGCAGAAAGGGACAACTGATGTGGGACACGGGATGAGGAGCATTGCCACAAGGATCCTGAGCAGGGTCTCTGTGTGCTCCATCCCTGGGCAATCATACAGGTTGCTCAGGGAAGGTGTGGATGCACCCACCCTGGAGGTGTTCAAGGCCAGGCTGGACAAGATCTTGAGCTGCCTGGGCTAGTGGAAAGTGTCCCTACACATGGCAAGGGAGCTGGAACTGGATGATGTTTAAGGTCCCTTCCAACCCAAACCATTCTGTGATTGATCCCACCAGAGATCCCGAGTCAGGGGACAGGACCTCATCCCCTGCAGAGGCTGCTCCCCGGGTGGGTCAGCACCTGCCTGCACCCCTGTGGGCGACAGAAATAAACAGCCACCACCCACCCCACCCCCGGCCAAACCAGCGAGGGGCAGCGAGAGGAAGCGGCTGACTCAGCTTCCCCAGGATGTCAGTGGTTTCACTCACTCCCCTCACTTTGGAGGGCGTGAAATGGGAACCCCATGCAGGGGTCCCTGCCAGCATGGCTCATCTGCACGTGACAGGATGGGCTGGAGCCCCGAACTGCTGCCCTCCTCTGATGTCCCCACATCCACTCCCTGGCTCTGGCGCTGGGGACACTGAAAGTGTGACTCTGTCTCTGTTTATGGCCTGGCTGGCCGTGCTGGCTCGCTCTGCCTTGCTCTTTCCCTCCTCATCCGAGGAGGGATGCAGGGAGCAGGGTGGGCTGGCAGCCCTCAGCGTCATGCTTAGGATCCATGGTGGGGCCCCAGCACCCTGGCCATGAACTGGGGAGGTTTCCCCAACCCTGGAGGGAAAGGAGAGAGGAAGAAGCTGTCCCTGCAAGGCTCTGGTTTCAGAGCATCTGCTCTGAGCATCCTGGGGTGTTGCAGCTGGTCACAAGGAATGCAGCAGGGTGCAGGTAAAGTTGGGTGATTCCCAGCTTGGGCTAAAACAGAGGCCAGATCGTGCTGTTCCCTCTCATCTCTGTGGAGATGGCTGTCAAGGCTCCTTATGGAACCCAGTCTCCAATGCATGCCCGAGGCACAGGGGAGACTGGGGGATCTTCAGCCTGGCAGCCCCAGGGCCACCTTCCTGGGACCACCAGGCTTACAGGGGGCAGCATCACGTGACAAAGCATTCTGGGGTGCAGGACAGCTTGGTACCACTGCTGCTGCACTCCAGGACACAGGGTTTGTGCTCCTATGATGGGTCTGCCTGCAGGTCTACCCCAGACAGCTCTACGGGTGGAAGTGCTTCGTTAAGCTGCTAAAATTGGCCTTGGAGAGTTGGTAGAGAGCTGAGATTGGTCTCTTCTCCCAGGGAACAAGCAATATGTTAAAGAGGAAACCATCTCAAGTTGCACAGGGGAGGTTTAAGTTGGACATGAGGAACAATTTCCTCCCCACAAGGGTTGTCAAGCCCTGGACCAGACTGCCCAGGGCAGTGATGGAGTCCCCTTCCCTGGAGGGATTTCAAAGCTGTGGTGCTGAGGGCCGTGGTTTAGTGGTGACCTGGCAATGGTGGGTTAATGGTTGGACTTGATAATCTTAAAGGTCCCTTGTCACCAGACAGTTGTGTGACTTGACTCTATGATTCTCACCCCAGGCAGACCTGTGGGGCTCCTTGTGGCCACATTTCCCACGGGCAGGGAGGTGTTGACCACCCCATCCCGTGGCCTCGTGGGGACATGGTGTCAGAGTCAGGCTAGCCAAGCCCTCCCCCGCCATGCCTCCAACACTATCTTCCCAGCTCCAAAAAAGGAGAGCAGCCACAGTCCTTATAACAAACCCAACCAGCAGCAAAACAAGCCCAGCCCGAGGCCCGGCCGCTTCCCAGCCAGCCGCTTCCCAGCCCGCCGCTTCCCAGCCAGCCCCTTCCCAGCCAGCCGCTTCGGCACGGCCATGGCCACGGCCCCCAGCTCCCAGTGAGGGGCCCTGCGTGGTGCAGGGAGGAGGGAGCTGGGGCAGCGAGCTCCCCTCCCTCAGCGCTGGTGGGAACGGGCTGTATTTTTAGAACATGATCTTACACAAACAGCACTGCCTGGCCAAACATGGGCTGTACATTTTTCTTGCCGTTTCCCTGCTTTCCCCTTCTTGCCCTCCCTCTTTTCAAGCTGGTTTCGCCCCATCTCTGATCTCCTGCTCCCTGCAGCCCCTCTCCCCCTCCTCCTCCCCCTCCTCCTCCCCTCCAAGGCCCTGCCAGCTCCTTCCCGGTTTTGAATTCCCCAGCAATTACTCCCTGCATCGATTTAAGAGCCGTAACTGGCAAAATGCTCCTTCCCAGCTGCCGTCTTAAAGGGACACGAGTGTGGGCAGCATCCACCGGCAGCTCCCCATGCAAGCACCGTCCTGCCTCCCAGGCTGCCAACAGCTGCAAAACAAACCACTGCCACTGGGACCTGTGTCTGAGCCCTGCGAGGTGATGCACAGACTCAGAGAATCCTTTTGGTTGCAAAAGACCTTTAGGATCATCAAGTCCAGCCATTACCCCAGCACTGCCAGGTCACCACTGAACCATGCTCCTCAGCACCACATCTGCACAGCTTAGAAATCTCGCCAGGAGTGTGGACTGCACCACTACCCTAGCCCAGGGCTTGACAGCTCTTTAGAGAAGGAAATTGTTCCCGATGTCCAACCTAAACCTTCCCTGGCACACCCTGAGGCTGTTTTCTCTTTTCCTATCACTTGCTCCTTCGAAGAAGGGACCAATCCCCACCAGCCTCATTTCAGGAAGTTGTGGAGAGCCAGAAGGTCCCCCCTCAGCCTCATTTTCTCCAGGCTGAACAACCCCAGCTCCCTCAGCTGCTCCTCACTGCTGCTCCTTCTGCTCTAGACCCTTCACCAGCTTGGTTGTCCTTCCTTGGACACACTCCATGCCTCAGTGTCCTTCTTGGAGTGAGGTGCCCAGAAATGCACCCAGCATTCAAGGTGTGGCCTCACCAGAGCTGAGTACAGGGGGACAGTCACTGCCCTGGTGCTGCTGGTCACACTGTTACTAGTGCATCAAAAACTCCCCCTTCCTTGTGCCTCAGTTTGCCCTAAGAGCACAGGGAGAAGCTGCTGTGGGGAGTTTGGGACTGATCCTGGTATAATCTGGGAGGGGCTGGAACTTGCTCAGCCCCTGAAGAAATAACAAGCAGTAAAAAGGAGAAGGGGGGTGCATGCACTGCTTGTGCCTAGTAGGAGTCAAATAACTCAGCTCCAAGGCCAGGAGAGGCTATTGCATTAATTAATTAACACTGATCTTCATGCCTTGAGCCTAATTTGCATACAGCTGCCTGCCAAGACATTGTGCAACAGAAATAAGCAGGGATCAGCACGATCCTATTATTTTTCCAGGCTCCAGCACCATCCAAGACCCCAGCACCTTCTCAGGCTCCAGTATCTTCTTCTCCCACCTACAGCCTGCCACCTCCTTTACCCAGCAGCCACAGAAAGGACACACTGGTCCCTATCACAGGCTGCAGGAATCATCTTCTGTTGGCCCTGGCTGGATGTGGAGTTAGCGGCCCCTATCCAGGACATCCCAGCAAAGCCAGTCCCACCAGGGGCTGGGCTGGGAGAGGCAAAGAGCAGCTGGGATGAATCTGCCCTGGCTGGGGCCCAGCCCATGAGCATCCCAGCAGAGCCACTGGGCCAAGCTCCACTCTATTTTTCTTTTCCAACCCGCTGATCAGAAAAACCACAGCGATGTTTGCAGAGGAGCTCAGGCCAAGGCTTTGCCTTGTTCTGTGAGGGGAAAGACAATCTCTGTTTGCCCACAGCTCCCAGCCAGCCTCCTCACCAAGGCTGCCTCCTCCACCCTTGCTGGGAAGCCCTCGGAGAGCAGCTCGGCCAGGAGCGGGCTCAGGCAGCATTGAGCTCCTTGAGAACTCACTGGTGAAACCAAAATCTGGAAGCCACACTCAGATCACAGCCTGGCCATCTGCTGGGGCAGGTCCCACAAGCCTTGATTTCCTAAGCAGGCACACACAAGCCGGGATGCAAGGAGGAAGCTGGGGATTAGAGTCGCCAGGAGATGCTCCGCAGAGGATTTGGTGATGGGTTCTGCAGCTGGAGCATCACAGCTGAGTCAGGTCCTCCCCAGACAGCTGGATCCAAGCAGCAGTCAGGGTCTGAAGAGCACAGCTTGGGCACTGTCTCACCTTGTCCTAAGTGCACACCAGGATCTAGATCCAAGAGTGCAAGGACAAGTCTCATGTTCCAGCTGCTGACTGTGAAAGCATCCTGGGGACGGGGGTGTCAGGGGAACCAGGACAGCCCAGGCAATGGAGGCAGAGTCAGGATTTTGGTTGTTTCAAAGCAAACTTGGCTCAGGGACCACAGTGGGGCTTGCTCAGTCCTGCCACATCTAGCCAAGGGAAAAAGGCTTCCCTGCAGGAAACAGATGGCAGGAGTGCCTGTCCTCAGCACCCCAAACCGTGGGCGGTCCTCTCCTCTCCTCCCTTCCTCCTCCGGAGCGGGTCTGTGACCCCTCACGTGTGTGATGGTCCCTGGAGAGGGGCAGTGCCACAGCGCTGGGGGAGGCACAGGGTATCACATCCCAGCTGTGACCAGAAGGGCTGCTCCAGGCATGGGGCAGAGAGGATGAAGGGGACAGCCACAGCCACCCCAGAACAGGGAGGCACTGGCTGCTCCAGGCACCCATCAGACAAGCCCAGGGGTGAGGGTGGGTGGAAGGATGCTTCATCAGTTCCAAGCTGTGCTCCTGTGTAGGGTGATGGAGGAAACTCAGAGGGAGGCTGAGGGACACTTCTGCCCAAGTACTCCTCAGCCCTTGCAAGTTACAGGATCACAGAACGGTTTGGGGCACCCACAGCCTCTGAGCAACCTCTGCCAGTGTCTCACCACTCTCACTGCAGGACATTTCTTCCTCATGTCCAATCCAAACCTACTCTCTTTCATCTTAAAAGCATGGCAGCAAGAAACCACACAGGGAAAAACTATCACAAAGGGAAAGAAACAAGGCAGGGAACAAAACAGGCTGTTCCACAGGTTGGATGGGTCCCCAAGGTGGGGACAGGAGCTTCCCATGCCTCAGGGTTGGACACCGGCAGGACACCCAGGCCAGGATGCTGGGCACAACCTCCATTTCCAGCTTTGAAGAGCTGGAAAAGCCCCTGGTCAGTTCTGGCAGCCGTCACTCTGTGCCCTCAGCCAGGGGGAAGGAGTGGGAGGAGGAGGATGCTGGATCCCACCCCAAGCGGGTGGTGACAAGGGAGCTGTTTGCAATCAAGGTCCCCACGACCTCCTCTCCAGCCTCTCCGAAATAGTTTCCATGTGTGCCAGGAGCCACCGAGCCTGCAGAGAGCTCCCCAGACAATGGGAAAGAGGAGGGTGAAGAGGGAGGAGGCAGGGTCCAGCCTCACCAGCACCACGACAGCCCTCACACAATGGGACCACAGGGCCACCGCCACCATCCTCCTCATCTTCCCACTGACTCAACCTCACTCCTCTGGGAGGAGGTAACGGAGATGTGGCGAAGTCCCCTAAAGGAGATGTGGTCTTGTCCCCAGGGACTGTGGCACAGGCCACCCCTCAGCATCCCACCCACCATGCAGAGGAGCAGCTCCCAGGGAAGGGATGGAGGAGCCTCAGGGTGGCCACCACACTTGGACCATCATTCCACATGTTCAGATGTTGTCTCCTTGCATCCTCCTGCCTTGAAGGCCAGCCCTGCCCAGCCAGCGCAGTGGGCTGGCAGCAGTCTCCCGGCCGCCTTTCTTTCCAGGATCTTTGCTGGAGAGCAGGAGGAGACAGGGCAGGGATGTGGTGGACTAAATTGTTGCTAAAAATACCCACACCAGCAGTAGTAGGCTGGAAAGGGACACTGAGGATCCGTCCGGACCCTGCTTGTCCCTACTCCACTCTTTGGCTGCCACCATCCTTCCTCCACAAACTCTCCTTGCTCCCAGCTGCGACCACCCTCCCTCTCCCCTCCTTCCTCCACTCACTCCGAGGAACAGGAGTCTCCTTGTTTCAGGCTGGCTGGAGCCAGCAGAAGCAGAGCAGATGCCAGGAAACAGGCCAAGGCCTGCCCAGACATCCCATCCCCAGCCGGTGGCCGTCCCAGCCCCACCAGCCCTGGCACCCCCGGGACTCCCCCGCTGTGCCCTGCGATCTGCACTCGCCCAGCGCCAGTTTGGGCAGCCAGGGTTAGCAAGAGTGCAAATAAAGCTCCTGCTGCCACACCTTCCCCAGCCTGAGAGCCCTCTAACCTAAATATAGATGCCCTGGGGCTGCTAGGAAGGGAGGGGACATTTCTGCAGGCTGGCCACAGCATCCCCAATGTGATGGGCACAATTCCCAGCAGCTGGCACCAGTGGGAGTCCCCAGCGCCTTTGGGAAAAGGGATTGCCCAGCCCCTCAGAGGAGGGAGAGCAGGACAAAGCCCCTTTCCACCTCGGGGCCAGAAAGCAGGGCTGACTGCCTTTGGGATCTCCTGCCTGGAGCAAGGAGGTGTCAACTGGAAGCCCCTCAAGTGGCTTCAAAGCTGCATGCTCAGTCCCTGCTCCAGATAAGATGCCACCACAGAAAGTCACTTCCTAACACTGAGTCTTCTCAGAAGCGAATCTGCTCAGCCCCAAAACACAACGGTTTTCTGCAGCCATCCACATCAGTGCTAGTCTGCTGGGAAGTGATTTTATCTACCCTGAAAGAGCCCACAGTCCCTGAGACCCTCCCAGCTGTTGGGTACAAGGACCAGCTGCTACGGCTGATAGGCAGCTGCAGAGTCAGTTGACCCCAAAGCCAGGCAAGTCACCAAAGCCAGGCAAGACTCACCACAAGCATCTCACAAAGGAGATTTGGAGCTGATGGGGGTGGGGAGAAGGCTGTGGCAGACCAGCAGAGCAGCCCTGGGAAGCCATATCCTTTCCTCCCCACAGCCCATGCCCAGCTTCTCCACAGTCTTCCCAAAGACAACACTCTTACCCCCTGCAGCTCTTGCCCTTTAGCTAACCCTAGTGGCCAAACCATCAGTCTGACAAAGTGCCTCCAGCTCCTCCCTACAGCTCTTATTCCTTCCTACTGCCTGGTGATAGAATCATAGAAAGGGTTGGGTGGGAAGGAACCTTAAAGATCCTCTAGTTCCAACCCCCTGCCACAGGCAGAAACATCTTCAACTAGATCAGGTTGCTCAGAAGCCTATTCCAATGTGGCCTTGAACACTTCCAGGGATGGGGCTTCCCTGGGGGACCTCTTTAGCATCTTGCCATTCTCACAATGAAGAGCTTCTTGCTTTTATCTCATCTGCATGTACACTCTTTCACTTTAAAGCCACCACTCCTCGTCCTGTCAGGAGTTAAGACCACGTTTAATCAACTCACTGCTGCATCCTCTGCTTTCCCTGTTCACCACCTGAGCAGGGTGATGGGTCCTGTGAAACTCCACATCCTGCTTGTGGGACCTGCAAACTTGGCATCTCCCAGTCCCACCACAAAGACCTCTAGGTGCAGGAGCCAGGCACACGGTCCAAGGGACAACAGCCATCTCTGTCCTTACCTTCTCATCCAGGCTGACAGCTCGTCTGGTACGGCCCCCAAGGAGCCAGTGGGGGGTGACTCGCTCTCCTTGGGATGGTGGCCCTGGGAATGAGAAGACCTGGTGAGAGCATGAGCAGACCTTGCAAGGCCCTGAGAGAAGGAGCTCCTCTGCAGCCACATCAAGAGAGAAACGGGGGATGGGACAGAACCAAGGACTCTGGCCAACATCCAGGGCCACCATCCAGGGTGTTTCTGGAGAGTGGACACCAGCACAAAGCCAAAGAATCACCCCTGGTAGAGGTCAGCACCCTCAGCACTGGCCCAGCCTTGCTTGGGAGCATCACTGCCCAGCCAGGACCCAAACCAGTGACCTAAATCCCCTGAAATCCACTCTGAAGAAGTAAACAGCACATGGGTGGCACCAGCACGGCCCCACTCACATCCCAGCCACCAACAACCAGCCCAGGAGAACACCCGCCAAGCACCCCAAGAGCACCCCAGCCCCAGGAAAGGGCAGGGGATGTGCAGGCTCATCCTCCTGCCTGTTCCACCTCTCCTGAACCACACAGAGGGGTTTTTGGCTTTATCCTTTGCCACCTTTGGAAGCATGGTTTGATCACCTCTAAACCAAGCCATCACCTTTCCAGCCAGGGCTGGGCTGGAGCAGGGAGCAGAGGAGCTAGCATAGCTGCAGCACGTCCTGGGTTCCTCTGAGCCATGCCAGCTCCCCAGGGCAGAGCAGCACAAGCAATTCCTTGGCTCCATTAAAGCCAGCCAGACTTCCGAAGCTATTTGTTATCCCTGCACAATGTGGCTGCACTGAAGGCAGCAGCTACTGATGACCTAAGCCTGGACGACAACAGCAAGAAGCCAATAACATCTGAAGGTGCCACAGGGAGGGGATGAGGTCCAGCTGAAATGCCAAGGCAATGCTGGACCACTTTGCCAAGCCAAATGTTGTCAGTGAAAGCTTGGATCTAAGAAACCTCCCCCAGCAAAGGGCAAAGGTGTTCACTGAGGGAGTGGAACAACAGAGCCTTATGGCTTCATCATCTCATAGGATTGTTTTGGTTCCTCCTGCCACGACTCCGGGGGGTTTTGGCTTGAGGAAAGATGAAGTTATTGAGCAGTAAAAAGAGAAAAATATTGGCTGGGAACTGCAGATGGAGGGTTTGATGTGATGGAGGGTTTGATGTGATGGAGCTGCCCAGCCCAGCCGTGTCTGCCCCACCAGGCCCCAGGCCGTGCCCGGCGCTATCGCACAGTGGCATTTAATCAGCCTTCATTATATATAGCATGCCATCAGATTCCGGGAATAACTGCAGATAAGGTGGTGGCACCAGCCCAGCTTCCTTCTCCTCACCTCCCTTGACCCTCCACCCCCCACCCCCCCATCCTTCCCTCCCCACCGCCCCTTGCAGCCCTACTGCAACCTTATTTTCTGGTGGGGAAACTAAGGCACAACCACAGCGTGCCCTGCCTTCAGCTGCTTCGCTGCCTTCTCCTTACTGAGCAAACAGGGCGGGGGAATCCTATTTCTCTCCTTAGCTGGCTGCCACGGAGGGAGCAGGGCAGGAAGAGGCTGCCTCTCCCGGCTCGCTGCACAGCCCTTCTTTCTCCCACGCTGTCTGTGGAGAGGATGGGATGTGAGGGGCGCTCGTTCTGCTGGGATTACTGGGCTGGGCTTCGGGCCACGTCGTAAAAGCCTCGGGGTTATTATATTAAGCTTCTCGCTGTTTTGACTGTAGCTTTTGGTGGGAATCAGAGAGACTCAGAGCATGAGACACAGCCTTAAAAATCTAAGTCAAATAAACTCGCAAGTAGCACAGAGGGGGCTTCCCACCCCCTTCTGTCTTTTTATTATTATTATTATTATTCTTGCCTGGAAAACGCACTCAGCCCCGGCCCTTTCTGGGAACCCTGCCTGGCTCTGCCGTGTGGGATGCCGGCACTGGTGTGACTGGCCAGCCTCACGTTTTGGGGGATGCCCGAGCCCAGAGACGAGCCCCACAGCATCCCCAGGCTCCAGCCGAAGCCGGCAGCTTTCCCATCTGCTCCTCCTCTCCTCTTCCATCCAAACAGAGGTTTCTGGCTCCCACCACTCTTCCCCTTCCTCTCCCAGCTGCATGGCTCACACGGGTCTGTCTTGGAGTTGTTGGAAAACTTCTTTTCAGCATCTGCAGAGACCCCAGCGAAGCTCGGGAGTGAAAAAATCGTGATGAAAAGGGGGGCTTTGAGGGGGCGCCAGCCCCAGCTTCTTGGTGAGGTTGTGGAAGGAATTAGTGACGGAGAAGAAGGACTGCAGGAGCTTGAACCCCAACCTGACAACCCCCACCCCCATTTGAAAAGTGATCGGAACCTCTGGGGAAAATAATGCACTTCCTCTACAGCAGAAGCAGCCACGTTTCACCCCAAAACATGCCGCAGCAGCACCAGCCGCAGCCAGGCACCTTCTGAGGCGCCAGAGCCGAGACTGCTGTGGGGACCCAAGGGAGATGTGGGATGAGGCGGCGAGGGGTGTCTTTGCCGTTCGGGGTGCTGGGGATGAGGAGCCCGATCCATGCCTTCTGTCGGAGGGGGGCCCTGGCTGGTCCCACCGCTCCCATCCCGATCAGACCATATAGAGTCATGGCGCGGAGTCCTGCCGGCCCCGGCAGCGCCGGGATGGGGCTGAGGGAAACCCGCCGTGGGGGGGGATGATTTGGGGTTTGGGGACATACCCCCAGCAGAACGAGGAGCCTGAAGGGAGGGAGCGCTGCCCACAGCCCCGTCCCAACACAGGGACGCGATCTTCCCTCCCCCCACCCCCAAATCCACACCCACGCTGCAAACCCCGGAGTACCCCCACTCCATGGACGCGGGGTGCGCCTCCCCCTCTGCCCCCTCCTCTTACCTTGTGGTCCAGCAGCATTCCCCTGCCCGGGCAACAGCAACAACCCCAGGGTGAAGATGCGGCTCCCCCAAAAAGCAGCCAAGCCCCGATGACCGGAGGGCTTGCGGGGGCCCGCCCGGCCATGCCGGCTCTCCCCGGGGTTGTCACCGCCTCCGCTCCTCGCTGACGGCCCTGCCTTCCCCTCTTATGCTCTCGGGTCCCCTCCCCTCCGCCCGGTTTCCCCCCGCCAGCCCCATTCACTCGCCCCTCGGCCGGCCCCGCTCGCCGGCGGCCGGAGCCCCGGTTCCCGGCTGGGCGCTGGGCTGGGCTGGGCTGCGGGGGGGGAGGCGGGGGCATTGTTCGCCTTTATTTATTGCTGTGTTTCTTGGCCCGGCCGGGCCCGCTTAATGAAAACCAGATCCGAGAAGGAGGAAAGCTGCTCCCAGGCTCCCCCGCCGGGGCAGCCCGCAGCAGCCGCGCCAGCAGCCGCCGACCCCCGCCCCGGGCTCCCCGCTGCTGCTTCGCCCCCATCCCCGGGAGGGGAAGCCAGGGGGCTGGGGCAGGAGTTTGATGGGTGGGAGAGAGGCAATGAAATAACCCCATCCGCCCCACCAGGGTGACAGGCAGGGATGCTCCTGCAACCCTCCACGCACCCCACAGTCGCTGTATTGTCATTAGTACTTTGCTCGCAGCAGATGAGGGCCAACATCCAGCCCCATCATTACTAGTCCATCCTTCTTTTTTCCCCTAACAGGAGGGGTGAGAAAGGCAGTGAAATACCCCCCTTCCACCCCCCCAGGGCAGAGACACCTCTGCAACTCTCAATGCACTCCTCAAATTGTTACTATGATTATTAATATTATCCCTAGCAGGAGATGGAGGCCAGCATCCAACCTCCTGAATTATTATGACTTTGCATTTTCACTAGTATTATGTTTTTAACAGGAGTAGGGGAAGAAAGCAATTAAATAACCCTATCCACCCATGCCTCCATCCCTCCTTCCCTCTCACCAGGGTGAGACAGGTCAGAGGTGCTTCTCTGACCCTCAATATACTCCAGAGTATAATAATAATAATTATTATTATTATTATTTTATTAATAATACTTTTCTAACAAGAGGTGGCTGCCAGCATCCTGCCCCCCACATTGTTATTAATACTGATATTTTTTCCCCCTAATAGGAGGTAGGAAAAGGTAATTCAAGAACTCCATCTACCCATCCCTCCCTTCCTGCCTTCCTCCCTCCAAGATGGGTTGGAGATGCTTCTGTGACCCTCAATATACTCCACAGTTGTTTGTTGTTATTATTAATATTGATTTGTTTGTTTGGTTGCTTTTGAAACACAGACTCAGCACCTTCCCTGCTTCAGAGAATTACCAAATCATAGAATCTATGAGGCTGGAAGAGATCCTTCAGACTGGTCCCTTCGTGGGGGTCAATGCCGCTCAGCATCATCTCACTCTCACCACAAGCTCTCCCAAGCAGCTTCTGCCCTTTCTGGGCCCTGCAGGCTCAACAGAGCACCAGGAAGGACTCTCTCAGGCTTGAAGATGGTCTCCTGCTAAAGCTGACCACAGGAAGGTTGTGCAGGTTCCCACACCTCCACGAGAAGACAACCGCTGCAAAACAGAGAGTCACACCAAAGAATAGAATCATAGAATCATAGTATCAGTCAGGGTTGGAAGGGACCACAAGGATCATCTAGTTCCAACCCCCTGCCATGGGCAGGGACACCCCACACTAGATCAGGCTGGCCAGAGCCTCGTCCAGCCTGGGCTTAAAACCCTCCAGGGACGGGGCCTCAACCACCTCCCTGGATAACCTATTCCATGGCTTCACCACTCTCATGGTGAAGAACTTCTTCCTCACATCTAGCCTGAATCTCCCTGTCTCCAGCTTCATTCCGTTCCCCCTAGTCTTATCACTACCTGAGATCCTGAGAAGTCCCTCCCCAGCCTTCCTGTAGGCCCCTGTGGAAGAGTGGTGAGAAGCCAAGGACATCACTGTCCCTTCCCAGATCCAGGCAGCTCAGTGGAAGCTCAGCAGAGCAGCTGAAAATCAGCAGCCTGGCACACAACTAGAAGGGATTCAAAAGCATGAGAGGGCTTTCAGCCATCAGGAAACCATCGTCAGCGAGGCCCAGAGGGACAAGCCTGAGCAGAGCTCCAGAGTGCTTTCCAAGAAAGGGCAGTTGGTGGCCAAGACTGCCACGGAGGGGTGAGCCAGGGGAAACCCTGGGCAGCCAACAGGCTCCAGTCTTCCCCAGCACCCCATCAATCCCAGCATAGCTTCACCATTACTGCATGGTAAGGGACAGCTCTCCTCATTCCTCCACTCTCTCACTCAGGACAGACTCCTGAAGGCAGTGTGGTCTGAAGCTGAAGGCAGAAGTCTCTCAGCTTCCCACCAGCACAGAGAACCTGAGCATAGCTGCCGGCCAGAGAGAAATGCACGGCCCTGCACGGGGCTGGGGGCTATCCAGAGCAGCTTATCAAAGGCCTTTTTGTGCAAAGGAGCAGGCACCCCTCCTCCTGATCACTTGATGGTTTTGCTGACAAAAGCCTCCAGAAGCTGTGGCACCCGACCATGGTCTGCAGCTGGGTCACACAGCCTGCCAGCTGAGCCCCAGCTCAGGGAGTTCTGCACCCTGGCATCAGCCAAGAGCAGCACGTGGGAAGCAGGGGTGGGAATCACTCACAGCTCTGGAATTAGAGACAGGAAGAACCCTTGGGTATCTCTTCTCGGGGTGCTCCTGTCATCCTGGGCACTCATTCTTCATTGTCAGGAAGGAGGCAAGGAGCACATCAAGCACACAAGCATAGGAGGTGTGATCACGAAGACCCTAGGTAGCCACACTTTGCATCTTCCACTGCTTCACAAGCACAAACTCCATCCCTTTCAGCCTGCTAAGAGTCATAGAATGTTTTGGGCTGGAAAGGACCATTAAAAGTCACCTAGTCCAGCCCCCTGCAGCCAGTAGCAACCTGAGCAGGCTGCTCAGAGCCCAGACCAACCTGACCCGGAATGGCTCCTGGGATGGGACATCTCCCACCTCTCTGGGTGATCTGGGCCAGGCTCTCACCACCCTCACTGTAAAAAAGATCTTCCTTCTCTCCAGCCTAAATCTCCCTTTTAGTTTCAAGCCATCACCCCTTGACCTGTCACAACAAGCCTTGATAAAAAGTGTCCCAAACTTTCTCATCAGCCCCTTTAAGTGCTGAAAGGCCATCAGGTCTCCCTGCAGCCTTCTCTTCTCCAGGCTCAACAAGCCCAACTCTCTCAGCCTGGCCTCACAGCAGAAGGCTTCCAGCCCTCACATCATTGTCTTGGCCTCCTCTAGCCCCACTCCAACAGGTCCATGTCTGTGCTGAGCTGAGGACTCCAGAGCTGGCCCCTGCCTCACCTTGCAGTGTGGTACAGAACAACTCTAGGCCCTTTATAAAAACTTGTGCCCTGACAGACACATAAATAAAGTCTCCTTAGACCAAGTTTCACACAGCCTGCTACTGCAATGGCTGCACACAATGCCACTGGAACTTAACTCCCCATGCAGAGGGGCTCAGGAGGCCCAGCTACTCCTCCAGATCCAACTGGTGAGTCTCAGAATCCAAGAGTCTTACTCGTCTCTGGAGGAAGGTCAGGGCTGGCTGCTCAGCAGATGACTCAACAAGGCTTGGCAGGGGCCAGCAGCAAGCCCCCCGTGGCAGAGTGATTCACAGGACATACCAAGTTGAACTGGGGTGGAGGAGCCAACACAGCTTGGGGAGAGGGAGCTGGAGCTCCTCTTTGGGATCATGGAGACTAGTTTGAAGTAGCTTCTAATGGAGCTCGAAGGTGACAGGGCTGCAGCACTTGGCTATGTGAACCAATTCAGAGTCTATTAAAAACAGCTTCTTCTTACCCATCAAGACCTCTTACAACTGTCCTCATCAGCGTGGAATTTGAGTCCCTTCCAGAAGCGCATTCATCACCAGGGCTTTCATTTGTCATGAGGAGGTCACTCACCCTCCCACAGGGGCTAATTTGGTCTGGAGAACTCAGTTTATCTGCTGATGGAGGGAGGACAACGTTAATAAAAGTCTGACTTCCAAGCCACGCTCGTGTGAAAGAACCTCTGCCTGCTCCACTTAGAGCAGCTCGGCTGAAGGCCTTCCCCAAGCCCACGGCGAGCATGGGCAACGGCTTCGCTTGTCAGGAGTGCAGCTGCCCAGCTGGCCCACCACTGACTGCAGCAGAAAGGAAGCAATCCATTTGATCTTTACTGGATTCAAGTTTGAGCTGGGCTCACAAACAGGAAGTCATTTCCTCATCAGGATATCGTTTCAGAAGTGAATTATAGACCAGGATGCTCCCATGGGGAAGTGGAAACTCCTGTACTCAGCACTTGGTGAGGCTGCACCTCAAACAGTGGGTTCAGATTTGGGCCCCTCACTCCAAGAAGGACATGGAGGTTCTGGAGCTTGTCCAGAGAAGGGCAACAAAGCTGGGGAAGGGCATAAGTCCTGTGAGGAGCAGCTGAGGGAACTGGGGTTGTTCAGCCTGGAGAAAAGGAGGCTGAGGGGAGACCTTCTGGCTCTCTACAACTCCCTGAAAGAAGATCAGAGCCAGGTGGGGTTGGTCTCTTCTCCCAGGGAACAAACAATAGGAAGAGAACAAATGACCTCAATTTGTACCAGAAGTAGTTTAGGTTGGACATGAGGAACAGTTTCTCCCTCAAAAGGGTTGTCAACCTCTAGCCCAGGCTGCCTAGGGCAGTGGTGGAATCCCTATCCCTGGAGGGGTTTTAAAGCTGTGTAGATGTGGTACTGAGGGCTGTGGTTTAGTGGTGACCTGGCAGAGCTGGGTTAATGGTTGGACTCAATGATCCTAGAGGTCTCATCCAACCAAAATAATTCTGTGATTCTCTGAAGCAATTCCCTTACTTGCTTTCACATGGTTCAGATCTCTCTCTTCAGTCTCCTCCTCTTCACATCATTCAGTTGCTTTCTCCTACACCCCCTAACAAATTCATCACTGACAGAGGCAGACAGCAGAAGTCCTTCTGGGAAGCAGCTCTCTAGAGGTCAAGCACTGTGGACCAGGTTGTATCTAGAATCATAGAATCACAGAATCAATAAGGTTGGAAAAGACCTCAAAGACATCAAATCCAACCTGTCACCCAAGACCTCCTGACTACTAAACCATGGCTTCAAGTGCCATGTCCAGTCCCCTCTTGAACACCTCCAGGGATGGTGACTCCATCAGCTCCCTGGGCAACATATTCCAATGGCCAATCTCTCTTTCTGTAAAGAACTTTCTCCTTATCTTGAGCCTAAACTTCCCTGGTGCAGCTTGAGACTGTGTGCTCTTGTTCTGGTGCTGGTTGCCTAGAACAAGAGGACAGTCTCAAACTAGATAGACATGCAACAGCATGACCACATTCTGTGGGGAGCAACTTCTTCCAAGGAAGTCACACACTTCAACTGAATTCTTACCTCACCCTTGCAACTGGTTTCCATGGCAATCCTTCCAGTGATGCAAAGAGATGAGGCAACATGTCCCAAATCACATCTGCTCCAGCTCCTCACACGTCCCCTCATCACTGCCTGATGTGGCGGCCCTCTAACTGCAGGCTGGTCCTCCATGGGAAGGACTCCTAAAACATCCACCAAGAACCAGAGGACTTACCATGTCACTACAGAAGGTCCATCAGGATGGAAATTACAGCACAGAAAGCAGAGCTTTGTGGAAGTGATCACAAAAGAGGAAATGGAAGGTGCTTCTGAAGGGAAAACAAGACTTCTACTTTGAAATACGGAACCTTTCAGAGCATGAAGTGTCCCTTCACATCCCTTTTCTCTGTTGTTTGTTTGTCTTGACCACCACACACATCCACACCTCCCAGCTCACGTTCAGTCTGCAGGCAGTACATCTACAGTCATTGTATCTACTTGATGATGAACAACAAGGTACAGGTGAACAATGATCAAAGCTGCTTTCAGTTTCTGGAGGCAACTCAACAGCCGTGCTGCCCTCACCCACTTTCTGATGCAGCAACTGCCATAGCTGGCCTCTTGGTGAGACTTCAACAGGCGTTTGGTACCTACACAACAATCACTGTGAGGAGTGCTCAAGGCAAATGCTGATCACAAAACATTTCTGAGTAGGTCAGAACAGAAGCCTGCTCCTTTAGGGTTAAAAAGAAATTAAAGAATAGAGAGTTCTCCCTTCCTTAAACTCCCAAAGATTTGCAGAACTTACCCTAAAAGTCTTTGTGCAGCAGGGGATTAAGAGGAGATGACTCCACTCTGGAGTCAACATAGACAAATGTAATCTCTTGAGTTTTTGGAAAGAGGTTTTGCTGGTTGGAACCAATGAATTCAAATGTCAGCAGCCTCCTTCCACAGAACTATAAACACTGGATGCTTTGCACCCAGCACAAGCTTCTTCTGACCCAATGACAACAAGCAGTGGGAGTGGAACGGGTGTGAGCCAGCTTCGTTAGAAAGCCTCATGGAGGGCAGAGCAGGAGGCTGAGGAGGAGATTTGCCTCCTTTAAACCTGGACCTCATTTGCAGTTCTCAGAAGTTGCAGCTCCTCCTGATTTCATCTAGGACTGGAGGTGGTCTCTGCTGCAGGGAGTAAAATCCATCTCATACTGCTCCTCTACATACTAGGCTGGACATGAGGAACAATTTCTTCCCAAGAAGGGTTGTCAAGGTCTGGCCCAGGCTGCTGAGGGCAGAGGAGGAGACCCTATCCCTGGAGGGGTTTCAAAGCTGTGCAGATGTGGTGCTGAGGGCCATGGTTTAGTGGTGCCCTGGCAGTGCTGGGTTAATGGTTGGACTCAGTGATGTTAAAGGTCTTTTCCAATCCAAACAATTCTGTGATTCTCCAAACCTCTTTTCTGTGTGTGCAAGAAGAGTGCTGCTGTGCAGCACTCCGTAAAGCAGAGCACAGACTCTTTGTGTGGCCTGAGCCCAGTGCACAACACACAGGCACAGCCTCCAGATCACACATCCTGATGTATTAAAGCCTGCCCAAACAGAAGATTTTTAACAGAAGCAAACACTTCTCCCTCAGCCAAGGCAAAAAACCACCACCATGTTATGACCAAATGAGGAGTCACAGCTACAGGGCACTAAAGCTCTCAAGCTGCAGCTCTGAGTTCCCAGGACAGTGACTATTGGGTTACTCTGGCAGCCAGTGAATGGTTTTAAGCAAGGTAAAACCTGACAAATTTTGCAGCAGCAAGTTGTTTTGAAAGGTTTTACAATGTGTAGTTTCTGCTTTGATGAGGATGTGTACTCCAGGCAGCTGGAATGGACTGCCTCCACCTTTCCCCACTCTGCTCTGCCCCAGTCAGGCCATATCTGGAGTATTTGGTCCAGTTCTGGGCTCCCAGTTCAAAAGAGACAAGGTACCATTGCAGAGAGTCCAGCAGAGGCTACAAAGATGCTGAGGGGCCTGGAGCATCTCTGTGAGGAGGAAAGGCTGAGAGCCCTGGGGCTGTTGAGCCTGGAGAGGAGCAGCCTGAGAGGGGATCTGAGCAACGCTCATCAGTACCTAAAGAGCAAGGAGCAAGAAATGGGGCCAGATTCTTTCCAGTGGTGCCCAACAACAGGACAAGGAGCAATGTGCACACACCAGACAACACTACAATAAACCTTAATGTAGTTTCCTGTAGCTCTACTGACCTTCATGGGACTCACATTATTCCCCAACATGTTAAGATCTGATTCGTTACATCCCAAGGTGAACTCCATGGTAAAGGGCAGAGCTGGACCACAGCATCCACCCCTGGATGGCTTAGCCAAGGAGTGAGACAAGAAGTTCTAGTAAGTTCTTAGTGAAGACAAGTCAAAGTCTCTGAGCTGTGCCTCACCTCCCCAGAACTGGGTGCACCCTTACAGCTGTTCCTTGAACAGAATCACTCTGAATCATCTTTACAGAAAGAGGAAACCGAGCAGCCACTTGGTGATCCTCAGATGTCTTTTCCTGTTTATAGGTCGCATGAACTCCATGGTGATGAAAGGAAATTGAGACTTCAGGCTGCTGCCACCAAAACCCACAATCTTTACATTTCTTCTTTCACCACTCTGATGCTAGTTAAGTGCACAATGAAGAATCCAGTCAGAGGGGCTCCAATCCAAGGGAAGGCCTTGGCTTAAAAATTCCCAACATCATAACATTTTCTCTGAATAGTCTCTCCTGGCTCATAGTGAAAGGCAGCAAAGCAAGTGGCAGGTGAGTGAAAGGTCACAATTCCCCAGCTCTGACAGTGCTAACAGTGTCCAGTTCAAACAGCCATTAGTCACCTGCTGAGATCTTAAGTTCTGTGCTGGGCAAAGTAAGAGGTGATTGGGGAATTAGGGGCCTCGAGCATCTCTGTGAGGAGCAAAGGTTGAGAGCCCTGGGGCTGTTGAACCTGGAGAAGAGCAGCCTGAGAGGGAATCTGATCAATGCCCAGCAAGAGCTAAAGGGTAGGGGGCAAGAGGCTGGGGCCAGACGTTTTTCAGTGGTACCCAATGGACACAAACTGGAGCCCAGGAGGTTCCATCCAAGTAGGAGGAAAAACTTCTTTAGTGTGAGGGTGCTGGAGCCCTGGAGCAGGCTGCCCAGAGAGGTTGTGGAGTCTCCTCTGGAGAGATTCCAACCCTCTGGAGAGATTCCAACCCCACATGGGCAAGCTGCTGTGGGTGCCCTGATGTAGCAGGGGGTTGGACTGGATGATCTCAGAGGTCCCTTCCAACCCCCACCCCACTGGAATTCACAATCACAGCTGGTTTCATTGGATGTTGCCCATAGGGACAGCAAAGATGCAGCTCACAGTTGCCGCCAGTTACTACAAAGTGGTCTGATGTTATTTATTTAAGAGAGGGGGGTTTGCAGTACAAAACATCACCAGTAAATTCTTACACTGTGATGGGAAATACAAAAGAAATAAAAATCCTTGTTTAAAAACTGATTCAAAAATAAATATAAACCCTGCTGTTGCCCTCAGGTAGCTATAAATACATTATGAACCAAGAGCTTCCAAACCGGTTTTGCTTTGGAAGTACAAAAGACCACTACAGAACAAACAACCACCACCAACAACAAAATAAAAGCCAGTCACTTAAAAATGGCATTCATTTCAAATCATTGATCCTTAAATATCTTCAAAATAGGGCAAGACTGGTACCAAAATGAACACCACAGAGCATACACTGCTCGAGCATTTACTGGTCGTTATCTCCTCCACGCTGCACCTTCATTCGAAGAGGAGATGCCGATCAGTTCCAAGGCACCTTCCTCCCTAAGACACGGTTGGTGATTTTCTGAAAGAGAAAAACCAAGTGGCAGAGGTGAGTGTTCATCCTCAGCAAAGCACAAACACAAAGGCTGAGGGCACTGGAAGACACAGAAGACACAGAAACAACCACATAAATTAGGACTCTTCGCTGCGGTGGGAGGGAAGAGCAGTGGTTGAAGGAGAAGAGATTAAAGGAGTCTGCAGCAGGTGAAAAGGGAATGGTGTACTGTGTCCAGTTCTGGGCCATCAATTGAAGAAGGATATTGAGATACTTGAACATGTCCAGAAGAGGGCAACGAGGCTGGGGAGAGGTCTGGAGCACAGCCCTGTGAGGAGAGGCTGAGGGAGCTGGGGTTGTTCAGCCTGGAGAAGAGGAGGCTCAGGGGAGACCTCATTGGTCTCTACAACTACCTGAAGGGAGGTTGTAGCCAGGAGGGGGTTGGTCTCTTCTCCCAGGCAACCAGCACCAGAACAAGAGGACACAGTCTCAAGTTGCACCAGGGCAAGTTTAGGCTGGAGGTGAGGAGAAAGTCCTTCACAGAGAGAGTTGTTTGCCATTGGAATGTGCTGAATGTGCTCTGAAGATCATCCAGACCAGCCCCCCCACTGCTAAAGCAGGGTCACCCACAGCAGCTTGCCCAGGATCACAATGTCCAGGTGGGTTTGGAATCTCTCCAGACAGCTCCCTGTCTCTCTAACAAATACTATGTGGCTTTGGAGAAGAGCAGGACAAAGTAAGACCTTTGGGTAACTCATCACTAACAGCAGTGGGCATGGCACAGCCATCACCTGAGGAGACCTTTTGCATTGCAGAGATGCTCAGCTCTTTATGCACACACACAGACACAGACTGAGCATGCAGTGTGCCCACAGCACACACACACCACACACAGTGTCCAGAGCATACACACACCACACACAGTGTCCAGAACACACACACAGTGTCCAGAGTACACACACACACCACACAGTGTCCAGAGCACATACACCACACACAGTGTCCAGAGCACACACACAGTGTCCAGAGCAGATACACCACACACACAGTGCCCAGAGCACACACACACACACCACACACACAGTGTCCAGAGCACACACACAGTGTCCAGAGTACACACACCACACACACAGTGTCCAGAGCACATACACCACACACAGTGTCCAGAGCACACACACAGTGTCCAGAGCAGATACACCACACACACAGTGCCCAGAGCACACACACACACACCACACACACAGTGTCCAGAGCACACACACAGTGTCCAGAGTACACACACCACACACACAGTGTCCAGAGCACATACACCACACACAGTGTCCAGAGCACACACACAGTGTCCAGAGCAGATACACCACACACACAGTGCCCAGAGCACACACACACACACACACACACAGTGTCCAGAGCACACACACAGTGTCCAGAGTACACACACCACACACACAGTGTCCAGAGCACATACACCACACACAGTGTCCAGAGCACACACACAGTGTCCAGAGCAGATACACCACACACACAGTGCCCAGAGCACACACACACACACCACACACACAGTGTCCAGAGCACACACACAGTGTCCAGAGTACACACACCACACACACAGTGTCCAGAGCACACACACAGTGTCCAGAGCAGATACACCACACACACAGTGCCCAGAGCACACACACACACCACACACACAGGAAAAGCAGCAAAGCTGCTGACCTGAATCTCAGTGTGGAATCCATCCCTAGCACTTCACAGAGCCTCAGAAAGGCTCAAAACACCCCACCCCACAAACCCTCCACAGGCCCTTCTGCCACCTCAAAAGCAAAGGCAGCAGTTAGATGTTATCTCCCTCTTTGTTCCACTTCAGGAAGCGACCACAAAACACAAAGCTCTCGCAGGTTGCTGACAGGGGGGAAGGTGCAGCCAAGGGGATGAAAAACAAAGGTTAAAAGCAAAGCAAGGCAGCAAGGCAGGTGCAGCTCAGTTCCTCAGCTCCAGGAGCATGTGCCTTCTCCTTTGGGGCAGTGACACCCTGTGGTCCCAATCTCACACAGGCTCTAAAGGATATGGTCCAGCCAGAAATTAAATGATGGGAATGTATTTTTTTCTTTAAGGGCTAGAGGTCAGTACATAAATTCATGAGTTTGTTTTCCCCTTTATGGAGGTTCCCCCTCCTTGCTCCCTGTTTACCAAAATGATTTGAATCTGATGGAAAAGCTTCAGTAATGGGATGAATTTCTACCTGATGAATTTAGTCAAATCCATTTTTATTTGAAAGAGCTCTGGTTTAAGCTGCCAGGGGCTCTCAGCTTAGACAGTTTTCCAAACTGAAAGGCATGCACCATTCCCATATCTAACCATAGAATCACAGAATCAACAAGGCTGGAAAAGACTTCAAAGATCATCAAGTCCAACCTGTCACCCAACACCTCCTGACTACTAAACCATGGCACCAAGTGCCACGTCCAATCACCTCTTGAACACCTCCAGGGATGGTGACTCCACCACCTCCCTGGGCAGCACATTCCAAGGGCTAACAACTCTCTCTATGAAGAACTTTCTCCTCACCTCCTAAACTTCCCCTGGCACAGCTTGAGACTGTGTCCTCTTGTTCTGGTGCTGGTTGCCTGGGAGAAGAGACCAACCCCTCCTGGCTACAACCAACCTTCAAGTAGTTGTAGACAGCAAAAAGGTCTCCCCTGAGCCTCCTCTTCTCCAAGCTAAACAATCCCAGCTCCCTTAGCCTCTCCTCCTCTTGTGCTCGAGGCCTCTCACCAGGGTCATTTTATGCTCTATGTGCAATGAAAAGTCCAAAACCAAAGGGACACTGGGACAGGTTTTGATCACCCTGTGACAAAAATAACTTTCCTATCTTAATCAAGGAAATATTTAATGACTCCAAAAGCTTCAAAAGCCTATGCAACCCTCCACCACTTTCTAGCACAGGCATTTGATGTTTCCAGTTATTTATAAGCTCCTACTGCTTCCTCCCAAGGATCCATCCTCACTCAGTGCCCACAAAACTGTTATTTCATTCTCACTTCACTCCTACAGACAGACTTTTTAGCTGACAGGACAAGGGGTGATGGCTTGAAACTAAAAGAGGGAGATTCAGACTAGAAAGAAGGAGAAATTACACTGAGGGTGGTGAAACACTGGCCCAGGTTGCCCGGAGAGTTTGTGGTAGATGCCCCATCCCTGGAAACATTGAAGGGCAGGCTGGATGGGGGCTCTGAGTAGTGTGATCTAGTTGAAGATGTCCCTGCTGACTGCAGGTGGATTGGAATAAATGGCCTTCAAAGGTCGCTCCCAACCCAAGCAAGTCTATGATTCCATGATCAGCAGTTCACAAACTTGCCACTATGAGAGATACTCAGACCACAGTTTGGGTACAGATGACTGAAATGCTACAACTCCAGCTCCCATGCAGCTTTAGGGGAGCTTTTGTACCAGGCCTTTTCTTCTCCTGTGTCATCTTTGGAGTCATTCCACCAAATCTGTGGCTCTTTTCTTCATGCACAATCAGATCTGCTCATAAACTGATGCTCTCAGCAACACATTAACCCAAATCTAAACAAACCATTCACTGTATTTACAGCTACTCACAGCACCCTCAAGGAAGACAAAGATTACAATATTTACTGCACTGAATCATCAGCCCCCTTCTAATCAAAACCACACTTGTATACAAAAAAATCTGAGCTGATTCCCTCTCTGCTTCCAGCTGACTACGCTGCTTCAAGTCAAAGCCTGCCAGCATTCATTACCTCTTAAGACCTTACTGTAACTGCTTCTGAGATTCTCAGACAGTGAAAAAAACATGCCCTGAATATACCCTACAAAAGCACAGCAGCAAACTCAAGTAATTCTAGTGGCAAATACCCACAATCAGATTAGGAGAGTATCCTGGATATCACATTGCACTGCAAGCCTTGATTCTTAAAATCCAATTACTGCTCTTTCCAACAAACAACTAACTGTATTATTCCAGCTCTGATAGGACAACTCAGCCAGGAAAGGGCTGCCCTGCTGTAACTCAAGTGCAAGCTGAAGATGCAGAGGTCAAAAAACAAAAACAAAGGACCAAAAAAACCCCAAAACACCCAAACAGTTTTCACCTTCAATGCACATCCTTAAACTACTCAGGTTTATAATGCAGTTTATTGCCTGCTGCCAAAGTTCTCCAGCAGGTTACATTTGATGGTGTATGGGATAGTGAAGGAGTGAGAAGGTACAGCTCTAGAACCTCAGTAGCTGCATTGCAAATTGTTGTTTCATAGTATCAGTCAGGGTTGGAAGGGACCACAAGGATCATCTAGTTCCAGCCCCCTGCCATGGGCAGGGACACCCCACACTAGATCAGGCTGCCCAGAGCCTCATCCAGCCTGCTCTCAAACACCTCCAGGGACAGGGTCTCAACCACCCCCTGGACAACCCATTGCAGGGCTTCACCACTCTCATGGGGAAGAACTTCCTCCTCACCTCCAGCCTGAATCTCCCCCCTCCAGCTTCATTCCATTCCCCCTAGTCCTATCGCTACCTGATATCCTGAGAAGTCCCCCCAGCCTTCTTGTAGCCCCCTTCAGATACTGGAAGGCCACAATGAGGTCACCTCAGAGCCTTCTCTTCTCCAGACTGAACAGCCCCAAGTCTTTCAGTCTGTCCTCAGAGGATAGGTGCTCCAGCCCTCCGATCATCACATTTTAGTCCTCACCAAGCTGCAAAATGAACAGTTAGAACAGGAACAGCCTGCCCAGGACAGTGGTGGAGTCCCCATCCCTGGAGACCATGGAGATGTGGTGCTGAGGGGCATGGTTTAGTGGTGACCTGGTAGTGCTGGGCTAATGGGTGGACTCAATCTTTAAAGGAGTTGTCCAACCAAAATGATTCCATGCTACTAGGAAGTCTTAAAAGAAAGTTTATGAACAGCTCACAAAGTGATATATTGGTCAGGTTTGGAGCTGCACTTCTCAGAGGGAACACACTTTATCAGGACATTAATCACATTCCTATATATAAACTGCTATTCTTTGCCACATAAAATACTCAGCTTTCCTCCTCAGAGCTGCTCCAGTCCCCTCCTCACCTTTGTAGCCTCCGCTGCACTCTCCCCAGCAGCTCCCTGTCTCTCTTCAACTGGGGAGCCCAGAACTGGACCCAGTGCTCCATGCTGAGGCCTTACAAGGGCAAAGCAGAGGCAGGGGAGAACCTCTCTACACTTTGTGTACGTACTGGAAGGATTTCAGGTTAGGAAGGGACGGTTTTTATTCCATGTCTGTGTAAAGCTTGACTGCTTTGACTCTGATTAAACGCTAACAGATCCAAACCACCTAGAAGCTGCAAAATACTACTGGGGGTTAACACTGAGTAAATACTACTTATAATGCTCATGGCCTCAAGCAAAACAAGTCCTGAAGTGTAGCAGCACAAGTGCTCGAGCAGCACACCCACCCTTTTGTAGAGCTGTGCTCTCAGGCGGTACGAGTTGTACTCCTCTTTCCTCTTCTCTTCCTCTCTTCTCTTCCGCACCTCTGGCAGCTGCTCATAGATCCTGAAGGTTAACAAATGAAAAGCTAACAATAGCAGCTTGGAAGGAAAATCCTGATATCAAAACCCATCCTCTGGTTTGTCTGTGAAAGGCTACTGCCCAGCCACATCACAGAAAGGCTTCTCTGAGGGGCACTGCCGTCACGAAGGCAAAACACGGAATACCCAGCAGCTGGGACACCGGAAATTCCCACATCCCACAGTGCCTTTCTCTGACAAGCAACACCCTCCTGAAAGCAATATTTAGAACTTTCCAATGACCATGCAGCTGAGGGATCAGCCAGCTGCAGCAGGAGAAAAGACTGAGAGCTCTGGAGCTGTTCTGCCTGCAGCAGAGCAGCCTGAGAGGGGATCTGATTAACGCTCAGCAAGAGCTGAAGGGTGGGGGGCAAGAAGATGAGGCCAGACTCTTGTCAGTGGTGCCCAGTGAAGGCACAGTGGTCACAAGTTGGAACCCTCTTTTTCTGCTCTGTCTGCAGCTGCACTTAGGCCATCTTTTCAAAAGCTGCCACTACCCACATTACCACTACAGAAAAGAGGAAACAAATAACATTGGGATGGCTATTTTACTCCTCTTATGCTTTGCCAGAAGGTATCAGTGGATGCTAGGCCTATGCATACAGCATCTCCAAGATCTGGGGTTCTGCTTCACTACTACTTCACCATTCCCTAAAGGCTTTCACTGTTCGAGGGCTCCCCTTAAAGAAAGCCCGAGATTTACCCCTGACAAACCATCTCACAATAGAGATGTTTAGAGCAAGAAATGGGCAATGCAGAATTACAGGGAAATTAACTGAAAATTGTCTTCATTGCCTCTAGCTGATTTGCCATGAGAAATTCCATTTATAGCCTCACAGAGGAAAAGAAAAAGGCTGCTGAACTCATTAAAGGTGTGCATTCCAAAAGAATGGTAGGGAATAAATGGCTTCTCAGCTCCAGCTGAGAGCTGGAGCATGACAGCAGCATGGACCAAAAAAAGACACCAAGTATGAGTACCTGAATCAGGCTCCTCAGAAGTCCTGCTGACTTGGGTTATTAGGAAACCAGAGGCTCTGCTAACATATCAGTTCAGATACATTGATCTCACAGTCCAAGTGACTCAAACTCAAATCCTTCTGCTGCAGCTAAACCATGTGGAGATGCATTCTCTGGGAAATTGGGGGATTCAGCATATTTGCCATTTCTGCCTCCTCTCTAGTCATGCCCTAAAAGTCCTTCTAAATGCCAAAACATTCTTTTTGGGCTCTGCCAGCATGAGGAAGTTTTCTATAGAATGTATTGCATATTCCAGGAGATATTCTGTAGAATCCCAGTGTAGCTGGGAACAGAAGGGATCTCTAGAGTTCATCTAGGCCAACCTCCTCCTCATGCAGGGCTAGCTTCAAGGCTACCTCACTTTGCCTCTCAACCTGTGACTCTTGAAATGGATGCAGATTCTGCACCCCTCTGAGCCCTAGTCCAGCACATCACCACCCTCCTTGCAAAAAAAATTCCTTCCCTCCAGTTAGATGTTCTCCTCACTGTAACACACCTCCACTGCTGCTTGCACTGTCACCATGCACCTCCAAGAAGAGTCCTCCTCCGTCTTCTGAAAACTCTCTTCCTGGATGATCTTAAAGGTCTTTTCCAATCCAAACAAATCACTTGAGTGCATAGATCTTGACCTGAAAATGCTGACTTATCCCCAGCACTGAATTCCCTGACTGCAGATACAATTCTCCCACCTTTCCTACCCAGGTGCACTTATCTACCTGAAACAAAATGTTCTTAACCTTACCGTTTAGATCTCTGAACCATTTCACTCCTTGGAACTGTTCTTCTCTTTTCTCCAACCAGAAGACCTAAATGGAACATTTTGAGGGAAGAGAATGGTGAACAAGCCAACTTCTCCCAAAGAACCCCACTGCAGCAATCTGAGTCCTTTGCAAACTATGGATCCTCACAGACACTAATGTCCAATCATTGCAGCACTTTCACTGCAAGCACACAAACAGCTTTAGGTGTTGTGTGGAGATTTTTCACTCCTGTGGAACAAAGAGCAGAACCATGAAGCTACCTCTCTCAGCCAGCAAGTGACTTGCATTCCTGTAGCCCTTTCTCTTCTCTGGAGGATTGAAGAGCTCTTCTCGTTCAGCCTGCAGTACACTCTGTATCTTCCTCTCCTCCATCACGAGCTTCAGGTGTTTCACACGCTCACCAGAACGGGAGATGAAATCAGGGCGATGTGCTGCAAGAGCCTCCTGAGATGACACAACACAAAACTGCGTTCAGTGTTGGACTGCTCACCCCAAGAAAGATACTCAGGTGCTGGAGCATGTCCACAGAAGGGCAACAAAGCTGGTGAAGGGTCTAGAGCACAAGTGGTTGAGAATTGTTTAGGCTGGAGAAGACCTTTAAGATCAAGTCTAACCATTAACCCAGCTCTGTCAGGCCCCCACTAAACCATGTCCTTCAGTACCACAGCTACATGGCTTTTAACCCTCTCCAGGGACGGGGATTCCAGCACTGCCCTGAGCAGCCTGTTGGTAACACACAGTCAATAAAAAGAGGAACAAAAAGCATTTCAAGACTCAGTGTGTCCTTCCAAGACCTTTACCTGCAGCGTCAGCTTCACAGGTGGTCGCGAGGACCTGCTCTCAGCATGTCTGTCTTGAGCTGCTGGCTCAGTCATGTGGCTGTGCTGCTGCTCTTGCCAGTTCTTCTCTCTGAGAGGCTCTCTCCAAGGCTTTATGCTGGTCCATGGTTCAAACCAAGATGGACCAGGACCAGAAAAGGAATTGGAATGGTTTTCTTTCCTAGACTCGGCTTTTAAGTCTTCTGCTTGGATGACCCACGAAACGCCTGCTGAGATCACAGAAGAGAGTGAAGATTTGTAGACCACACCTGTGCCCATTTTCCATCCCCATCTGCAGCCCTTGGTGCCCAAGGTCTTAGCTAAACCCAGTCAGTGGCCTAACACCGCAATAAATCCTCAGTCCAGTTTACTAACAGGACTCTGTGGCAGACATCTTTGGCAGTTTCACAGGGCTCCTTTGCCAAGTGTCTGCAGATCAGCAGGTTTCCATCAAACAGCACTTCTGGGAAAGGGTTTGGTGTGGAAGTCTCTCTCTAAAGAGAGAGAACAGTTACTTAGGAGCAATCTTCAGTTTTTGAGGAACTTCAGTGCTGTCCTTTGTATTGAGCTCTCTCAAGAGCAAGCGTTTTACAGCTTCCAAGCATTAGCTGTGTATCCAAGAATTAGATTACTCACAGCTTACACACACAAAGGGATTTGTCTACATCAGCTGGGACTCTGAGCAGATATTCTCAAGTTTCTAAATTAAACCAGGGTGACAGAGAATGACTTGTCCCTACAACAACAACAACCATGACTAAGGAAAAGATTTTTAAATATTTAATCATGGTGTTCTGAAGACTGACAGGAAATTAAAAGGAGAAAAAAAAACAACCAAAAACCACCAAGCCAAGAGGCTACACCAGCAGCCCAGAAATGCAACTCCAGCTAAAGGAGGCACTTGGGTCCAGTTCTTCTGGTCCCACAGTGTTCCCTCAACTCTTGCTCTTTGAAGGCTCAGTACCTGAAACATTAAGTGCACCTTAGAGTGACCAGCTCCTCAGAGCTTAACACAACCTTTTATACCTTGAATACTAAGGTGAAGTATCTACATCATTCCCATCTCATTCATCATTCCTTGCCTTATTCATTGCTTCTTATTTACTCCCTTTATAGGCTAGGTTGCCTCTCTCAGCTGGATTGAAAATGTCATAACAACAGAGCACTAGAGAGTTCCCTTGGAATCCTGCTTTCATTTAAAAGCCATTTATTAAAAGCAGAATAGGAACTGACTGTCCTAGTAACAGACCACTCTGTGTCCTAGCTAAACCTGCTCTCACATTCTGCTGCTTGCTGGTGAGCTGTAGAGCTTTGCCAGTCTGCAGAGAAAGTGCATTTGGAACTGACCTTGTGGGAAATGCAGCCTGCTCCTTTTTGTCCTTGTCTCCATGAGAAAATTGCCTGGCTGTCCCTTCTGCTCACCCTGGCTTCCTGCTGCCTGGTGATCTGTGACCACACCATCTGACTCTCCTAAAATACCTTCCACACGATGCCAGGGTTCCTGTGGCCGTGGATTTGGCTGGCCGGGTCTTGGGGTAGGAAAAGTCACACCAACATCTCGAGTGTTTTTCTTTGTGGCACTGCTCACAATCTCCAAGTCTCCTGTGGTGGAAAAGAAAGCAGGGACATCTTTTTCCAGAGCACCTGGAAATGTTTCTGCGTCAGCACGTGTGACATGCACAGTTCAGGGGATGAGCCTCAGTTGTTTACTTTGGAGCTGAAGGATGATCTTTGAGGTCTTTTCCAACCTTATTGATTCTGTTCTGTTCTGTGATTACTTGCTTCACCCACCCTTCAAAGGGCAAAATCCTTTGGGTCCCCACTTCCAATCCAAGGAGAATGGAATGGAATGGAATGGAATGGAATGGAATGGAATAGAATAGAATAGAATAGAATAGAATAGAATAGAATAGAATAGAATAGAATAGAATAGAATAGGAATAGGAATAGGAATAGGAATAGGAATAGGAATAGGAATAGGAATAGGAGTAGAATTAACCAGGTTGGAAAAGACCTTTGAGATCATCAAGTCCAACCTATCATCCAACACCATCTAATCAACTAAACCATGGCACCAAGCACCCCATCCAGTCTCTTCCTAAACACCTCCAGTGATGGTGACTCCACCACCTCCCTGGGCAGCACATTCCAATGGCCAATCTCTCTTCCTGGTAAGAACTTCTTCCTAACATCCAGCCTAAACCTCCCCTGGCACAGCTTGAGACTGTGTCCTCTTGCTCTGGTGCTGGTTGCCTGGGAGAAGAAACCAACCCTCACCTGGCTACAACCTCCCTTCAGGTATTTGTAGAGTTTACAGTGATTCAGGCTTGTTACTGTATGATAATCTGAGTAACAGCAAAGGGGTGGCAGACAAGCACCCCAAGCAAAACAAGCAGATACAGAGAGATGGAGGGTGGAAATTAAACTCGAATCAAACATGCCCCTGGCTGTGAACCTGAGATGACTCTCAGAAGAGCCAACTTCCAACCTGCTGCTGACAGACACAGGTCAATACATAGCTTCCCATCTTGGAACTGCAGGCTTCTTTGGAGCTGCTAGTTTACTCAGTGTGTTCCATCCAAGCCTATGTTTTAGCTATAAAAGATTGGCTTGTTCGCAGCACCGCAAATATTTACAGAAGCACCACCACAAATATTTCACAGAAATGTAGCATGGGGAAGGCTTCAGCTAAGGTGTAAAAAGCCAGAATGTCATCTCCAAAACAAGCCATGGAAACACTTCTCTGACTCACTCCATGTGTACATGGGGGGCAAAAAAAAAAACAAAACCAAAGCAGTAATAAATAAATAATTGATATGGCTGATGAATAAAACAAAGCCATGACTCCATCTGATGATGGGAAGCTGGCATGTAAATGAAAGCTACCAAGAAACTGATTATTGCCAGCAGAAATGCAGAAGTGCACCAGGCCAGGCCCAGCTGCTGTTTTAAATACAATATAGCATCCAAAACATTTCCTAAGAAGAATACAAAACACTGCAGTTGCCTTCTGAAGTAGCATCTGCCTACAAAATGCAGTCTGGGAGTAGCAGATGTCTTCAGAGAAAATAATACACAAAAAAACCCAACAGTGAGTGCACCTTTGCTACTGAAGTGGAAGCTTCAGTTCATAAACTTCTCTAAGTGAGAAAACCAGTTGCTAAAGCAGACCAAGAGAGAAAGAGAGTAGCTCATTAATTCAGACAGAACATCTTCATTTAAGAGCATCTGAAGTGAATGTAAAGAATCCTGCTTGTGCATACCCCTCAGGAGAGGCAGAAGGAGCTGGGGTTGTTTAGCCTGAAGAGGAAGAGACTCAGGGGGAACCTTATCACACTCTACAACTACCTGAAGGGAAGGTGTAGTAAGGTGGGTGTCAGGCTCTTCTCCCAGGCAACTTGGGACAAGAAGAGAGGGCATGGCCTGAAGCTGCACCAGGAGAGGTTTAGGTTGGATGTTAGTATCATAGTATCATAGGATCAGTCAGGGTTGGAAGGGACCACAAGGATCATCTAGCTCCAACCCCCCTGCCATGGGCAGGGACATTAGGAAGCACTTCCTCATGGAAAGGGTAATTAGACACTGGAATGGACTGCCCAGGGAGGTGGTGGAGTCACCATCCCTGGAGGTGTTTAGGAAGGGACTGGATGGGGCACTTGGTGCCATGGTTTAGTTGATTAGATGGTGCTGAATGATAGGTTGGACTTGATGATCTCAAAGGTCTTTTCCAACTGGGTTAATTCTATTCTATTCTATTCTATTCTATTCTATTCTATTCTATTCTATTCTATTCTATTCTATTCTATTCTATTCTATTCGACATGGTCTGGTCGGTGTGGTGGTGTTAGGTCACAGGCTGGACTTGATAATCCCAGAGGTCTATTCCAGCTTCAATGATTCTGTGATTCTGTAATTCTCACCAGAAACATGCAGCAGACTTTGGTTTTCAAAGAGATGAGAGGCAGAAGCAAACACAGAAAAAGATGAGTCTGGAATTCAGCCACTGACCTGCTTGGATACCTTTGTTCAGCATCCTCCGTGTCCGCCGCTTGTTACTGAGAGCAGAGCTTGGCCCCCAAGAACTGCTGCTTGCAGAAGTGGAATCCCATGAAATGGAGGCTGCATTCTAGGAATAAAAAAATGCCACAGAACAGAAATTCCTGAAATACCAAAAGAAATTAACAGAAAATGGGTTTTGAACAGCAAGAAAGCTCCAGTCATCACTCTTGACCTGTTGTACATTGGTTCTATTATCATTTCATGTTTAGCACAGGCTGAGCAGTGCCTCTTCCTGCTGTGCCACACTGCAGCCAGCCTTCACCTCATCTTCACACACCAATGCACCTTCAGCAGCCTGTCAGAGCAAGAAAACCACATTGGTTCTGGAGGCAGGAGCCTGCCTGAGTCCAGATTCCGCACAGTGCCGAGTGTCCCATCCAAAGCAGTGCATTCCATGAAATCCTCCAACGCCTTGCCCATCCCTGGAGGGCTTTAAAAGCCATGTTGGTGTGGTGCTGAGGGGCATGGTTTAGTGGTGACCAGGCAGAGCTGGGTTAATGGTTGGACTTGATGATCTTAAAGGTCTCTTCCAACCAAAATGATTCTGTGATTCTATGGCAATGTGGCCAGTCAAACTTAGATAAACCCTTTGCTGTGGCAAGATCATCTGCTGGTTGTACTTCCACAGGAGACTGCAAATGGTTTAATAGTTCTGCTTTGGAAAGAGAGAGAATAAACACCCAAACAGAATGCTGGAGTCCTACCCTCTCACCCCAAAAGCCCTTCAAGGCTGCTAGGTGTCTTAAAAGATTAACAATGCTGCTTGGTAAATTCAGAGTGTACATTCTGTATCATTGGCATCAAAGACCAAACTCCTTTCAAACAGAAGGAACTCTCTCACCCTGGGGATGTCCATTATACAAAGTCTTCCAGGTGGAGAAGATGAAACTCAGTGAGAACAAGAAACTGAAGACGGGAGGTAAGAAAATGGCTTAGGCAAAACACTGGGTGAATGGCGAAGGTGTGAAACCAGAGGTGCCAGTTGCAGGGCTGTAAGCAGCAACAAGCTTGTTACAACAAATTAACTCCAGTGTTAGAACATGGTGTAACTTCGCAGCCATTTAAAAAGGAGCATACTCTGTGTCATGCAGCTGATCCACCAGCTTCTTGCTGACATAAAATACAGCAGAGGTTAGTGCTTTATTAACAGCAATTAACCCACAGTGCTTCCCCAGGCTTCAAACCCAACCAAGCTCTGCAACTCCACTGAATTTAGTTTTTAATTATGAAACAGATTGACTTTTTTTTCCTTGGCTCACAGCAATTAGTATCCTATTAGTAACTCATAATGCCAACCATGCTGGAAATGAAGAGAGGCTTTTTTATTACCTCTTTATTGCACCTCTGCTGCCACCACTTCAATGCTAAACAGAATTTCATTTCAACATTCAAAAGAGGCAATTTTTGGTCTGATGCATGCCAGCAAGGATTGCTTTTTGAGCTTCAGAAAATAATTACAGCTCCAGTTGAGTGCCTCAGACAGATGTAGTAGATTTGGGTCTTCTTTCAGAGAACAGAAGCAAATTTAAATGTGAGCTGAGCAAAAGGGGAGGGAGTATAAAGCAAGGAAGAAACCCCAAGATAAGCCATTGACATCAGCCTGCAGAAATAAATAGCAGCAGTGACTATTGACAGGCACATTCCTCCTTGGGCTGGGAGATTCAGTGCAGAGCTTTCTAAGCTGAACAGCACAACCTTTAGCTGTGTACCTGCTACCAGATGGCAGCTTGAAGAGTGCTTTACAAAGAACAGAAACTGGAGGAGATAAAACCCTTCTGGGATGGGCTCTATAAATAAATTTTAAAAAGCTGTAACCAAGTTTTCTGGAAGCAGAGCTGACAATAAGCTGCCATAAAAAACCTGAGCTACAAGATGCAGCACTTGCTGGGAAGCCTGGTGCAGTAGTTGCTCTAGGAATAGGGCTCCTGCTATAAATAAACGTCTCTGAGCCACAGCTACTTGCAACTGAAAAATAAACAAGCAGGGAGGGTCCAGCAGAGGCTACTAATATGCTGACTGGAGCATGTCTGTGAGGAGGAAAGGCTGAGAGCCCTGGGGCTGTTGAGCCTGGAGAAGAGCAGCCCCAGAGGGGATGTGATCGATGCTCAGCAAGAGCTAAAGGGTGCGGGACAAGAGGATGGGGCCAGACTCTTTTCAGTGGTGCCCACTGACAGGACAAGGGGCAATGGGCACAAAGTGGAACCCAGGAGGTTGCATCTGAACAGGAGGACAAAATTCTTTGCTGTGAGGGTGCTGGAGGCCTAGAGCAGGCTGCTCAGAGAGGTTGTGGAGTCTCCTCTGGAGAGATTCCAAACCCACCTGGGTTGCAACCTTTATACCAATTCTACTTTTCTTTTAAATAATTATTACTAATAAAATAATCACTAAAAGAGTTTTAAAGCACTCTCAGTCTTGGAAGAGTCTGTTTCTCCCCCAGACATCTTTCAATTGACAAAGAGCCTGGGTTTGAGCTGCTTCTATTGAAAAAGCCCCAACTCATTTGAATAAAATCTCTCAGTAATGATGCCAACCCCAATTTCTTCTCACAATAATAAAGCAACAGAAGCATTTCTCAATTATTCCAGTACTCTTCAGCATTGTAGCCTTCCAGTATCTGAAGGGGGCCTACAAGAAGGCTGGGGAGGGACTTCTCAGGACATCAGGTAGTGGTAGGACTAGGGGGAATGGAATGAAGCTGGAGGTGGGGAGATTCAGGCTGGAGGTGAGGAGGAAGTTCTTCCCCATGAGAGTGGTGAAGCCCTGGAATGGGTTGTCCAGGGAGGTGGTTGAGGCCCTGTCCCTGGAGGTGTTTAAGCCCAGGCTGGATGAGGCTCTGGGCAGCCTGATCTAGTGTGGGGTGTCCCTGCCCATGGCAGGGGGGTTGGAACTAGATGATCCTTGTGGTCCCTTTCAACCCTGACTGATACTATGATACTATGATTAAAGGAGAGCAAAATTCTGTCCTTTCTTCCTGTAATCACCACATCCCAGCCCCCTTTCAGGAAATTAACTTTGATTTCTCCTCCAAAGTGCAATGGCCAAATTTAACTGAAGCAATCAGAAGGATTTTCTCCACCTGAAAACAGCTTTGCTCCAGAGATGTCTTTTTGAAAGGGCTGAGAGTTGGTCTCTGAGTAGTTCTAAACTGCCAAATACTGAAGAGGCTACGAACCAGCATTGCCCAAGATAAAATAACTGCAACATTGAAAGCAGACAAGCACTAAGAAAATCCAAACAATCATGGTAGGTTTTTTTATGAAAAGGTCTCTATTGTTGCCCAGAGATATTCAGGGAGCAATATGCAGTCAAAATGTAGCACCCCTGTCGGGAGGATTGGTAAAGCACAGAACCTGCAGGTAACAAGAAAAATCAGAGACAGCAGGATCATGCTTCCCAAGGCAGACAAAGAGAAGAAAGACAAAGAACAAAGGGAAGCAAAGCACAATTGATGTTTGAAGGTATTTTCATCTCATCTTTATTCCTGGAAAGGCAGAGAGAGACTTGTTGCAGCTACTTAGATCAAAGACAGAAGCCACACAAACAACAGCCTGTGGGAAATTCAGAACGGTTCTCCCAACACCAAACTCTGCTACTGCACAGCAGCTGAGTCGTCCCTGCTGCGGTGAGGCACGGCTCTCATTTCGTCTAACTGACCACGTACCTGCAACTCCTTCCTGTTCCTGTGTCTCTCAGAAGGAACCTTTGGATGTTCTACACCCACTGTGTTGCCACTTCCCTCCTGCCGCTCCTCAGCGCGACTCTTCTGGAGGCTGATGGTACAATAGAGCTGGGAGAGCCTGGACGACAGCCGCACTCTTTCAGGCCCAAAGGCCCTGATCAGCCTGGCAGTGTCGATGGTGGAGATGGAGCTGCTCACCTCGCTCCGAGGAGAAGTTTCCAGCTCTGTTTGGGTCACCACATCTGATTCCGAGATGGTGGAACTGATGGTGCTGCCATGATCTCTGCTAAGCCTGGCCTCTGAGGAAGTCTCACTGGGAGTCTCCAAGAACTGCAGGTGCTCCAGAATTTTATTTGTGTGGTGAATAACTTTCTCTCCTGCCCTGCTTTTCCTGAGCTCTACAAAGGCATTTTTCTCATGGGTGATACGTGCTCTTTCTTCAACATGTGTTGCATTAGGCTCTGAGGTCCCTTCAGCCATGCCCTTTTCTGGCAGTCTTGTTTTCTTCTGTCCTCTTCCTTTTGTTTTCTCTCCAGAAAGCTTCTTGTCAGACGTGGTTGGCATTAGTGTGTGCTTAATGGGATTCTGAAGGACCCTGGCCAAGCGATCGAGGCGTTCAACAAGGGTCAGCTCACCGTTCCTCCTAAAATCATGGTGCTGGTGTTTCTTCTGGCATTCCAAAAACTTGATCCAGAGTTCATCCAAGCTACCACTGGAGAGAGTTCTCTGTCTCGGTGCTGGGTCTCTCTCCACCCTCTCCTTAAGGCGAGTTGTTTGGCTACATGGCAAAGGGTAATTTCTAGCTGCTTTTGCCCTGCTTCCCTTCTGCCGTGTTGCTGTAGCTCCTGCCCTGGTGTTTTACTCCCCAAAGATGTGTTGCCACTCAGATGCTCAATCTTGCTGTAATCTGCTTCTGCAGTGAGCGGAAGGAATTCACCTTCCCCACCTTTCTCATGCCGAACAGAGCAAACGCGCTGCTGCAGGTGGCCTTTCTTCCCACGCTGCAGGACACACCGTGAGCAAGGCCCAGGGTGGCCAGCACCAGAACTGCTTTCTGACTGCTCACTGTTTGATGGGAAGGAGCTCTCAGTCTGGGGTGTTGGATGATGAAGGCAGGACTGTGCAGATCTGAAGAGTGGATGAGTGGTTTTCACAGCCTTCGAAGGATCTCTGCGCTCTGGGAGAGAAGAAAATGCTTTCAGTTTTGGTCACTTTGCAGCAAGGAGCAAACAGCAAATCTTAAACAGGATGGTTTCCATCCTAACACCTTCCAAGCACTTCAAAGGATTAAAAGTGGCAATTCTGTAGCCCTTCCCGAAATGCAAATGAAGTTTCAGCATTATTCAAACTACATCAGCAGTGTTCTCTGTCCTTTGCAACATGGTACCCAAGGACATGCTACATACACCTGAGCAGGAAGGAGGAATACAATTGCACCGCAGCTCATCACCCTGAGCAAACTCATGGTGGGAGCTGGAAGGGACCTCTGCTGATCATCCAGTCTAAACTCACTGCTACAGCAGGGTCACACAGCAGGTTTCCCAGGATCACAGTGTCCAGGCAGGTCTAGAATATTCACAGAGAAAGAGGTTCCACAACCTCCGGGGCTCCAGCACTCTCACAGCAAAGAATCACAGAATGTTAGGCATTGGAAGAGACCTCAAAAGATCATCCAGTCCTAACCCCCTGCCAGAGCAGGATCACCTGGAGGAGGTCACACAGGAACACATCCAGGTGGGTTTTGAATCTCTCCAGAGGAGACTCCACAACCTTTCTGGGATTTTCCTCCTGCTCAGATGGAACATCCTGGGGTCCAGTTTGTGCCCACTACCCCTTGTTCTGTGCTGGGCATCACTGAGAATAGTCTGGCTCCATCCTCTTGACCCCCTGCCCTTTAGCTACTGATCAGATCCCCTCTCAGTCTGCTCTTCCCCAGGCTCAACAGCCCCAGGGCTCTCAACCTTTTCTCCTCACAGGGATGCACCAGGCCCCTCAGCATCTTTGTAGCCTCTGATGGACTCTATCCAGTAGCTCCTTGCCTCTCTCGAACTGGGGAGCCCTGAACTGGACACAGTACTCCAAATGTGGCCTGACTGGATCAGAGGGGCAGAGGAACCTCCCTTAACCTGCTGGCTATATTCTTAGTGCACCCCAGGAGACCATTGGACTTCTTGGCCCCAAGGGCACATTGCTGCTTCATGGTGAACATTTCCATGGGGCTGCTTTCCAGCAGTTTGTTTTCTTCCTTGCAGTTTTTTTGCACCTCTTCTCCTCCCAACACACTGTGGTGCAACGTCAAGACCACAAAGAGCATATCCAGACCCAGCCTCACTAACTCTGAAACTGCAGGAATTAGTCTGTCCACACAAGGTCAGTGTTTATATGCCCTTGTAAGAGGATTCCACCACATCCTCCTGACAAATGAGAGAAGGCTTGGGAATACTAGGCAGAAGTTTTGCTATTTCTGTAGTTTTAAGCAGTTCCCAACAACATGGAAGGAATGCAAACAGGCAAAAAATAAAAACAAGGTTATGTGGAGAAAATTGGGGGGGGGGGGGGGGGGAAAAAAGGCCCTACATAGCTTGAATAATTTTAAGCTTCAGACAAGCTCTGTGGGCAGAGGTAATCTTTTATTAGACCATCTAAAAATACAGTTGGAGAAGTCAGGGAAGAGTTTAGGCATGCAAGTGCCTTCAGACTCGCTTTCATTTCCAACTGCACAGGATGGTTTATCCAAACATTATTTCTCCTTACAGCTGTGTTCTTGTCTGTGTCTTTAGACCATCACAGCCACAGAAAAATCCTGTTAGATGGCTTTACATTAACACTGCTCTTCCCCTTTCAGTTTTACCCAGGCTATTCAGAAAGGCAGCAATTCCCTGATCCCTGCTCCAGTGTGACATTCTGTTTGGTACTAGAGACTCCTGTAGCAGGGTCTGTTGTGACAAGATGAGAGGTGATTTTGTGAACTCTGATACTAAAAGAGGGAAGATTTAGAATAGGTGAAAGAAATCTTTCACACTGAGGGTGATGAGACACTGGCCCAGGTTGCCCAGAGAGGTGGTAGATGCCCCATGCCTGGAAATATTCCAGGTCAGGTTGGACAGGGCCAAGACTCTCAGCCTGTCCTCACAGCAAATGGGTTCCAGCCCTTGGATCAGTTTAGTGGCCTCTGGACCACTAAACTCTCTCCTGTGAAAAAAAAAATTATCTTCTGGGAATACCAAAATCTCTCCATTCTGAAAAGAAAAGCTTCAAAGAAAAAAACCTTCTAAAGTGAAGAATTAAAATCATCAGAAGGCATCACAGAATGGTTTGGGGTGGAGAGGACCTGTAAAGGTCATCTAGCCCAACATGCCTGCAGTCAGCAGGGACATCTTCAGCCAGGGCAGCTTGCTCAAATTCCTATCAATATATCAGCACTGCTCTGTGAGGTGACCTTACCCCAGGCATCGTGAGCTGCCTGCTTATAAAGGGCAACAATAATCACACTGAAATATTCCATAAAACTCTGTTTCATTAAAGGACTTCATAGAACAGTTTTTGTGATACTAAGAGAAAGAAAAACCCCAATCCCTGTTGTGTGACTGCCTAAAAGAGAGCAGGAACTGAGCCATATCTGTTCCTGGTCCCAGCCCTCATTAGCAGCCACAATTATCTCCTTGCAATTAGCTCCCTCTTTAATACAGCACACGCTGCAAAACCCTGTGCTGAGCCCTAAACAGCTTCCCTGAGCAATGCAGAGCTGCCTTTAGCAGTAGTGGCCACCACCCAGCAATCTGCTGCTTGGAGTTACTTCTGTCCAGGAGCACGATGCAGCAAGCAAGGCAAAAGAAGTTGATGAATCACAGAGCATTATTTCCTCCAGTAAACGAGGAGTGTTCTTTGCTGGGAGATGGGAGTCACGTGGGAAAGAGGTGAAGATGTACTTTAAACCACCATCACGAATTATATTCCTTATAGAAAGGCTCTGCACACTGGAATCCCCAGAGGAAAGAAATTCAGTCCTGAGAAAGCCGTCATCTGAGATGTCTGTTGCATGACACAGGTGTCTCAGCATGCAGGCCCAGCAAATTAACACAAAAAGCGGGGGAATGCACATAAATAAGGGAACTAGAAAAGAGAACTAGCAGCGATATGAAAGAGTCCAAACTGCATTCCCAGAGGAGAGTAACAAATTATCAAGCTGTAAAATATGGAAGCCTTGACTCTTTTCACTGCCAGGGTGAACTTCCAACATCCTTTTGATGAAAGGAACTGAAACCACAGCCTTCAGTCAGGACTTGTACATCTTTCTGTCACAAAGTGGTGTGGACATGAACAAAGACATTTCTCTGTTGCAATCAATGGGACAGAAGAGTTCTGAGAGCAACTGAGATGATGCTGCACATGAAACAGACAGATTTTGATCCATCCATTACAGAAGTCTTTTTGCATTTGGCAGATAATGAAGTACCTGAGTGAGAGCTCTCCACACTGCCTTCTGACCCAGCTGCAGACATTTTGGATCTTGCCTTCAGATATGGAACATAATACATCCTGGTGCTTCCCAAAGGCTTGTAGGGCAGCAGTATGGGCTGAGCTGTGGGGAGGGAAGGCAAAGCAGGTCACACAAAGCAAGCTTTCACCCTGTACTGCAACTGAAAAGCAACAATTCACAGCATGGTGAGGTTTGGAAGGCACCTCTGGAGGTCTAGTCCAACCCCTCCTGCTAAAGCAAGGACACCCAGAACAGGTTGCCCAGGATCACAGTGTTCAGGTGGGTTTGGAATCTCTCCGGAGGAGGAGACTCCACAACCTCTCTGGGCAGCCTGCTCCAGGGCAAAGGTGTTGAGAGGCCTGCAGCACCTCTGCAAGGAGGAAAGGCTGAGAGCCCTGGGGCTTTTTAGCCTAGAGAAGAGCAGCCTGAAAGGGGATCCGATCAATGCTGATCAATAGCTAAAGGGCAGGGGGCATAGGATGGGGCCAGACCCTTTTCCATGGCACCCAGTGACAGGACAAAGGGCACAAACTGGAACTCAGGAGGTTCCATCTGAATGTGGGGAAAAACTTTCCTGTGTGGGTGCTGGAGCCCTGTGGAGTCTCCTTGCCTGGAGAGATCCCAAACCCACCTGGACATGTTTCTGTGCAACCTGTTCCGGGTGAGCCTGCTTTAGCAAGGGGGTTGGACTGGGTGATCCTCAGAGGTCCCTTCTAACCCCAACCACTCTGTGAGTCTGTGAGTGGATGAAATCCCACAGACTCATCGAAGACACTGAGTTGCTCACCACTCTGCCTCGGGAGAGAGGCAGTCTTGTTCCGGGTTGGTGCTGCATTGCTGGGAAGCTCCTGTGCCTTCTGGGGAGATGGCTGGGGGACAGGCTTTTCACTGTCCTGTGAATGAACATAGATTTCTGATGAAAAGGTGATCTTCTCAGGGCTTTCTGTTGTTATCTGAGTGGTAGCATCAGAAGTACTTTTCTCAGTTTTTGCAGGGGCTGCAGAGTTGGAGATTCTCTTCAGGCTACCTGTCCCTGAGCCCAGAGCAGTGACTTGTGGTCTCTCACTGCTTTTCAGAGGCAGCTCTTGCCCTGCTGTGACTGGAACAGAGGGAAGCAATAGGCAGGGATCTGCTGAAGACACTGGTGTTGGGAGAGGTGAACACCTTTGATCTTCTGGAATAAGGCCAGCAGCTGATAATTTAGGAACAGTTTCTATTACAGTTTCTGAAGTTTTTGAAGTCACTGGTTGGGTATTAACCTCAGGTTCATCCCTCCATCTCCTCTCACTGTCAGTATTCACGTCCCTGTGCAGCTCTGGGCTACTACACTTGGAAGAAAGGGTTATGTGGACACAAGAGAGAGCTTTCTTAGTTGGTGATGAAGGTACAGATGAAGTGAGTAAGACGTCATCTGCAGATGAATGGTGAGACAAACCCATTTGCTCTCTCATGGCCTCCTTCTGAAGGAGAAGAGCTTCACCAGGACTTTTCTTCTTTTCTCCCAGTAACTTAATGTGGCCCTTCAACAAATCACTTTGGAGGGCTGCATCTGAACCTTGCAAGCTCCCACACAATTTGCTGTGTCCAGGTGGGCCGTGTTTCTCTTGCTGGTAAGAGCTTGTAGAATGGGATTCATCAAATCTCTTCATTTCTTGACTCAATCTTGTGTGGCAGTCAAGCCCCACGAGTCTGGCACTGTGCCTGCCCAAAGCAGTCACATCTTGAGGCAGAACATCAGATCTTTTTGCACTCAGGGTCTGTCTTTCCTCAGCATGGATGCTTACTGACAAACAGTCTGTTTCTTGATGAGCTCCAGCTCTGTTCCTGTCAGCAGAGACATGATGAAATCTGTCTTTCTCAGCAGTAAAAACATTCTCATTAGACACCGAGCCAGCAAGCATTGGACTTGAAGGAGGACAGCTCTCAGATTTCTCCCCATGTTGTTTGCCATGGCTCTCTTCCTCAGTGCTAGCAGAGTCAGGTTCCAAAGGCTTAATCCCATCAAGACCATCTCTAGAAAGACTGCTGCTGAGTGCCACGGGAGTCAGCGGTGACTGCAAACGCTTTCGGGATGCAAAGGTGATGGAAGTGATTTGCTTAGCTGCATCCTCACAGCGTGTGTCCATGGACAGCTGCTTCTGTGCTGCTGAAGAGGCTGCTGTGTGTGCAGAAGCAGCTGCAGACCTCACTCTGCATGTGTCCCATGCCTTCTGCAGCGGTGGAGGAAGCTGAACAGCATCAGAGTGACTAGTGGCAGCTGCCTGCCGCTGGTGGCAGGTAGGTGATGGAACAGTGCTCACAGATTTGAAGTGCCTGTCCTTCAGCAGGCAACAATCAGCAGGATCAGCTCTGGGTAATGCCACAGATTGTCCTAAGCTCCACTCTGCAAGCTCCTTACTCCCAATGCCTTGTGGCTGGTTGTCAGGTTGCAATGTTTTGTCACTTGGAGCTTTGAAATGCTCTGTGTCCTGCTCCTGGTTACGGCTGTGCTCAGAAGCAGCTTTCAAACCACGTATCCAGGGATGCTGAAAAACACAGAAGAGTTTACATAGGTTAAGTGGACAACACCCTGCCCTCACCAGAAGCTGGCCTGCAGAAATCACAGAAATGCTGCTGCTGTCAGTAACTAAGAGTCTGTCATCATGAATGAGTCCTCTGGAACTCATCTGTTAGTGGGACTAATTAAAACTTCTTCTTATCTTAAGTGCCAGCAAATTAGCTAACAAGGTTTTGATGCTATAAAACCCAGCAGCAGTGACATCTGTCATGGAGCCCTGGAGTTCTGTCAACTATGAAGTTGTAACTTTGCTACTTAGGGTAAGCTGTAAATAATTCTTCCACAGGACTCCAGGCTCTGGAGAGCAAGAATAAAACTTCCTCCCTTTCTCTTGGTTGCCTTCAGATGCGACTGGCCACTGCCATGAGCTTGGTTCATAACATGCAAGGAACAATGGCTGTCTTCTGAAAGAACATTCACTACCTCAATTCAGGAAGATCAAAGGGACATGGAGAGACACCCACACTGTTAAACCTTTGTGATTCTAGTGATGGTTTCAGTCCTTAAAAGATAGCCCTGGACCAGGCTGCCCAGAGAAGTGGTGAAATGAGCATCCCTGGAAGGATTTAAAAGCTGTGTAGATGTGGTGCTGAGGGACACAGTTTAGTGGTGAGTTGGCAGTGCTGGGGTAATGATCTTAAAGATCTCTTCCAACCAAATGAACCAAAGTGAAATAAAGATTCCCATTTCCAGGAGGCTCTCCAGTCCTCATTTCTTCATTTTCTCCTGTACCTCAAACCCCACTCCACCATCAAAAACAACACATGCCATAGCCCCTTAGCGGACAAAGGTTCACACCACACTGAGCGCACTCATCTGATGGTGTTGCCTATTAGTGAGGCAGATCACTGACACTAATGCCAAGAGGATGGGGCCAGACTCTTGTCAGTGGTGCCCAGTGACAGGACAAGGGACAGTGAGCACATACTGGAACCCAGGAGGAAAAATTTCTTTGCTGTGAGGGTCCTGGAGCAGGCTGCCCAGAGAAGTTGCGGGGTCTCCTGCTTTGCAGAGATTCTAAAGCCAGCTGACCACTGTGATCCTGGGCAGCCTGCTCCTGGTGACCTGCTTCAAGCAGGGGAGTTGGAGTGGATGATGTCCAGAGGTCATCTCCAAACCCCTACCATGCTGGGATTCTGTGAAATGCTGACAGTTGATCTTAGCAGCAACTTACTTGACTGGTGTAAGGAAAAGAGAGTTTGGAAGAACAGAAACATAAACACCTCTGGATTAAAGAGCACACTACAAACCAGAGAACAGAAGAGCACACTCCCAGATGCATGCAGAAAAACTGTTCCTCTAAGAGCACAAAGAGAAACCTTTGCAAGTACATCTGGGAAAACCTTCAAGTTCTACTCACAATCATTTATTACTGTCAGCCTTGATCAAGAAATACAACAGATTCTGCCCTGAAGCACACAAAGGAAACTACTGTCTTGTACCATCAATGCTGTACCTCCAAACAGGGGCAGTAACAACTGAGGCACTAACCTTTGAAAGCAGCTGGATCAGCTTCAGAGAAATGAAGATTTATCTATACACTGAAACTGCCCTCACTGAAACAGGCACTAAGCAAAGCAGGCATCATCACAGGGTTAGTCCCATTCCTACCAGAACAGCACACCACACATCACACAGCATGCTGCAAGCAGCTCCCCTTACATGATTTCACCCCAGTTCTGTTGGACAGGGCAGTTTAGTGGCAGAGGCAGTACCAAGCTTGTGGTTGTAGCCAGGAGGGGGTTGGTCTCTTCTCCCAGGCAACCAGCACCACAACAAGAAGACATAGTCTCAAGCTGCACCAGGGGAAGTTTATGCTGGAGGTGAGGAGAAAGTTCTTCCCAGAGAGTTGTTAGCCCTTGGAATGTGCTGCCCAGGGAGGTGGTGGAGTCACCATCCCTGGAGGTGTTCAAGAGCGGACTGGATGTGGCACTTGGTGCCATGGTTTAGTAGTCATGAGGTCTTGGGTGACAGGTTGGACTTGATGATCCTTGAGGTCTTTTCCAACCTTACTGATTCTATGATTCTAAGGTTAGTGATCACTGAAAGGGACAGGACAAAAGACAACTCATTCCGTCAGCATCGAAATGTAGAGCCAAAGCAGGTCAGTGTCTGTGAAACCACAGGCCACCAGCCTTCTTAGCAAGAATTTCTGAAGAGGGGACATCATTTGATTCATTTATCTGCACTTCCTCAAGTGTCATTAAAAATCACAATACTTCCAGTGAGGTGCAGAGAGCAAATCTGAGATAAAAGTCCTGCAGGGAGATGGGCCAGAGAAGCTTGTTTTAAACAAAGCAAACAAACAACAACAAAAAAATAACACACAAATCACTAAATTCAGGCTATATTTTCTTTGTCCTACTGCTTGGAACAAGTGTGGAAGCTGCAGAGTATGTATTCCATGAATAGAAGGAGCACAGAGCCCTGGATGATGAGATCCTCAGGAGCTAGTTGGAACTTGCATACAAAAACCAGTCAAAAGCATTTTTGGTGTACGTCACAAGGTAGAAACAGGGATTCCACAGCAGATTTTCCATCCTTTCCACATCTCAGATGCCATTAGCAGGAAACTATTGCAGCAAGGTCTGAATTATCATCCTAAAGCAGTACTTTTCTGTGGCTTTATCTATTCAAAGCAAGTCAAGTAGTTTATCTGGCTTCCTGTTATTTCTTATAGCCAAGAGGGACAACATGGGACTGCAGAAGAACACAAGGACACAGAGCAGTCCTGTGCCACAGTATTGGTGCTCCTGAGACCGTCTCTTCCCTAAACCACATAGCATGGCCTGAAGCAATACACAGCAACTCCTACTACAGAAAGTGAGCACAAAAGTTGCTATAAACTCCTCTTCCCAAGGCTTTCACATGTTTTATTGTGCTTGTTATGTGTCATCTTTCCAAAAAAGCTCTGTATGGCATATGATCCACCAGAGATTGCAGTGCAAATTTAGAGCTACAACTCGCTGAACTTCCTGAGAAAGCGAGAAAGAAGGAGGAGTGGAAAAATACAGCATATACAGTACAGAGAGAACACTCAGCTTTAGGCTGGATAGTACAATACATTTCTTCCCTGAAAGGGTTGTCAAGCTCTGGACCAGGCTGCCCAGGGAAGCGGTGGAGTCCTCAACCCTGAAGAGGCTGAAAAACCATGTAGATATGGTGCTGAGGGACATGGTTTAGTGGTGACCAGGTGGTGCTGGGTCAGGGCTTGGACTTAAAGGTCTCTTCCAACCAAAGCAAGTCTATGATTCTATCCACAGCCTTTGTCTCCTTCTCCTCCTGAAGAAGGTCAAGGCACTGCACTTTCTCTTGCCATGAATGGCCAGTTCAGACCTTCAGGAAGAGCCAGTATGAAATTCAGAAACATCCTATGTCAAGAGTTTTGTGTTTGCCTATCCCTGAGCATTTCTGCCAGGCTTTGGTGTTCATCAGAGGAATGTCACAGCATGAACAGAGAGTTTCCCTCTTGTGCAATGGATGAGCTGTAAATTCTACAGGGACACTCCACAAAGAACTGTGAAGCAAACAGATTCACTACAGAAGGGCTGTTAGCTTCACTGAAGAGAAAGCAAAGCAAATACTATTCAGTTCCCATGGGTCACTTGGCGACCTGGCACTGCTGGGGTAATGGCTGGACTTGTTGATCTGAAAGATCTCTTCCAATCAAAACAACTCTGACTCTATGATTCATAAGCACTGCTGGCTGATAGAGACATCTTCAAACTTCAGTCTTCATACTGAATCTTCCCTTATTTGGGCCACTCTTCAGCTGAGCCCTTGAGTACATGTTTGGAGCCCATTCGTGTGCATATGTCCCAATCACCTCCTCAAACACTCCGCTCAGCTAGAACTCGAGAACTCACTGTGATGATGCTTTTTTAGTGCCTGTTAACACATCACCAGTGACAAACAGCCACCAGATACTTGACTATCTCACAAGATGGAATGATCTTTACAATCAGAAGATCAGAGAGCAGAACTCTCCCAAGCTGTCCTACTCCTTCCTTGCATTTTCTTGGTGGTGGTGTTTTGTTGTGGGTTTTTTTTTTTTACAGACAAGCTTCACATGCTTCCTGCAGAAAACAATAAAACCTCCAAGTGGCACATTCCATCCCTCCACTTGTCACCTATGAAAACGAGAAGCAGGCTCTAAGCTTTGCAAAGAGAACATTCATCATGAGCCTTGCATGGAAAGCACTAAATAAAGATGATGGTCTGATGAAAGAACAGTTTGCCTGAGCGCTAGGAACAGTTTGTCTTTCTCAGTCTTTAAAGCTTGGGAGAAGAAAAATATCTGCTGATAATCTTTGTTCTGTTCTTTTAAAGTCAGTGCACGGCCAGCTTTGCTCTATAAATTCAACAGGTATTTCACTGGACAGTTTCCATTAACTTTAGAGCAGATCAGTTTGTCAGCAACAAAAGTGGCTGCACATTTTTCCATGGAACAGTTTTCCATCTGTGTTTTTCAGTGACATTGTTTTGCTTGGAGGGAAGAACACATTTATCTCAAGTCTAACACAAAAACCTACTCACCGCCATTCTGCACATTCAATCCCATTTTTTATCCCAAATTGAAGCTGTTGGGAGAGCAAAAAATATTTGCAAGATGAAAGCAGAAAAGTCTTGTGGCTGACCTAAAGCAGTTTCTTGGAATCGGAGATTCCCGGCGTGGTGAGGTTTGGAAGGGACCTCTGGGGATCATCCAGTTCAACCTCCCTGCTAAAGAGTCACCCACAGCAGCTTGCCCAGGATCACAAGGACCAGGTGGGTCTGGAATCTTTCCAGAGAAGGAGACTCCACAACCCCTCTGGGCAGCCTGCTCCAGGGCTCCAGTATCCTCACAGCAAAGAAGCTTCTCCCTCTGTTTGGACGGAACCTCCTGGGTTCCAGTTTGTGCCCACTGCCTCTCGTCCTGTCACTGGACATCCCTGAGAAGAGTCTGGCCCCAGCCCATTGACCCCACCCAGAGCCTGTTTTGTACCTTGGCTAGTGCAGACTTCTGGGCACTCTGAAGCAGCTCTGCTTTTATTTCCTCTATCCTTCGCTGGTCCTCTTCATTCCAGTCTGACAGAGAGTCCTCGGAGCAGCTGGCCAGTTTGAGCTTCACCCACGCTACACAAACAACATCAAGCAGAATGCAGGTCCCTTTCCATCAGGTATGGTAAGAGTTTCACAACTTGAAATCAAACCTCTGCTATGCATTTCTAGCTCCTGTCACCACTTGCTGCCATGTTTCAGAAGGGAACAAGACCTCCATCAAAACCCAGAGCTCCTGGACTGACCAGGAACACAGTTTAACATGGGTCTTTTGGATGTTTCTTCGGAGAGAGAGATCCAAAAGCCAGTGCCTGGTTCTGCCACCTTTATAGCCTCTCAAGTCAATGCTCTTTAACACACTCCCTTCCCAAATTCTTAACCCTGCACACATCTAACAGCTGTGTGGACAAAACACTTTGTGTCAGTGCTAGGCAAAAGAGGGCATTCAAACTGGGGAAGTCCAATCCTGTCCCTTTCTATGATGCCACAGAAGCTACATTTAGGCCCTGTCCCATTAAAGCTTATCATTAACAAACATAATAATCCTTAAAACCAGGGGGAGGGACTCAGATGACCTCAGAGGCTCTCCTACACCCACAGCCCTACATTTCAAAGCAATCCCTCAAGCATATAGTTAAACCAAGACTTGTCACAACTGAGACAGGTTGTTACCTCGTGATTTCCTCTCCTCTTCATCTGTGCTGCTCAGCATTTGGGCTGTGTGCGCCACGGGTGAGCCACTTCTCAGCAGGTTTTTGACACGGGCTGCTAGTGAATCTCCGCTGCTGCTGTCGTCGCTCTCTCGTGGGCCTCCTGCCTTGCTCCTGGCTGAAGCAGCTTTAGACAAGACATTCTGGAAGCCTTCTGGGACATGGATGGCACTGGCTGGAAGCTCAGAGGAAGGAGGATTCCTCAGAAGGCTTTTGACATGGGCAGCCAGAGAGTCCCCACTGATGCTGTCATCACTCCCTCGTGCGTCTCCTGCCTTGCTTCCAGCCACGCTGCCTTTGGACAGCTTGCTCTGGGAGCCTCCTGCAACCTCAGTGATGCTGCCCTGGGGCTCCAAGGAAGGTGGATTCCCCAGCTCTGAAGCTCTTAGAGTGCTGACCTCACTACTGCCCTTGCTTTGTGCAAGACCCACAAGGCCAGGCTGATTTCTGTCTGTGGCGACACTGCTACAACCTTCTGGCTCAGACCTTCCTACGGATTTTGCTGTCCTAAAGTCTTGGCTCATTTTCCTCATCGTGCCTTTACTGTTGTGCAGACTGAAGTCAGAATTTTCCTGCCTTAGACTGCATGCTTTAAAATTCAGAGGCCTTATCACCAACTCCTCTTCTTGCACACTTCTTTGGGTTGTAGTCTCATCCCATGACAGTATCTTCTCACCCTGAGGGATGCTGTCTTCCACTAACCTGGAATCTTTGGGGCCATCCTCCTTGCTAGTCAGCACCAGGGGAGACTCACCAGCTTCTCTAGAAGAGGCAGAGACAGGCTCACCCCTCATGCCAACTATATCCTTCACTTCTGCCAGCAGCTTATGTATCTCTTGCAGTGCACCAGATCCAATCACAGAATGACTTCCTTGACTCTCATTTCTCTTACTACCTAGACTTGAACTTTGTGATCTTCTGTCAACTTCCTTCTCACTTTTAAGCCCAGGCAAAGAGCCATCAATCCAACTCTGCAGGCTCCTATTCACATCTTTCAACTCCTTTTCAGCCAGCAGATCCTGAACACTATTTGCAAGGAGCATGGGACCCTGTCTGTCTGCATGGCAGCTGGGTGGAACAGACTGGAGCTGCTGGCTCAGCTGGGATGGTTTGGAGACAGCCAAACACTCTTCCTCCCACTGTGTGGAAAGCAGAGCAGCTGTCTCTGGTTGGTGTCTTGACACACTGCACTGGCTCACTGGTTTGTCTCCAAAGGACCCTGAGAAGTGAGGAGAGAGTTCATGAGGTGACAGAATATCAGAGCCAGCTTCTGAATTTGTTGGTACAGACATACTGAGAGTGGAAGTTCCAAAGTTAAAGCTTGTTTGGGTGATTTCAAGTGCTGACAACATTCTGCCTGCAAAGGAACAGAAGATTCTTTAAGTCTGGGGCTCCAGAAAACAGCTGCATCAGTAAAGGACTCTTGTTGGACAGGGAGGGAAGAATTCAAATACTGGGAAACTGGTTTTAGATTGAGACTTGAACTAAGATTTCCATAAGAACTGTCTACTGAAAGAATATTTTCCATCTAGGCCAAGTATGGGTAAGCTTGTTTCCTACCACTGAACATCACTTGAGGAGAAACACTACCAGGCCAACCTCACAGGTGAGTTGGAAGCTCTGTGCACACCACAAAGTCCTCCTTCCCCTTACCTTGTGGCTGTGGAACAGTCCTGGTCAGTGTGTCAGTGGAGTCCTTTAGTGTTCTAAGATCTGAAGGGGAGAATTCAACTTCCCTGATGGGTCCTCGGGGGACAAACGGCGTCAGGATGGTTCCAGGCGACTGATCAATGCCAAGGTTACGAAGATAAATCTGGCAAAAGGAGAAACAAGCAAAACATTTGGGTTTGGTAGCAACTCAGAAGCAAGCTGCAGGAATGGCAGTGGTAGTGAGAGCTTCTGCTTGCACTCACCAATAGTTTTCTCCTACTGCTTTCCTGACCTTTTCTTCCTCACGTGCCCCAGATGGCAGCTGGCAGTAGCCTGCTACCACCAAGCCAGTGTTCAGCCCTTGCCACAGGATCCAGAGACTATGCAAAAAGTCAGCAAAGAAGAGGCCACAAATCCTGTGGCCATAGCCAACTGCTTATATATATATATATATATATATATATATATATATATATATATATCTTATAGCCATATATCTTATAGCCAGGCAGCCAAGAAGGCCAATGGCATCCTGGCCTGCATCAGGAACAGTGTGGCCAGCAGGAGCAGGGAGGTCATTCTGCCCCTGTACACTGCACTGGTTAGGCCACACCTTGAGTACTGTGTCCAGTTCTGGGCCCCTCAGTTTAGGAAGGATGTTGTCTTGCTGGAGCGTGTCCAGAGGAGGGCAACAAAGCTGGTGAGGGGTTTGGAACACAAGCCCTATGAGGAAAGGCTGAGGGAGCTGGGGTTGCTTAGCCTGGAGAAGAGGAGACTCAGGGGTGACCTTATTGCTCTCTACAACTACCTGAAGGGAGGTTGTAGCCAGGCGGAGGTTGTAGCCAGGCAGAGGTTGGCCTCTTCTCCCAGGCAGCCAGCACCAGAACAAGAGGACACAGTCTCAGGCTGCGCCAGGGGAGGTTTAGGCTGGATGTTAGGAAGAAGTTCTACACGGAGAGAGTGATTGCCCATTGGAATCAGCTACCCGTGGAGGTGGTGGAGTCACCTTCATTGGAGGTGTTCAGGAGAAGACTGGATGGGGTGCTTGGCTGCATGGCTTAGTTGTTGGGTGGGTTGGATTGGTTGATGGGTTGGACGCGATGATCTTGAAGGTCTCTTCCAACCTGGTGTATTGTATTGTATTGTTTGTACTCAAATGGATGTTCTGTACTCTGTCTGGTACCTCAGAGCAGACTGATAAGCTTCAGCCTCACCTTTTTTTGTGATGGCACTTGTCATTTTAAAGAGAACACAAAGGTGTGGTTTAAAAACCACTTTTCCTCCCCAGATGATTGCTGCACAGAAAATATTATCATAAGAATCACAGAATGCTTTGAGTTGGAAGGCACCTTTAAAGGTCACCTAGTCCCAAGCTTCCTGCAGTGAGCAGGAACATCTTCAACCAGATGAGGTTGCTCAGAGCTCTGTTACACTATCCAAGTGTAACTTCATTAACATTAAACAGAATCACAGAATCACCAAGGTTGGAAGAGACCTCAAAGATCATCAAGTCCAACCTGTCACCACAGACCCCATGACTAAAGCATGGCACCGAGTGCCACTTCCAATCCCCTCTTGAACACCTAAACAAAGCAGTTAGTTTAGAGAAGCCAAACAAAAATCATCCTCAAAACCTACAACTCTCTGATATATTAGGGAAAATGAAATCAGCTCTCTTTGTGCATCAGCCAGGAGATTGGCAGTTCAGACATACACAGCATTGTTCCCTGTACTAACATGTTTTGGAAGCTGGAAGAGTCTTGGGAAGGTTAAGAGCCCACCAAAGGCCATCTAGGAGCTCCTGAGGAAGTAACTTCTTCCCTTTCACTACAGCATTTCAGTTTATATACAGACATGATCTGAAGAAGAAACTAGAAACAACAAAACTTGCCTTGACTTAACCACCTGTAGGGGCAAGTTGAATGTCAACTCTTCTACACCATGTCCTAAACTACCTGACAAAATGAAATAAATTACTTCAGAGGTCTTAGCCAACTCTATTTCCTCTGATTTTATTATAAGCCTCCATATTAATAGTCATATATGTGACCTAATCTCCTTTACCTTGTCAGTGATTGATGAGAGTGGAATCCCTCGGAATTAGGACTGGAGAACATGCCTGCTTACAGTCAGCAAAGGAAAGAGGTAACAGACAACCTTTACAGCTCATGAATTTCATCTCAGATCTCCTCCCTGCAATATTTATATTTGTTTCATTATGTATTTGCAAAGACAACTGAGAGAAGAGTGCTTCTGAAACACAGTTCCAAAGACCTAATGATGACAGGAGTCATCTTGTGAGAGGAACAGCCACTTACTCAGAAGGTAATTACATGTTCAGTATTAACATAAATCTGCATTTCATTTTCTCTAACACTGAGCAGCTAGCAGGATCGTGAGCATGGCTGCCACAATCTGCCCTTCAGTCTCATCAACCATCTTCAGATGGGGAAGGGAGGAACGAAATCTCCAGTAGCCAACAAAGAGAGCAAGGAGGAAAAGACGCACAGAGACTCCAAGCATCTTTATGAGCAACATACAAAGAATCAAGAACTTATGCCTTGGATACTGGAACAAAGTGAACAAGCAAAATGAGTATTTATAGAGGGAAAAAAGGCAATTTGATTTGCCAAGGAGTTCTGTGTTGGTTTTGCTATTATTGCAGATCCGTGGGTGTGTGCAGTTCAGCTCTCTCTCCTGCAGCCTAACATTCCCTTAGTCAGCAGTTGAGTCTCAGCCTCACGTTTGGCTAATTATAACCTGAGCTTTTGAAATGAAAGAACCTGGGAGATAAGAAGTGACTTTATCAATGCTCTGCTAAGAGAGCCACAACCAAGTTATTTACAAGTCTTCCATCAGACAGGTTTCCCTTTTTATCACTATGGCCTGTTCCTATGTAATGTTCCACCAGCAGCAGCCACCAATCTGTACATTTCTCTTGCATTCTGTTACCATGATACTATCATCTAGAAAAAAAAAAAAAAAAACACCAAAAAAACTTTCCCACACCCAACCCTTTCTTTGTCCACACCACCACAGAATGCTAGGGGTTGGAAAGGACCTCCAAAGATCATCCAGTCCAACACCTCTGCCAGAGTGGGATCACCTAGAGTACATAGAATCGATCAGGTTGGAAGAGACCTCAAAGATCATCAAGTCCAGTTCAGGTGAAATATTACCTAAAAGTTATTTTCCCACCTCTGTATTCAAGAGAAGCTGATTTTATATCATGGATGAAATTCACCAGAAGCACAGGGCAGTGTAAAACCAGTTTAGTCTGCACTGATGGAGACCCTAGCAAAGCCTCTAAGAGAACAGTGGAAAAAAGACAGAGGATAACTCTGAAACCAGAGGTTAAATTAGAACCACTTGCAATGGGGCCTGAAAGAATTTTTTTGCCTTACATAACCCACATATTTGTTAATATTTCTAGAACTATCATGTGGCAGGTTCTCAATACAATAGGATAGCAGAAACTAGCTATAAGGACACTGGTGTCTCCTGCCTGTGACACTTAATGTCCCACTCACTCTGTGACAGCAAGGCCAAGTGCACTCTCATCTCTTCAGAATCAAAAGGTAAAGGAAACTTACAGATTCTTGCTAGAAACTAACTTACTGGGATCCTTTCTTCAATATTAAGCTCTTCTTTCTCTGGAGTTCCCAAAGAAGCTGCTCCAACAGGGATGAAGTCATCATCTTTTGCACTGGGGCAGAAGTGCTTGGAAGACACTGCAGAGCACCCTGCAGAACATGAAGCCCCATGGCTACTCTCCCCAGAACTCACAAGAAGATTCAAACTATCTGGAGAAATATCACCAAAATAGTCCATGCAGACACGGCCAGGAGGAATATTTAGGTTGTGGGACTGATTTTCAGGAGCATCACAATCCTTCTGGCTATCAGTTGGCAAGTTCCACTCCTCTCTAGGGAGCTGAGCAACTCCTTCACCTGAAACAAACACATTTGGGTCTGAACTTGGCCCTGGACTTTCTGCATCTTCAACCTCAGCTGTGAACTTCTGTACCAGGGAGCCTCCTGAAGTGTTTTCAGACACTCTTAAAACATCACTTTTTCTCCTAAAACATCACTTTTTTCATTCAGAGGCTGCACTGCCTCTGTTGAGTTTGGTGGTGGAACAACGTCAGCTAAGGCCACGTTCCAGCTGCAAACATTGACAGCGTTGTCAGACTGAGATCGAGTAAGAGGATGGTCAAGCAGCAAGCTTTTGTTGTGACAATGCAAACTTCCCAGGGAGCCTATCTCTCTAGAGGAAGCCCCAGTATCATCTTTGGGATCTCTGCTGCTTTTTTGTGCTGACATCATATAGTTTGAACAACTGGCAATTGCACTGTGGGCTTTCCTTCCAGGAGAAACTCCACTTGGCTGACATGGAGTCACTGCATCAGGTACCTCCTCCGGCTGGCTCACGTTCCAAGCCCTCACCTTCTCCATGAAACTAAGAGATGGGAGAGATTGAATTCTTCCACTGTGAGGATATTTCCACTTGAAGGACTTCAAATGTTCACTCTCCTCCTTCTGAGCACACTGCAGTGCATGTTGCTTCTCAACAGATACAGGTGTGCTGGCAGAGGACCTTCCGGAGGTTTCTTCATTTAAGCATGGGGAAGAGGCCTGGATATCTGATTTGATCACAGCACCACCAACTTCTCCTACCTTCATGTTTTTCTTTAGAAGTACCCCTGGAGTAGACTGATAGCTTGGATGAGGCAGGTGTACTGAGAAGGAGCCATCACCAACAAGGTTAAAGGAAGGGGAAATGCCTGTGACTGTATAGCCCTTTAGGATGGAAACACCTGAAATAGTTAATTCGCTCCTGCTGGCTTCAGGTTCTGCTTCCACGGGGGCATTCTCCCTGCATGAAGGAGCTTCCATATCACTCACAACTAGCTGTTTAGGTGCACAGTCACTGGTGGTTGTCACAGCAGGGATAAACTCCTCCCTCTCAAATCTTCCTGTAGGAGATGGTGCTTTGTGGTGACTGAGGAAAGCCCCTTGAGTTCCTCAGTAGCAGCCATGAACTTCAAGCTTTCAGAGCCATTTAAATCCACTCCATGTTCCCTCCACATTCCTTTGCCCATTCCAGAAGTCTCTGCAGAAAAAACGTCTTGAGCATCTGGATTTTTACAACTGTCTTTCTTCAACTCATCAGATAAATTATTGGACAAATCAAGCTCAGGAACCTTCACCTCTTTTTCCAGCTCTTCTAGCTGCCTCACGCACCTTTCTGACTCACTCTCAGCCAATTTTACCTTTCCATTTGGCATCTCTCTCTCACTCTTTTCTGAGTCCTTAGTCAGTGCTGTTTTACAAGAGGAGTTTTCTGAAGATGAGAACTCCTCATGCCTCACTGAACCTTTTTCTTTCTCTGAAAGCTCAAAACCAGCAGCTGGCACGTTGCTGTTGCAGGAGAAATGTTCACCTTTCACAGATGTGCTACAGCTCTGCTTTGCCAGAGGAGCTTCCACTTGGCTCAGTCCATTGGCCTTGCTTAGCATCACCTCTGAAGTGGAGTTTGCTAAGCTATCTCTTGTTTGGAGAATTGATGCCTCCTCATCAGCTCCATTTCTGCAGCCTCCATTTGCCTCCTTGCTCACAAGCAGCTGTCCAGAAAGTGAGGTTTGCTGAGACAAACAACCACTACTACTGGCATCACAAGGTTCCAGGGCTCTGAATGACAGGGGATGCTGGGACAAAGGAAAGCTGCCACTGGGCAATTCTGCATCTGTCAGTGATACAGCTTCAGGGATGTATGAAGGCTTTGAGTGCTGCTCAGACACACCAGAAACATCAGGGACTCCTCTGCAAGAGGGAAGAGAAGTGAATTTCTGATCATATTCTCATTTCAACATCCACATTTTCTGCTTTAATATCAAAGGCAAAAGTAGAACTTGACTCAGACGAGGAACTGGGGTTATCAACCTACACATAAATACATCCCCTCCACAGACAACATGTGATGAAAGCAAGTCCAAACAGTATCAACCAGCCCTACCCACTGCCTAACAAAATAAAGGTTTCAAAGTAGCATTAGTTTATACTTAGCACATCAGGATTGTCCAATCTCTTTAGGACTGAAGTATTTTTTACTAACAGGATGCTCATTAGTTAAATATAGGAGCTGCTTACACACATACATAAATTTGCAAGTGCTCTTCTGCTCTGGTTTGATTTATTTTATTTTTTTTTTTTTTATAATATAAATCATGAATCACAGACTGGTTTGGAAGGGACCTTTAAAGGTCATCCAGTCCAACCCCCTGCAGCCAACAGGGACATCTGCAACTACAGCAGGCTGCTCGCAGCCCCAAACAACCTGACCTGGAATGATTCCAGGGATGGGGCATCTACCAGCTCTCTGTTTTCCTCAGGTACATCAGGATGGTAAGTTCAAAAGAGGCTTATTCCTTTTTTCCCTTGTTCAAGCTCTTCTGAAGGCAAAATAACATGATGAGTAGAACTCTGACAATGCCTCTTCTCCATACAGAGTAAATCACACCCTCACCTTCATTCTGTGACCATAAAACTGTAATTATTGAATTATTAAATATAGGACAGTTTAAAGCCAATTCAGTTGCATTCTCATGGTACCAGGTAAATTTATCCTACCTTAAGGGTCTGAAACTCATTTCAGATTGCTGGAGAGGAGTCTCATCTGAAAATCTTTGGCCATGCAAATACCTCAGCAGCGGCCGGCGGAGAGAAGACCGAGTGTCCTGAACGCCTGTGAAAAACAGAATCAGAGAATCAATAAGGTTGGAAAAGACCTCAAAGATCATCAAGCCCAACCTGTCACCCAACACCTCCTGACTACTAGACCATTCCCTTCTTGAACACCTCCAGGGATGGTGACTCCACCACCTCCCTGGGCAGCACATTCCAAGAGCTAACAACTCTCTCTGGGAAGAACTTTCTCCTCACCTCCAGCCTAAACTTCCCCTGGCACAGCTTGAGACTGTGTCGTCTTGTTCTGGTGCTGGTTGCCTGGGAGAAGAGACCAACCCCCTCCTGGCTACAACCACCCTTCAGGTAGTTGTAGACAGCAATAAGGTCTTCCCTGAGCCTCCTCTTGTCCAGGCTAAACAACCCCAGCTCCCTCAGCCTCTTCTTGTAGGGCTTGTACTCAAGGCCTCTCCCCAGCCTCGTTGCCCTTCTCTGGACACGTTCAAGTGTCTCGATGTCCTTCTTAAAATGAGGGGCCCAGAACTGGACACAGGGCTCAAGGTGTGGCCTAACCAGTGCTGAGTACAGGGGCACAATTACTTCCCTGCTCCTGCTGGCCACCCTATTCTGTTCTTAGATAACAACAGCACAGGAGTAAGAGCTTGCCAGGCAACCCTTCTTTAAACTGTTCAGCCAACTAATACAGCCTTCAGGATCCAAAGCCATGCCAGCTGCAGTGAAAATGATGTCATCCCAGCATTTCAATCCTCTGCTGGAACATGTTCCCTCATCTATTAAACTCAGCTTTCTTATCATGTATCAAATGCAAGTTTCTTCTCGTGGCTCTGACATCTCTCACTTGAAATTTAAACTTCCTTTTGCCCACATCCCTAACCTTTCCCACCAGCACCTCCCATCAGGATGGCCATGCAGTCTGTACACATCAGAGGATGTCCACAGGGCTTCTGCCCAGAAGACCATCTATTTCAGAAAGCAACAATCCTCACTCCAGCCCTTCCCTGTCTGCAGATTGCCTTACATTGCAATTATAGCAAAGGCTGCAGAGAATCTTTGCTTTAGGGTTTCAAGAGACAAGTCATTATAGTAAGATAATGAAAACTTAAGTCTTCACAATTGTAACAGTAGCACCGTCTACTGCTACAGCAATAGAAGAAGGCAAATGGTCTCCTGGGCTAAACTCAGAAGACTCCAGCAGGTCAAGGAAGGTTCTCCTGTCCTCCTGCTCTGCCCCAGACAGGCCACATCTGGAGTACTGGGTACAGTTCTGCACTCCACAGTTCAAAAAAGAGACAGGGAACTACTGGAGAGAGTCCAGGGAGGCTGCAAAGATGCTGAGGGGCCTGGAGCATCTCTGTGAGAAGGAAAGGCTGAGAGACCTGGGGCTGGTTACTGGAGAAGACTGAGAGGGGATGTTCTCAATGCTGATCAATAGCTAAAGGGCAGGGGGAAGAGGATGGGGCAGTCTCTTTTAAGTGGTGTCCGGTGATAGCACAAGGAGCAACGAGCACGGACTGGAACCCAGGAGGTTCCATCTGAACATGAAGAAAAAACTTCTTTGTTCTAAGTGTGTCAAAGCCCTGGAGCAGACTGCCCAGAGAGGCTGTGGAATCTCCTGTGGAGAGATCCCAAACCCTCCTGGATACTGTGATCCTGAGCAGCCTGCTGTGGGTAACCCTGCTTTAGCAGGGGAGTTGGACTGCATGATCCCCAGAGAGCCTTTGCAACCCCCACCACGCTGGCATTCTGATCACGTGTTTCTTTGTTCTTCGAGCTGGCTGGCACTTCTTCTTTCAGTTCACTGATTACAGAAACAAAAGGAAAGACTCTGTACCACAAGAATAAAGACAGCTCCAAGGTGGTAGCTGGTAAGTGTAAATGCCTACATGAGCACAAGGGATGCAGAGGAAATTACATCCAATCCTCTGGTAGGTAAGCTTTTCTTTTCAAGCACACAAAATAAGCCATTTCTCCTCAGGAGTATGACTTTTGGAAGCAGAATTCACACTTATTTAATTTAGGTTCATTAGTTTTCAGCCACCTCAGACAGGCTACACTCAGCATCACTTACAGAAGCATAACCACATCAGAGAAGATGACCATTATATACCAAAAAGAGCCCCACATAAAATCAAGTTTACATTACGTCAGCTTTGTCCTGAGGCTTTCTCCAGCCTGTATTCAATCACCCAGTGAGTGGTATCCAACCACAAGATGACCTTTCTGATTCATTTTTAATTTAATACTTCCAATTAACAGTCTTTTAATTACTTTAGGACACTATGCAGTGAGAGGCTAATTATTTGGATAGAAATAATCCTCCAGCACACAGCAAAGCTGCCTCCAAATCTGGATGCCCCTTAGTTCCACCTCACCAGTTAGCTAGAAAAATAATAAGGGCTTGCTGGATGGAGTCTCAACCATTCCCCTCTCTCTCTGCAGCTGTCCCCACCACATGGCCAGCCTAATGTCTCCAAGAGGAAGCCAAATTTATACTTTAGCATCTGTAGGACAGATGGCACAAACATGCTCCAGCAAATGAAGTGGGGTTCTTGGGTTTTCAAGCACCCAATACTGCTTTAAAGCCACCCTCTCCCCATTAAGGCACCCTCATAAAGGCCCCACAGCAGTCCCCATTCACTCACACTATGTCACCCTTTGTGATACCAAACAGCAATGAAATGTAAAAAAGCCATTGTTTTTCTTAATTTATAGGAATACATTATATTTAGATAGATAGATCTTAACAATTTAGCTACTGCTGAATAACTTGACAAGCTGAGGTGTTCTGGGGTGCATTAAGATTGGACCTGATGATCTTTGAGGTCTCTTCCAACCTTACTGATTCTATGGTTCTATGATAAGATGAGCGTGACCAGCAGATCAAGCAAGGTTCTTCTCCACCTCTGCTCTGCCCTAGTGAGGCCACATCTGGAGTACTGGGTTCAGTTCTGGGCTCCCCAGCTCAAGAGAAACAGGAAACTACTGGAGAGAGTCCAGCAGAGACTATAATGAAGCTGAGGGGCCTGGACAACGTGATCCTGGGCAACCTGATGTAGGTGACCCTGCTTTAGCAGGGGGTTGGACCGATGATCCCTGACATCTCATTTTTATTCAGGCAACAGAAGAGGGAAATCAGCTCTTCTGAATTTCAGCTTAACTTCTTTAGCTTGAAAACACATTTCCATTCAAAATGAAAATCCAAGTGATTAAAGAAGAAGCTTCTCTCCAATAAAGACTGCCTGTGCTGTCGTTGTAAATGAAGAAACAAAAAGAGCCTGAGGGAGGGAACTGGAAATAATTGGGGGGGAAATGAAGGGGGAAAAAAGCTGTCAAAGGCTGCCAAAAATAGATCTTGCCAAACAATTTCTTTTAATGTGCCTACACATGTATTGATAAATGTGCATTTACACTAATATACACACATCACAAGTCACAACATTTGGCTGACAAATCAATGCTTTTAATTTAAGTACCACTCAACATTTGTGTTAAGAAAGTCAAGCCAGCACTCAAATGGAAGTGACATGATTTAGTGCTCCCCAGGCAGAACTATAAACAGGAAATCCTCACTGCATGCAGAGTCCCCACAAAAGCTGTCCTTGTCCCTGCACCACTGGCAAGTCAGAACACCCCCCCCCAGTTCTCCCAGAGAAGGCACACAGGTAAGGCAGGTATTAGCTGAGAAACAATTACCTCACTGCACAGACCACTGATGAACGTGAGCCAGTGTGTGCTCAGGTGGCCAAAAGCATCCTGGCTTACATCAGCAATAGTGTGGCCAGCAGGACCAGGGCAGGGATTGTCTTGCTGTACTGGGCAGTGGTGAGGCCACAACTCCTTCCTCAGCTTCTTGCTTGTATTTCTGACCAAGAGCCTTTGTATTTTCCATCTCCACCTGAAGCAGGAAGGAACAGGCCCAATCTCACCCTCCCAGACAGAGATGTGTTTCTTCCTCCTTTTTTTTGCACAGACAAGAAAGCTCTGGTGCAGCTGAAGCATAATCATCTCCATTGCCAACTTTACCATCACATTTCAGTCTGAACAATGAGCTGACCTGATTGAACTGATTCACAACATGGGTTTGGCCAAGGGGATGCAGCAGGACAAGGAAAGCCACACTCTTCCTTCATAGAATGGGGGTTGGAAGGGACCTCTAGACATCATCCAGTCCAGCCCTTTAGCTAAAGCAGGTTGCCCAGGACCACAATGTCCAGGTAGGTTTGGAATCTCTCCAGAGAAGGAGACTCGACAACGTCTCTGGGCAAGCCTCATCCAGGGCTCCAGAACCCTCACAGCAAAGAATTTTGTCCTCCTGTTCAGATGGAACCTCCTGGGCTCCAGTTTGTGCTACTGCCCCCTGTCCTCTCACTGGCCACCACTTGCTCCCCACTCTTTAGCTATTGATCAGCATTGAGAAGATCCCCTCTCAGTCTTCTCCACGCTAAAGAGCCCCAGGTCTCTCAGCCTTCCCTGGAAGAAAAGATGCTCCAGTCCCCAGTTCACCAGCACACTTTAGCTAACCAAATATACTGCAGAAGTGTACCCTCTGACCAGGCTCCATTTCAGGCAGCCTTGCTTCTCCAAAGAGCATTCTGGTTGCACTGTGTAACAGATCTCTGCTGTAGGCTGACAGTACCCTACCCTCCCCAGAGGTTTCCAGTCAGAACTGTGGAACTGATCACTGGCTTGAAGCAGATGACTGACAATGCAGGGAAAGCAGAGCGAGGGAAAAAAGAAACAGGGAAAAAATACAGAGGAAAGAGACTGGAGAAGGTTCACTGCAGCCACATCTTGGTGGAAGCCCTCTCTCCCAGCTTGCTACTTGCAGCAACCTGCAGAGATGATCTGTAAAAGTACCCTGAGGGAGTTCAAGAGATGACATTTAACTGGGGTTGCTGAACTGATTTTTTTTTTTTATCTATAGATATAAAATCTCTCTCTCGAGTCCTACCAAACACCCTGTCTCCGGCGGCTCTGCCGAGCTGTGCAGCACACAAACTCTAATGCTTTCAAGAGCCTTCTTCAGGATGCAGAAAGATCATGGCTCTCACAGTTTGGATGCTTGCAATGATTTAGAGGCTCATTTGCTCAGACATAACCTAGGTTTTGCAGGCAGAGGAGCAGGTGCTCAGTGCTTAAAGCAGCAAGTGACGTCAGTACATCACTCTTGGAGCATCTCGTGTCAAAACAGTAATTCTTCCTGCTGTCGCTCTGAAGGTCAAAAGCTTCCTCACAGTTGAAGTCACTGAGCAAGCAGAGCTGGGCATGCTACTTTATCTTACAGCCTGCTGACAATTCTGAATGTCAGAGTCAAATTGCCATTTGTGGAAGGTAAAAAAAGAAGGCAAAACAAAAACAAACCCTTCCTGGCTTTGTCAATCTGTTGCACCGTGCAGCAGGAGCAATTTCGGTACAACTGGCACCGCGATTTCCACCTCCCCCTCCCTAAATGAGACTCCAAACACTTTTTGAAGAGAAGAAGGAATAAATTAATACCACAGCTTATGTTTCTCCCTTCCCTCTCACCTTTCCTCCCATATCTGGAAATTTAAGTGCATATACAGCAAGCCTGTAGCTACTGGCACACTCTCTAGAGAGCATCAAGGAAAACAGCAGCAGTACAGAGAATTCTTCTATCTCTGTGTCACGCTGAAGAGCCTTGTGCTCTCTCCTCAGCACCAGCTGTGTTTAACACACAAACCTTGGCAAACAGCAGCTATTTTTTCTTGATTAAATGGCTCCTAATTCAGCAGATTACAAAATGTGGACAAAAGAAGTGTGAGGGAGGTGATTCTCCCTCTCTGCTCTGCTCTCATGAGACCACACCTGGAGTACTGCATCTAGTTCTGGTGCTCCCAACACAAGGACGCCAAACTGCTGGAGCAGGTCCAGTGAAGGGCCAACAGATGATCAGAGGGTTGGAGAACCTCCCCTGTGGGGACAGGCTGCAAGAGTTGGGGCTGTTCAGCCTGCAGAAAAGGCTCTGGGGTGACCTTAGAGCAGCCTTCCTGAAGGGGGCCTGCAAGACAGCCGGGGAGGGATTTTTTACAAGGGCTTGTAGTGATGAGAGAGAATGGACTGAAGCTTGAGGGCAGATTAAGACTGGAGATTAGGAAAAAGTTCTTTACAGTGAGGTTAGGCACCGCTATAAAAGGAAAAGTAAAATCCTAATTGCTTAGCAGTCAAACAAAAGGCATCTTTGAACATACCCAGCAGTAACCCATGTGCTGTGTCTCCAGGATACTGCCTTCTAGATGTTTCTGCCGAAGGCAGGACTCCTTCTTCCAGTGTAGGGAACTCTGTCAGGTCACTTTTATCACAAGTCAGGCCAAGCTTTGTTCCTGAGGCAGCAGTTAAATTGCTCCCATCCACTTCTGGTGCAAGCTGATACCATGACTCCATTCCCTAAGATAAAGTGGGGAGGAAAAAAAATGTGGTTAAGAAAGTTTTAGGATGTATTTCCAAAGGACACAATGACTAAGTTGTGGAACAATGGAATTTCTGCTTCTAAACCAGTTCCTAAGGTAAAAGAATTACAATGCTCTATGAACTGCTGAAGTCCACAGTCAGATCTCACTGCTACCCGAGCTGTCAACATCCACTACTGATCACCAGGCTCCCATCACTACTCTGAAGCTGAGCTCCATCTCCACATCCCACCCCTGCAGAAGACTTTCAGTAGGATCCTGAGCCAATGTGGTTCCTGCCACCACATACTACAGATGGTTTCCACTGTACAGCTGGGGTACAGAAGGGTTTCCAATCACACAGAATCCCAGCATGGTGGCAGTTGGAAGAGATCATCTAGTCCAACACTCCTGCTGAAGCAGGCTCTCCCATAACAGGTTGCCCAGGTGGGTTTGGAATCTCTCCAGAGGAGACTCCATCACCTCCCTGGGCAGCCTGCTCCAGGGCTCCAGTATCCTCACAAAAAAAGAATGTTTTCCTCCTGTTCAGATGGAACCTCCTGGGTTCCAGTTTGTGCCCTTTACCCCTTGTCCTTTCACTGGGCATCACTGAAAAGAATCTGGCCCCATCTTCTTGCCCCCCACCCTTTAGCTCTTGCTGAGCATTGATCAGACCCCCTCTCAGGCTGCTCTTCTCCAAGCTCAACAGCCTCAAGGCTCTCAACCTTTCCTCCTTACAGAGAGGCCGCAAATGCCTTCAGCATCTTTATAACCTCTGCTGGACTCCCTCCAGTAGTTCCTTGTCTCTCTTCAACTGGGGGAGCTGAAAACCATACCAAATACTCCAAATGTGGCCTCCCTAGCATAAAGTAGACTTCCAGGTCCTTCTCTGTGGAGCTGGCTGACTCCTAACTTGTACAGGTGCAAGGAGCTATTCCTCCCGAGGGGCAGGACTGATTTGTCTTTAAAGGAAGTTTCTAGTTACAGCTAATGCCTGAGAATCCTCCCCAACTCTTTGGTACATTTTAAGAAGGAGACTTTTGGTTCACACTGAGTTCACATCATTCATTAAAAGAATTTGCATTGGGATTACTGGGGAAGTAATTAAACAGAGAAAGTTTAATTATAGAAGAGGAACAGGCCAGTCCTCAGTGCAAAGAATCAAGAGTATCAACCATTTGTAAGGCAAACCACAATCAGCAGCATACATAACATAAAACTATTACCTTTATGTTAATATGAGCAAGCAAGTGTCCTTGTGAAGTGGCTGCAGTACACCACTAACCCCTGCTTATCAGCTGCCAGCTCTCTTACCTTTTGAAACCTTACTGAGATACCAAGAGCTGCTTTTCACACCAGAATTTTGCTTTACTTTTTCCACAAGATTCTTAAAATCATTTGGAAATAAACTTTTTTATTAGCAAGCCTGCCTTTTCAAACCATCAGTGATCTGATGCAGTGAGTCATTCAACATTAACACCAATCAAATATTTGACAGCATATGCACCAGAACTTCTATGGCTGGACCATGATGCGAGTACAGCTTTCCTTGATCATGCATGGATCAGGTCATTAACATGAAGGTCTAGCAGTCAGATTTTACATCAGCTAAGCTTGGCTCTAACAGCTACATCAGCTGGTTTTATGGCAGATAGATCTGATGACTGAAGAGGCAGGAGAAGGGTGAGGTTATAGCAGTTTACAAACTTAATGCAGCCCCTGTGGCAAGGAAGAAAGCATCACCCTGCAAAATATAGGAGGCTGAGAACCAGGAAACAGAAAGGAGAAGGAAAGGGGAGAAAAATATACAAATAAACTAAAAAAATAGTATGAATAATCACTGAACTGTTGGGGACTCAGTTCTGAATGTCAGATGTCAAAAAGCTTTGAACAAGACTATGGTGGGTGGTTTGTCAGAGCTCACAACAGCCCTGTTCTGCTGATCCCAGACACAGAAACCCAGACTTTACAGGTCAAGGACAGCAGAGGTCTAAATGATACAGGCAGAGCACTTCATGTAATTTTCACTCACATCATTAACCTTCACCCCCAAGCAGAGCAAAGCCCAGCACAAATACCCAACTAACAGCAGTCTGCTGACGGATGGCTTCACCAAGGGAGATCCCACTGGTAGCTGAGGCCTGGGTATCGCTGCTGCTGCGGCTTAAGGACTCCTCCTTCCAGCCACGACGTGGTGGAGTTGTTGCAATGGGCTAAAAGAAACAGCATGGGGGGTTAAAACAGAAAATGACTCCTTGGTGTTTCATCATGAACATAGTTAAGTAATGCACCATGAAAAATGTAAAACAAATCATCCCCAGCATTGAAAGTTGAGTGTCTACCTCAGCATACGCAGACACCCAGAATCCCAGGGTGGTGGGGTTGGAAGAGACCTCTGGGCATCATCTAGTTCAACCCCCCTGCTAAAGCAGGGGCACCCACAGCAGCTTGCCCAGGATCACAACATCCAGGTGTGTCTGGAATCCCTCCAGAGAAGAAGACTCCACCACCTTTCTGGGCAGCCTGCTCCAAGGCTCCAGCACCCTCACAGGAAAGTTTCTCTTCATGTTCATGTGGAACCTCCTGGGTTCCAGTGTGTGCCTGTTGCATCTTGTCTTAACACCATGCTGAGGGTGGTGATACACTGGTTCAGGTTGCTCAGGGAAGTGGTAATGTCCCAGTCCCTGTGAACATTCCAGGTTATGTTGGATGGGGCTCTGAGCAATCTGCTCTAGTCAAAAGTGTCCCTGGTCCCAGCACAGGGGTTGGAGTAGGCAGTGTTTATAAGTCCCTTCCAACCCAATCCATTTTGTGGCAAATAAAAGCATGAGATAGCTTTCTACACAGGTCAGCACTGCCAATTACATTACCTGGACTGGCAAAAATATTTTTGTCCAAAGAGACTACAACACTAGGAAGATGGTTATTACTGATCAGGGGTACATCACATCTACGAAACCAGGACTCCACCAGGCAGAAACTGCTCTTCCAAATTAATTGTCTTTGGGCTTTCTGTGGGAACTACAGATAACAAGTGTAGCTTGTAAGTGTGCATTCAATCTCTCCTGCATTCCCCTAGATCCTATTGTTCATACTAATCAAGTCATCAAAAGCAGCAGTGCTGAAGCCTACGTGACAATAACTCTGAACGTGAAGCATTCCAGGAGCTATTTGGTAATTTAATTATGGTTTATTATTGACTAGTTGGGTTTACAATATGCAGCTTGAAAAAAGGGCACTTTTATTAATCCAATTGGACATTAATAGCATTAGGGAAGGGACCCAGAGTGTGATCAGAAAACTAATTCCAGGAAAAAAAGGCGCCGATTTGGTTTAGACAGGCTGAGCAGAGCTGACTGAGTGGGATGAGTAACGACAGCCTGCAAGGTGCACACCACAAACAAAAGACTGCACAACCCAACTGTGCACATTACTCTTCATCCTCCCCTTTACAGTGACCTCCTCTAAAATCAGTTAATTACTCATCAAGCTGCCAGCCACTGAAATTCAAACCCTTTTTTATGATGCTGCAGTTGCATTGCAGCCTTCCCTTACCCTCCCTACCTGCCTGCAGAGGAACCACTTAGCATGAAGGGAATTCTTCAGTTCCCAAAGCCTACTGCTTAACTTGCTTTCAGAAAAGGAAAACACAACAACTGACTAGCAACAGGAAGAAAATAGAACCAAGATAATGACTTCATTAAACCTCCAAGCCAAACATTGAATTTAAACCTCTTGCCTGGGCCAGACTTTTGGTGGTGGTGCCCAGAGAACAGGACAAGGAGCAATGGGCACAAACTGGAACCCAGGAGGTTCCATCTCAACAGGAGGAAAAATGTCTTTGCTGTGAGGGTGCTGGAGGCCTGGAGCAGGTTGCCCAGAGAGGTTGTGGAGTCTCCTTCTACAGAGAGATTCCAAACCCACCTGGACATTGCAATCCTGGGCAAGCTGCTGTGGGTGATGCTATTTTAGCAGAGGGTGGACTGGACCAGCTCCAGAGCTCCCTTCCAACCTCTACCACTCCACGATTCTGCGATTCCATCCAGTCTGAAACACACCTGAAGTGTCACAACTTTGCATCTAAATAAACTTCTTCTACCTGTAGCTCATCCCTCAATCTTTGACTGAAATATATTATAGAATGAACAACAACAAAAAAAGCTGAATTCCCTATCAGCTAAAGTCAGCTTTCTTGAGGAGATAATTTAGTAACTCTTGAGTACAAGGGGATGAAACGAGAGTGTAGAATCATGGAATTGTTTCAGTTGGAAGAGACCTTTAGTATCATCAAGTCCAACCATTAGAAGGATAAAGTACAGCGGAGTTCCCACTTTGAGGAAATCTCAGTCCCAGAAGTACTTCCTCGTCCCAAACGTTCCCTTAGCACTGACAGGTTTCAAACCCTATTCATCTGACATCAACATTTGGAATAGGGTCACCCAGTCCCATTTTGGGAAAAGAGAGGCCGAGATGCAGACTTCTCAAGGAGAAATTGGTGAAAAAATGCTAATGAGTTATGATGCATTGGCTACAAATAGCAATATTTTAGAAGATTCAGAGTACAATTCCATCCAGATCTACCAAAAGCTCAAAGGCTCAGAAGAGCAGGAAGGAATCAAAGCACTATTGCTACTACTACTTCCACAACTCCTTCCAGCAGACACCCAAAACTGTTTCATAAACAACAATTCACAGCACCACTTTATAATGCACATCGTAAATACTTATCCTCCTTGAACTAGGCACAGAGAAGTGTACAACACGGCAAATCTGGGGCCAGTCTTCTTCAACATACTCATCAATGACCTGCATGAAGGGAGGGAGTTGCTGATGATACAAAATTGGGAGGATGGCTAATACCCCATCAGGCTGGGCTGCCAATCAGCCAGACCTGACAAACTGGAGAGTCTCATCCAGAGCCTTTCTGCAGCCCCAGCCCTCGGCAGGAGCTCTCCCCATCAGCTTCTCACTGCCAGGAGCAGCCTCTGGCTGTGCAACCCTGCCCTGAACTGCAGAAAGTGCCTCAGTGAGCAGAGCGTGAGCTGCAAAGTCAAATCCCTGAGCAGGCTTAGCTCTGTTCTAGCTCAGACCAGGACACAGCACTGTGATGCCTGTGACATGGCATTAGCAAAACACCCTGAAGGAAATAATCTCTCCTTTTCAAGGGAACCAAGTCACTGGGAGCTGCAGGGCTGGCAGCTGGAAGGAAGCAGAGACACAGCAGCACATTCTGCTTCATTATTTCATGTTTAATCCTCACACCAAAGAGCATTATTAAAGCAGCAGCACAAAGGAAGAAATCTGTCATGTATCAGCACGGTGTGTACCAGGGTACTGGGGACACAACAAAGCAGTTGTGAGGAAGAAATAAGTTAGGATTTAGCAAATTAGTATAATCATCTCTCAGGGCTTCTTCCATCTAATTAAACTCAAACAAAGAAAATGTAACAAGGTTTTTCTTCCTGTGAATCCAATCCATCAGAAGTTAGCTTTTGGTGCTAAACACATAAGGAGAGGAAAAGACAAAAATAAAGCTGAACAACTACAGCCACCCACACACAACACTGCCATTAACTTCAGTGCTTGGCATTCTTAATTGATGCTGCAGTTCATTGAAATATTAACATGTCTCAGGTTTGAACTGTTGGAAGGTTAAGTATCTAAGCTTAGCTCTCCTTATTCTTTCATCTCAGTAGAAATATCATCAACAGAACACAGCACAACAAAGAAAAAGATTTGGAGATATATGGGGAAGAACTCCCTAGATGAATATTTCTATCAGTCTCCTCTTCCCAAAGCAGCAGAAATACACCCTGATTTCCTCCCAGCACCTCATTTCAGCTCATTTCTCTCTCTTAAACAGCAGCAGTACTTGGCCAGGTTAATTTAGTGTACATTTGTGTTCCAGTTTCCTTACCCATCTCAGCATGCAGCTGCAAAATCACCAAAACCAGGCAATGAAGGTCAGGACCAACTCTTCCAACATCACCAAGCATTTACACCAAATTAAGGTGCTAGAGGTGGACCCTACTGAGCTTGCCTCTGCTGGATTTAATCCTGCTAACTTCAGGATCTACTTCTCCCCATTTTGTCAAGACCATTCCCAATTCAAATACCATTTTCCAGAGCACTTACCACTTTCCCCAGCACAGCCTTATCTACTGGCTCTCTAGGTCTCACCGTCGGCTAATCCTGCAATCCATCAATGAAAATTAACATGAATGAGCCATGAAAAAAAACATCATGAATTGTACCCAAAATGCCTTCCAAACTTGCTGCATTATTTTCTTAGTTCATCCCAAGATCCAAAGTTCTTCTAAGGTCACAATACAATCACACTCCACAACTACGGGACCACACACCCACTCAAAGATGACAACTACATGGGGTTGAAATCAATTGATCTTAGCAATCACACTGGGTAGTTTATCAATTTATTTCAAGTGGTTTCATACAATCCCTGCATGGCAGGGGTTGGAAGGGAGCTCTGGAGATCATCTAGTCCGACATCCCTGCTAAAGCAGGGGAACCCACAGCAGCTTGCTCAGGATCACAATGTCCAGACAGGTTTGGAATCTCGCCATAGAAGGAGACTCCACAACCACTCTGGGCAGCCTGCTCCAGGCCTCCAGCACCCTCTCAGCAAAGAAGTTTTCCCTCCTGTTGAGATGGAATCTCCTGGATTCCATTTTGTGCCCATTGCCCCTTGTCCTGTTCTCTGGGCACCACTGAATAGAGTCTGGCCCCATCCTCTTGTCCCCCACCCTTTAGCTCTTGCTGAGCATTGATCAGATCCCCTCTGGGGCTGCTCTTCTCCAGGCTCAACGGCCCCAGGTCTCCCAGCCTCTCCTCATCAGAGAGATGCTCCAGTTTCAGTTAGTTCTAAATTCTTGCATTTCTGTGCTTTTACCACCTACTCTCAGTAGACAAACAAGCAAACAGAAACACCACAACTAAGGAATAATTGTACATTTTGTATTCCAGACCAGCACAGATTTCCCTCTCTGTATTCACAGTGGGCTCTGTATACCGATGCAAAAAATGCCACGTCCTACAAACCCATAACTGGACCCAAAGAACACGACTGAAATCCTTACACTGGAGGTTTCCTCACAGCTGCACAACTTGGACTATACACTAAAAGCTTCTGCTTTTTATTTGTCCCATATTTCATGTTCCAAAGCAGAAGCAAGCCAAGGTGTGAGCTCCTCCCATCACCTGGACCAGCAGTGCAATGCAAGCCTCATACCACTTGGAGTCAGCAACCCACTGCTGCAGGGCCAGGTCTTCCCCAGCTGTGGGCAAGGGACAGCAGAACTGGGAGAGGAAAGAGAGGAGCAGGGAGAAACAGGCCGAAACAGGCATGTACTTCCCTGTTAAAATATGGAATTGACCACTGTGGCCCTGAAGATTAAGAAACCATTTTACCAGAACACAAAGGTCATGGGACACACTGGCTTAGACCTACCTGCTCATTTCAAGGGGCAATTATTTCTCCAAATGGTCAAGGAAAAGCAAAGCCAACTGCTGTGCAGAAGCACTCCAGAGGTTACAGGAAACTCAGAATTCCCTTAATGCATCTCACAATAACCCAATAATTTAATTTATGGGGGGTTTATGGCCTGCATCAACCTTACTGTCTGTGTCAGAACAAACAAAAGTCTCATTCAAATGCAGAACAAGATTTTATAGCAATGTTATTTTTTTTCCTGGCCAGAAGCCCAGTACCACAAACCCAATGAAAATTTCAGCATTTAAGCCCAGCTACTGAAAGGAGTAACAAAATTCCCATTGCCTGCACATGGTTCAGCACCAGAAGCTCATTCATGAACACAGCAGTAAATGATACTGATTGCAAAAACATTATTCAGAAAGATGTGAAAATGGTTTGGTGCTGCCAGGAATGAGACACAAATTGTTTCAGCTGTACCTTGGGTGTCAGCCCAACGCATGGCAGGCCTCCTTCACTGCTGCAAAGAGCAAGCTGTCAGCTCACATTCAACTTGCCAGGCACCAGCTCCTCAGGCTCTTCTCTGAAGGGCCACCAGTCAAGGGATTTTCCTTCTCAGTGAGAAGGACTCAACATTTTTCAGAGCTAAAGCTCATGAGATTGCCCTCAGGCCATGAATCCACTTTGCCAAGGTCTCTCTGAACAGCAGTCCTGTCCTCCAACATATCATCCATGATCTCCAACTTGCTGCCAACCCCAAACTCCCTGCGGGTGCAATCAGCCTGTTCACCCAAGCCACCGGTGATACCATTACACAGCACCAGCCCAAGGACTGACCGAGCTAAGAGGAACATCCCTGGTTAGCTGAGTAGTCTAACTGAGCAGAACAACTCTCCAGGTCCTCTTTCCTGTCCTCACTGAGGATAAGAAAACAAACAAAACTAAAGTAAACAAAAAAGTGTAACATCAAGCTTTTTCCAGTCATCACAAATATCTCCCACTACATCACAGTCTTGATAGAAGGAGGCCTTTTGTGACACCAGCCAACTCCACTCAGATACACCTTGTCCAGCACAGGGTGTAGTTTATCCAAGGAGTCCTTTTCTTGAGCCTCCACCACACCAGCCACCACCTCTCACCCACAAGCTCTTCTACCAGGCACAGAATAAGATGATGGAAACGAAACCATGGGTTTGTCCCATTTCTTGCCAGCTGAATCTGGATTCCTCTTTCTATTAATTCACAACTAAGTATTTTGGGGTTTGTAGAACAGCTCAGTCAGAAGGGACCTCAAAAGACCTGGTCCAACTCTCATGGGAAAGGGAGCCCAGAAAAGAGCCTAATTTCCAGTAATAAAAACATATTAAATTCCTGTGTTAACAGTGCCACAGGAATAAACCAGCTAATAATCCAAACCATTAACTTCCCTTCAAGCATCAACCTCTTAGCTGCTTCTTGCAGATTTTCCTTTCTGTGGGAAAGTGTCCCACAGATGCGTCCTTTAACTGCTCACTGTCCAAATCCCAGCTCCAGCAGGAACATTTAACTGCACTTTTAAATGCTTTTCTTTAATGAGAAGGTCAATTGCTTTACATTCTCAGTGCCAGACCACTGAAAAAGCACTGAGTGTCCCCTGATTTTTGATTCATTTTTTGTTTGTTTAGATCATACTTTGAAGAGCTGTAAGTTGTACTTAAAGGACAAGGCCAGAAAATGCTCATTCCTTTACCATTTCCACACTGAATTACCACTGAAAGGCACCTCTGCCAGTAGAGACCATAGCTTGATGCTTCCACTCAGCTTTAAAGAGGAAAGGGAGAAGGAAAAATTTCTGAGCTGCAGCCATCAACTTGCAGCATTTAAGAACGAACCTTGGCCCTGCTCCCTGTGGTATTCCCAGAGCTGAGCTCCCGTTGTCAGAGCAGCAATTAAACCACAGTGCAAAACAAACGCTGGGAAGGGAGCAACAGCTACCAGAAACCAACAAAACTTGACACCAGAAATGGATCACAATAAATGGATGCAGGGAAGGCAAAACGTGCAGTGGGAGGCAAGTTCCCTGGTCTATAACATCACATACAACTTAGAACCATAACATTAACTGTGAAACCTGTCTGTAAATCAGCTTTTGAAGGAACTTCATTTCTACTTCAATACAGATAAGAACACACAGCAGTGCAAGAACCCTCCCCTTCTATTCTGTGACAAATCAGCTTTCCTGACAATAAATGGCGAAAGTTCTTCAGCAGAAGGCTTCTGGAAGCCGAGTTAAGACTGAGCTCCCACATTCACGTGTTCCTTAAGGCCACACTTGCCTGCAACATTTCTTATTTATTCACATGGCTGTTTCCACTCCTTGAGTATTCATCATTTGTCCTGCAAGACTGAACCTATGGTTCTTCTCAGGCAATGTGTGCAGAAATTAGCATCACTGCTTGTCATTCGTCTGTTGCACCTCTGAGTTCCTTCAGAGTTCTGGGACCTTCTGACTTTTCCTTTTGGGTTGTCCTCTTCGTGCCTTCCCTAGTGCAGAACTGCAGATGTGACATCCAAAAATGCCTTCAGATCCAAGTGCACGATGTTAGCTGTTCAAGCCCCCTGCACAAAGATGCCTCGCAGCAGTTTGCAGGAGTCAGAACTTGTGCAGGTACGGCAAGCCCTTTACACTGATGGAAACAACCATCAGAACAGAGGGACAGCTCAGACCAGCTGCCAGAACAGTGCAACACCACAGGAAGGAAACTTCCCAACGCTCTCAAGTTCACAACGACGTGGATTTCAAAGCGTGGTGGTGGCAGGATGTGATGGGACACCCGTGACCTGCAGAGATCGCCTCTCCCCCACCTCCAGCACCGTTTTGAACACAGAGCAGTGCACAAAGCCATGTGCAAGTCCTTCCAGGGCATGAGTGGCTCCATGGGCTGCTCCAACTTTCCAGGAGGGTCAGTGATCCAGCCAGTGCACCCACCCCTCTCCAGGGCAGAACTAGGCACAAAGGGAACAAGACAATGACAGATAACCCTCCTCCCAGACTGGGAGGTTTATGGCCACTCTTCTGTCAGACGAGAAGGCAGGGGACGATTGGAGTTCGGATCCGTTTTCTCCGGGGCAGAAGGGAGCAGGGGCTGAGGTCAGTTCCATCCACCCTTCTTCTGGGGCAGAAGAACCAGCCGATGACAGCTCCTTTCCAGGGCAGAGGCTGAGACGAGGCCAGATTCCAGCCGGTCACACCCCCTCCCCAGGGCCCGAGCCGGCGCTAGGGGATACTCACAGATCCGATAGCCTGCCAGCCGAGCCGATCCGCGCCGCCCCGGCAGGCCGCCTGCCCGAAGCCCTCCGCGGAGCCCCGTACTCACCGGAACCCTCTCTTCTTCCTCCTCTTCCTCCTGTCCCGGCTCCATGACAGCAGCCCCCCGGCACTTTCCTCCTCACGGCCGCGGCGGGCCGGCGGGAACGCGCCCCGCCATACTGCGCTCGCGCCGCCGCCGTGCCCGCCCCCGTCGCCAGGGACTCGCGGCCGCCGCGCGCCTGCGCCGGGACCCGCGGCCGTTGAGGGGCGGGACGGGCACGGCGCCGCCGAGCGGCGGAGTTTTGGCGCGCAAAGGGCCCGGATGAGAGCGCTGCGGGGGGCGCTCTGTGCGCACACAGGCTGGGGGGCACGCCACGGGGGTGAAATTGACTGAGGAGCGAGAGGGTGAGCGGCGGGAGGGACAGGCTCTGGGTGCTATCCAGTGACAGGACAAGGGGCACAGGAGGTTACACAAGGAAAAAATTCTTCGCTCTGAGAGTGACAGAGCGCTGGAGCAGGCTGCCCAGAGAGGTAGTGGAGTCTCCTTCTCTGGAGGCATTCGAAGCCTGCCTGGATGTGTGCCTGTGTGGTTTACTCCCGGTGATCCTGCTCTAGCAGGGGAATTGGACCAAGTGATGTTTAGAGGTCCTTTCCAAGCCCCACTGTTCGTACAATCATAGAATGGCTTCGGGTGGAGGCGACCTCTAAGATCATCAAGTCCAACTGTCAGTCTAACACCACCCTTACCGTTAAACCATGTCCCCAAGTGCCGTGGCCACACGTCCCTGGGACACCTCCAGGGACAGTGACTGCAGCACCTCCCTGGGCAGCCTGTTCCCATCCCTGACCACTCCTGCAGCAAAGAAATGTTTCCTGATACCCAACCTGAACCTCCCCTGGTACACTTTCAGGCCATTTACTCTCATTCTATCACCTGGTAGCAGGGAGAAGAGACTGACCCTCACCTGGCTCCAGCCTCAGGGAGCTGTAGAAAGCCAAGGTCACTCCTCAGCCTCCACCAGACTACACAACCCCAGTTCCCTCAGCTGCTCCTCACAGAGCTGCAGAAGATGCAGATCATTGATCTGCCACAGTACTGATGGTCCTTCCCCCACAGCTCGAGAGGTATGGAGGAGTGAGAGAAGTCTCCAGGGTCATTGACTGCAGCTTCACGATCCATGTTGCACAGACAGAACACCATTTAATCTTCCCTAAAGTTATTGAGCTCCTTCTCAAAAGCAATTAGGCTCTTCTGGTATTGGTATCAGCAATATATCCAGCTGTCCACATGAATATTGCTCCAAACTCTCCACCTCTCTGCATAGGAGACAATAAATAACTGCACCAGTTTTCGTTCTCGACTAAGCAGACGGAAGCTGAAGTAGAATGAAAAATAAAGGCTCCTGCATGTGGTTTTCTGTCTCCTGAGTTATTTATTCTCCTCCTAGCTAGTTATCTGCCATGTACCCAATGCAACACCTCCCAAAAGGCAGTGTGTGTTCATTTTTGTCTGCGTTGTTGCTGCAGTGAGCTGGGTGCTATTTTTCAGCAGCAGATAAATCAGAAGGCTCAAGCACACCAAGGCAAAACATTCCTTCAAGTGCTGACAGGGAAACGCAGCTTTACATCCAAACCCCTCTCTGATTACAAACGCAATTAAACCTGCTGGTCCCAGCCTATCCCACTCCTTGTTTATGCACACTCCCAAACACCAGCACCTCATCATTCATGAGCGAGGCAGAAGAAAATAACACATCCCAGGGTGCATGCTTGGGGCACCGGTGTGAGGAAGGGAAGAGGCAGCAAATAACAAGCAAGCAGCGCTGCAAGGAGCAGTGATTCCGTGCTTGCTTTCCCAGGGTAGTGCGAGGAACAGCCTGCTCCGTTTCAGTGCTATTTTCCCTGAATGACAGCGGTGCCAGGGAGAGCAGGATTTAGCCTGCACGTTGTAGCACTAATAACAGTTCCAAATGTCACTGGTGAGAGAGCTTGCCATTTGATTTTCTCTGCTGCAAGTGACTGAAGGGCTCCTCTTGTCGTACAATAGAGAAACTCTGTCATCTCCTTTATTTTTAGCAGAGCGATTCGCAGGCGGAGGGTGGGGGAGGAAGGGGTTTCTGAGTGTTTATCGCTTTACACATCACACAGGAAGCTGCTCACATTCTTTATTAATTTTTCTAACAATATCCAGAGACTTACTCAGTCTGAGATGTAACATGCTAAAATCCCTTCCAATAAAATGTCACCTGAAGTTAAAACTGGAGAAGAATCGTAAGAGAAGGCCATGGCTGTGGCAGCTCTTCAAGGCGAGGTGAGCCTGACCCGCCCTGCCAGCTTCAGCTTCCCCCAAAAACTCTGCAAACCCTTTTGGAAAGGCTTTTGGAAGTGAAGTTTAAAAGCCATAGAGATGTGGTGCTGAGCAACATGGTTTAGTGTCCCCTGATAACCTGACAGTGGTGAGGTGATGGTTGGACTCAATGATCTTTGAGATCTTCTCCAACCAGAACGATTCTATGATTCCTTGATCAACTCAGCTGTGTCTTTCTCAAGAGCACTTAGACCAGACGGAGCCAGCTCTGCCTCTGTCTTTTCTGGATTCTGACTGAAAAAATTCAAGTGGCTCAGTGGGAGAGATCCAGCTAATGTCTACCTGTAGTCTTGGTTAAATAAAAAGTGGAGGAAAAAGCAAAGGAAGTGAAGACAAATTGTGTCAGTGGGCAGAAGGGTGGGCAGCAAGGAGAAAGAAGAGGAGACAACTGCTTAGGTTGGTGATTCAATTAGGGAAAGGCCAGTGGGAGTGCTCTGCTCAGAGAAGAGCTGAAATGTGTATGGAGTAGTGCAAGGGAAGGAGTTCAGGCTGCAGATGCAGGACATGAAACCGGCTATTAGGATAACAAGGATAATAATGAGTTAGAGCTCATGACTATAGCACAGGCACCAAACACATGGAAATGAAGGCACGAACTGGGAGGCTGTTCTGTGAGCTGTGGTTTACTGGGCTGGAGAAACGGGAGCTGGAATGGATGGAACAGAACCAGAGCGGCTCAGCATGACTTCAAAGAAAGCTGGAAGGAGATTGTTCTCCTTGCTGGCTGTGGTGGCACTAGCAATCTGCCACAATTACTCAAATTCTGTTGGGAAAAGCAGGAGGCTTTATTAGCTGATCCTGTCTAAATCAGATTGAGGGATAAACAGAATCTGGGCTTAACTGCTGTTTCTGATCTGAAAGAATAAAATAGGGATTAAACCGAGAAGACTATTTAGTGAGGTGAAATGATCTCAGGAACCTGGATGCAGCATCACTCCACCGCACCACAGGCACCCAGCTGGGGTATTTAAGTTGGGCTGATGGTTGCCATGCAGTTCCTAACAAGGTACAGGATCACAGAATGGTCTGGGTTGGAAAGGACCTTCAAAAGATCATCTAGTTCCACCCCCTGCCTTGGGCAGCGACATCCTTCACAATCCTTCAGGTTGCTCCAAGCTCCATCCAACCTGGTCTTGAATGCTTCCAGGAACAGGGCTTCTACCACCTCTCTGGGCAGCCTGGTCCAGTGTCCAGCCACTCTCATCACAAGAAAATGATTCAGCATGCCTAAGAGCCACCCTCTGAGGTTATCTGGTTCCTTCCAGTGACCCCAGATGATATCTAGGGTAACTAAAAGCCTAGGTTAGGTATTCTTAGGTAAGATGCCCCAACTTAGGTTAAACAGACCCACATTTTCACAGAATCACAATGGGGCTGGGATTGGAAGGGAACTCTGGAGGTCATCCGATTCAATCACCCTGCAAAAGCAGAGACACCCACAGCAGGTTGCCCAGAATCACAATGTCCAGACAGGTTTGGAGTCTCTCCAGAGAAGGAGACTCCACAGTCTCTCTGGAAAGCCTGCTCCAGGGCTCCAGCACCCTCACAGCAAAGAAATTTGGCCCCGTGTTCAGATGGGGGTTCCAGTTTTTGCCCACTGCCCCTTGTACCATTGACTCTGGACACCACTGCCCCATCTTGACTCCTACCCTTTAGCTATTGATCAGCAGTGATCAGATCCCCTCTGGGGCTGCTCTTCTCCAGGCTCAATAGTCCCGGGCCTCTCAGGCTTTCCTACTCACAGTGATGCTCCAGGCTCCTCAGCATCCTTATAGCCTCTGCTGGACTCTCTTCAGTAGTTCTTTGTCTCTCATGAAATGGAGAGCCCAGAGCTGGACCCATCACACCAGATGTGGTATTGTTCTGGGGACCCTGTATCAAAAGACTCTGGACTTAAGCGAAAAGCAAGCTCTAAGAGTGCTGGAAGTAAGAGAGTGATCAGGTTGACTCCCCAGTGAAGAAAGCTTTATTTTATGGGTCAGAAAGCTTAGGGTGCAATCAGGAGTCTGAAGGGGTACCTGGGATGAGAAAAGGGACACCAATGCCTTCCTCCCAAGGAGCAGGTGATGCTGAGCCCCCAGCTTGAAGCAAATTGAGGCCATTTCTCATCAGCCTTTGTCCAGTGACCCAGAGAATGCTCCTTATTTCCACCCTGACCAACAGCAGGCAGCGCAGCTCCTGCAAGTATCACAGCCACAGCTTCAGGGCTAGTGTCTTGACTCACATCTTATGCAATCCTTCTCCTCCCCAGGAAGCAAGAACGAACCTATTAAATCTGCCCACACAGCGTCTCTAATGCCTGCGCTGGAAGTGGTAGGAAATTGTGATAGATGTATGGAGCTCTTCCCCAGGTTCCAAGCAAATCAAGGGAAAGTTCCTTCGGAAAAATGTGCAGCTAATTATGGATTTTCCAGCTGTGATAATGTTTGGAAGTCTAAGTCTTTCTTTAATTAAATCTGAGGTTTACGACTGAGCGCTCACTTCTCTGCTAGGAGTCTGTAGGGAGTAGCCTTTGAATTGGTAAATCAGCTGCCTGAACAAACCACTTGTCAAGCTGAAGCCTTCCCTTCTTGGAGTGCTGTGCTAAGTTTAAACAAGAAAATAAATACGTGGATTTAGCAGGGATGAGAAGTGACAAACTGGCAGCGCTGTGAACTGGAGGCTTTGCTTCAGAATAGCTCCTGCGGTGCACTTTCTGTCTGTGTCATCCCACCAGAGTGCTTCTGCTCTGACAGTGGAGTCGTTTGCACTCCATCACCCATTCAGACTTTGCATTCTGGGCTGCACGGGGCTGGCAGAAACACATTCATCTCCACTGATTGTACCGGTGGCTTCTAGGCACTTTGGACCTGGTTATTGCAGGGCCACCTTGTTCTTCAAATTGATCTTCCTGATGAAATCTGCCTTAGCATCAGGGCTCTGAGGCTGGGCCTGTGGAGGGTAAGGCATCTTGGCTTCATGCCTGAAATATTGTGGAGTCTGCTTAAGTTACCAATCTGCCTTCTTCAGTAGCAGGCTCCTCAGTCCATCCACCACACCAGTGCCCTCATGCCTTGACATTCAGGGCATTTGAATTACAGACCAAGGGTTGAAGTTCACCTGACAGGTGACTTAAACTTGAGTTTAAGCCTCTACACAGAAGTTTCTGCATGTGGATTGCGTATTTAACCCCTCCACAATGGGGTGGCAAAGCAGGATAGGATCCAGTCACCTAAAACTAGCATCTAGTTCAATCTGAAGTACTTCCATACCTGCCTGGGGCTGGTGGGGAGAAGCCCTTCACCTTGCTGCAATAATATCTTTCAGTGATTCCTGACACACTCCACTGCTGGAATGTGGGTGTCTACTCTAGGGTCAGCTCAATCACTCTTACACTTTGCTGCTCTCAACTCTTGTTACCTACCCACAGCCATCTAGTGCCACCTGAGGTGTAGCAAGTGCCCAAGACGTCCATGCAGAGCTGGCAAATCCAACACCAGACCTATGGGAGACCTGTGCCCTTATGGGAATGGAGATGTGATACCACTGGGCATCTCAAGCAGCACCTGATGCCTGTTTGGCCAACAGAACTGATCCTCAGATTTTAATTGCCTGTAAAGGGAGCTTAGCCACCTCATTCAGATGCAGGTGTTCACATGTGCACATGCTTCTTGTTTCAGGAGCTCCAGTCTTGTGCTTGGAGCTCTGCATTCTCCAGAGGAGCCACACACTCAATGTTTTCAGGCGATGTTTTCTCTCATGGTAGTTTCTGAAGCAGCCTCCTCTCTTTCAGCATGGACCACAAGCCCACAGTCAGTTTTCCCATGACATCCAGATGACTGGTATTAATGAATTATCCTCTGTCTGGTGTTAATGATTATCCTCTGTCTGGTTCAGCCCTCTCACCTCTATCTTATCTCCACTGTCCAGTCTCTTCTACCTCTGCCTTTCTTTCCCACTGCAAGGCAGCCAAGCTTTGGCTCATCCCCAATACCATTTTTCTGCTTCCCTGTTCAGACCACAAAATGTTTGGGGTGGGCATGCACCGTGGTGGTTATTTGAAGTTCTGTTCTGAAGTATCTGAAGTTCTACAGGCTTCCTAATCTGAGCTGGGGTTTGTAAGCTCCCTTTATAATTTGTGGGGAAAAAATCATTCTCTTTTAGGGCATGAGTCAGCTGATCTCTTTTAGATCTCTATTTTGGGATGAGATAAAGCATGCCCTCGAAGACTCTGTTCTTCTGGGTTGGCTTTGAAGGGAACCCAAGGTGACTTGTTCAAATGGAGATAATCTGTGCTAAGGAAGTCTATCTTTGGTCTGATGAATTGCAACAGTGACTTCATCCATTAGATATTCATCCATCAGATATTCATTCTTTTGAGTACATTCACCCAATCTCTAGTTCTGCTACCTGGCTACTGCACTGCTAGACTCTTGCAATCATTGTGTCATGGAAACAGTTTGGTTGGAGAAGGACTTTCAGATCAAGTCCATCCACTAACCCAGCGCTGCCAGGTCACCACTAAACCATGGCCCTCAGCACCACATCTACACAGAGTTTTTAAATCTCTCTGGGGATGGGAATTCCTTCACTGCCCTGGGCAGCCAGTTCCAGGCCTTGACAACTCTTTCTATTCTTAATATCCAACCTAAAGTTCCCCTGGTGCTACGTGAGGCTGTTTCCTCTTATCTTGCACTTTTCCCTCCTTGAGGCTGACATTCTTCTTTGCTTTAGCAGGGGAGTTGGACTAGATAATCTCCAGAGGCCCCTTCCAGCATCTGCCGTTCTGTGATTCTGTGAAGCCACCTCTCTGCCAGCAGTGCCAACCTTCCTTACCTCGGTGACAGTGTGCAGACAAGCACCTGCCTGCTCTTTCTCATGCTTCTTGCTGCATTTTACTGATTCCTGCAGAAAGCTGCCTAGCAGACCACTGGGGTGCTGAGCTGACTTCCCGTCATGCTGGCTGACATTGGATCATTGTTTTCGTGCTTTCCTCCATCTGTCTGCTCCCATCTGTTCTATCTTGCCTTATCCTCACACCGTAGCCCTTGCAAGACAGAGGCTGTCCTTTTTATTTCTGTCTGTGGCTCAGCCTGGCCCTTCTCTATGAGCAGGGCTAAAAGACATTTCAATGAAAAATGTGCAATAAAATGATGGCTTATTGGAGCCACAGCAATGAGTGCCTAGCCTTCAGCTCTCCTGAGAATGAAGATAGGCCTCACATTTGTGCAAGGCTTGACCTCCCCAAATCCCCTCCAGGGGTAACCAGTGTAACCAGTCTAGGGAGGCTGTCCTCCCGCTCTGTTCTGTCCTAGTGAGGCCACATCTGGAGTGGTAGGTCTAGTTCTGGAACCCCCAGCTGGAGAGAGACAAGAAACTGCTGGAGAGAGTCCAGCAGAGTCTACAAAGATGCTGAGGGGCCTGGAGCATCTGTGTGAGGAGGAAAGGCTGAAAGCCCTGGGGCTGTTGAGCCTGGAGAAGAGCAGCCTGAAAGGGCATCTGAGTAATGCTCAGCAAGAGATAAAGGGTGGGAGGCAAAAGGATTGGGTCAGACTCATTTCAGTGCTGCCCAATGACATAACAAGGGGCAATGGGCACAAACTGGAACCCAGGAGGTTCCCTCTGAACATAAGGAAATATTTCTTTTCTATGATGAGGTCATAACCCCAGAGCAGGCTGCCCAGAGAGGTTGTGAATTCTCCTCCTCTGGAGAGATTCACAACCTGCCTGGACATTGTCATCCTGGGCAACCTGCTCTGGGTCACTCTGCTTTAGCAGGGGGGTTGGACTAGATCTCCAGAGATCCCTCCTGACCCCCACCATACTGGGTGAGAGGAGACTACCTCAGTTTTAGCAACCTGATCATCCTTAGGTTATTTCTGCTGTAATTATGCAGCAAGACTGATAACATCCAACTGTAGTTCATTTTCAGACTTGGCTGTGAAAGAGCTGCAACCAAACTGAGCAATTTTGATTCAAGCAAATTAAGGATTCAGATTTAGACCGGTAACTAAAATCCTACAGATCACAAACCATCACACACACACACACACACACACACACACACACACCCCTGTGAACTCCAGGGTCATCTCCTCCTCACCATTGGATGTTCTAGAGCATCCTTATTGCTTGGTCTCTGCCCGTTTGCAGGATTAGTCATGCCATGAATGCCTGGGAACGTACAATACTTAACATTTTGTTTCCTTCTGACTTCATGAAAGGGCTTTTTTGTTACTTTACTATTGCCATGCAGCACAGCACAGCTCTATTTTTGGATAGAAACCTTTAAAATTACACTTTGCCCAAAAAAAAAAAAAAAAAACCAAATGATATATATAATAAAGAATAAAATCAAATCAGAGGCCTGCATGAGAAACTGCCTGTTGAAATGCTCATTCTTCAGCTTTAGACTGAGCACCAGAAGCTGGAAAAGATTCTCCTCTTAATCATATTAATGAGGCTGGGTGATTATTTTAGGAAGAGGTGCTGCCAAGCAGGCTCTCTATTTCAGAATGCAAAGGCATCAGAAATTAAATGTGGCAATTAAAAGAGAGCGTGCAGCAAACAGCAGATGTAGGGAAGGTGATATGGTGAGGTGGGAGCAGAAGGGTAAGAAAGCCACAGAGTGCCAAGTGTGTGGTTTGCAGGATCCAGTCGGCCCAGCTGCTCATGCCCAATGCAGTCAGGAAGGAAACAGGATTTCCATGAAAGGAAATTAGGATGATCTTATCACTAAGTGTTTTCTACCTCGATTTTTTTCAGTCCTGATGCATAGAAACTTTACCAAGTCTGGATACCGATTTACTGGAGAAATCTTCATCACAAAAAAAGACATGATGGTCCTCGAGGTCCCTTCCAACCCTAACAGTTCTATGATGCTATGAGCTGGAGGTGGGGAGATTCAGGCTGGAGGTGAGGAGGAAGTTCTTCACCATGAGAGTGGTGAAGCCATGGAATGGGTTGTCCAGGGGTGTGGTTGAGGCCCCATCCCTGGAGGTGTTTAAGCCCAGGCTGGATGAGGCTCTGGCCAGCCTGATCTAGTGTGAGGTGTCCCTGCCCATGGCAGGGGGATTGGAACTAGATGATCCTTGTGGTCCCTTCCAACCCTAACTGATACTATGATACTCTGATCTTTGTGTCTCATTGCTGTAAAAGCCTCAAGCACAAAAGAAAAGATTTGTGTGAGACACTGTCCAAGTAGGGGAAGGAAATCTTTGCTGTCAGAGAATCATAGAATGGTTGGGGATGGAGGGGACTTTGAAAAGTCATCCAGTCAAACCCCCTACCCCCTTCCCACTTCCACAGTCAGCAGGGACATCTGCACCTGGAGCAGGTTGCTCAGAGCCCCAAACAACCTGACCTGGAGTGGTTCCAGGGATGGGGCATCTATCACCCCTCTGGGCGACCTGGGCCAGGGTCTCACTGCCCTCAGCGTAAAAAGTCTCTTCCAGTCCCTCTCCAGTGTAAATCTCCCTCTTTGAGTTTCAAACCATCACCCCTTGTCCTGTCACATCAGGCCCTGATAAAAAGTCTGTCCCAAACTTTCTGATCGGCCCCTTCAAGCACTGAAAGGTGACCAGAAGGTCTCCCTGGAGCCTTCTCTTCTCCAGGCTGAACAGCCCCAACCCTCTCAGCCTGGCCTCACAGCAGTGGGCTTCCAGCTCTCAGATCATCTTCATGGCCTCCTTGGACCCACTCCAACAGGTCAATGTTTTTCCTAGCTGGGGATCCAGAGCTGAACATGGAGAGAGAAAATTATCCTTCAGAGCTGTTTGCTGGTTCATATGAAGAACGATCACCACTGGGGAATAGTAAATGTTTCCCATTGGCAGGTTTCCTTCTCACAGCCCACAGCTCCACAGGAGGGTGGCAGCCACTTGCTTTGCCTAAGCTGAGTGCCAGCCTTGGTGAGGGAAAAGATATTCAGGTCTCAGCTATCATCCGTTCTAAATCATTTGTGCCCCTTTCAACCTGCAGATTGGATTCTGGTTCATTTTACAACGTGGACTCTTGGGTGCCTGGGAAGAGCTCACTTACTCCTCTGTGCCATGGAGAGCCATCCAGTGATGCCATGTTCAATATGCTGTCCATTTAGCTGGTGTGAGGGCTGCCAGCCTAGAGCTGAAGGGTGATAAAAGAATGATGAGAGTAGAGGAGATGAGAGACGAGAGATAAAAAACACATTCCCCTGCTAATTCCATCTGTCACTCTAATAACTCACTTCTAATGTTTCTTTAATAATAATGATTAACTCCTGCTTACATAACAGCTCCTGGATGTGGCTTTTCAAGCAGTCTGTAAGTATTATTTAAAGCCCCAAACAGCCGTGTGAGGCAGGTGGGAATTCACATGGAATGTCGCTAGCATCACTCCTTCGTTCCACAGGAGGAGGACTTGGCAGAGCTGCCCTGCAGGCAAAATTCAGTTTGCTCTGAACAAGCCAATTGCTCACCACAGTGTGCAGACACACAGGCATGGAGCAAGGTCGGATGAGCAGGCAGGAGGGCTTGGGCCACCTCTGGCCAGCCCTACATCTCTCAGGCTTTGGATCCATCAGTCCCTGGGGGAGCCGCTGCTGTCTTGAGGGAGCGTACGCTGCCTCGCTGCTGTGAGGTTCAGATTTGTCTTCAAAGAAATCAGAGCAACACAGGATGGTGGAGGTTGGAAGGCACCTCTGGGGATCGTCTAGTCTATCCCCCCTGCTAAAACAGGGTTGTCCAGAGCAGGTTGCCCAGGATCTCAGTGCCCAGGCAGGTTTGGAATCAAAGCTCAGCTGCTGCTGCTCTGGGTAACCACCTACTTTACAGAATACAGAATTAACCAGGTTGGAAAAGACCTTTGAGATCATCAAGTCCAACCTGTCACCCAACACCATCTAATCAACTAAACCATGGCACCAAGCACCCCATCCAGTCTCCTCCTAAACACCTCCAGTGATGGTGACTCCACCACCTCCCTGGGCAGCACATGCCAATGGCCAGTCTCTCTTCCTGTGAAGAATTTCTTCCCAACATCCAGCCTAAACCTCCCCTGGCACAGCTTTAGACTGTGTCTCATTCTGTCACAGGTACTTTGTGTCAGAAGACTAGGAAGAGGTCCTGGATAATAAATCTGTACTCCACACAGAAAAAGAGTGAAATCTCTTCATACACATCCCTGGACTGTAGATAACCTTCCTCCCCACTGCTGTCCTCCAAACTGGAGAACAAAAATTAAACTGGCCCTGAGATGGGTGCTCAGCTAATGTAGCTGCCATGTGTTTGAAGCCAATTCTCACTTTCAGGCCTTGGACTCCCTGGGATGACTTAGAAATCATAGTATGTGGTGTTGTCTGGATCAGTCCTTCATTATTACACAGCAAGGTGTAGGTTGGAAGAGACCTCTGGAGGTCTTCTATACCAACCCCCCTGCTAAAACCGGGGTCACCCACATCAGCTTGCCCAGGAGAAGACTCCACAACCTCTCTGGGCAGCCTGCTGCAGGGGCCAGCACCCTCACAGCAAAGAATTTTTTCCTCATGGTTAGATGGGTTCCGCTTTGTGCCCATTGCTCCTTGTCCTGTCACTGGGCACCACTGAAAAGAGCCTGGCCCCATCCTCTTTACCCCTTCTCTTGAGCTGATCAGCATTGACCAGATCCTCTCTCAGGCTGCTCATCTCCAGGTTAAACAGCCCCAGGGCTCTCAGCCTCATTTTGTAATTATTTTGTTATTTAGGTCCTGGCTGTAGTCCAGCAAAGTGGTTCCCCTTGGTCTTTAGGCTAGAGACACACCACACCAAGTCATTTGGTCTAAGCTGAAAGAAAACAGGCACACAAGGTGGCCTGTTGTGACAGCACAAGGGCTGATGGTTTTAAACAAAAAGAGAGAGAGTCAGACTAGAGAGAAGGAAAATAACATTTTTCTGCTGAGGGAGGTGAGACCCTGGCCCAGGTTACCCAGAGAGGTGGAAGATGCCTGATTCCTGGGACCATTCCAAGACAGGTTGGTTGGGGCTGTGAGCAACCTGCTCTAGTTGCTGATGTCCCTGCTGACTGCAGGGGGTTGTACTTTACGACTCTTAAAGGTCCCTTCCAACCCAAACCACTCTGTGGTTCTTTGACCCCGTTTTACTTGGCTGCATGTGGCTGCAGGGACCCAAGCTCCCACCTAGTCAGTGGAGATCAGGCAGTGGAGCCTGGGGAGTAACTCACGTGCCCTAAAATGGGTGTTTGTATTTATTGTGCTCTTCTTGACACCATCTGAGCAGAGCAGGAGTGTGGGGGACCACAGACAATAGAGCCTTTTTATAGAAGCATTCACTTCAGCTACTTACCTTAGAAACAAACCCTAGTTTGTGCCTGTCCTCTGCAACTTGCTGAACCAAATACCCACAGTGTGCCCTTGCTCAGGGTCTAAGCTGTAACTTTCAGTTGCAAAGACAAAATGCAACCCCCCAGTGCAGCCTTAAAAGGGGTCACACATCCACCTATGCTGCAAGGGTTTGTCAGCTCTTCACTGACAACCTCTCAAGCTCAGCACAGAGGTGAAATGTATCATCCGTCCTCACCTACTGACCCTCACTGTCCTGGTGAATCATTTGGTCTATGCTGCCTCAACCTTTTCATCTTCTCCTCCGCTCCCTTCAATACAGAGACAAACCTCAAATGGGTATTGATTTTAAAAGTACATTTTATTCCCTCTCCTGCCTGCTTGGATGGTGCCAGGCTGGTATTTCACACACAGAGGCATTGTCAGAGCCTGTTACCAAGAAAGCATGATGGTGACTTCTGTCTGGCAGGTCACTGCAAGTGTGGGGGTTTGTGAATCAACACTTGAGAGGTGTCAGATGTCCATCCTAATTGCCTGAGCTATCTCACACTTCTGTGAGGCTGGCTTCCTTGGAAACAAGGCTTAGGTGGCTGTGCATCTTCTACTCATCTTCCTGATTTCAAAGCAAGAACCTAGTAGCCATTGGGCAGCTCCCACCCAATGTGAATGTCCCAAGCTTGGAAGGGTTTTTATCAAGACAGTTAGGTAGAGCCTTGCAAGACACCAGGGGACACAAGAGCTACAGCTCTGTAGGACATCAGGGCTCACTGTTTCTACCTTCACTGCCCACCTTGTTCACTGTTCACCTTGTTCATCATACTTTGTGGGCAAAGGTCACCGCGTGTGGCAGCCTCACTGTCTACAGTTCAACCTGAGTTAACCTGAGTTACCTGTCAGACAGAGAAGTCAAGCAGTATTCTGTGCCCCACAGGAGCTCTCTCTCTCCCATCTTCAGCCAGCACATGCCTGCCTGCTTCATGTTAGGCTTTGGTCAAAGCCCTCTCCAGAAAGAGAGCCTCTGCACCTTTGAGAAGGGCTGTGCTCCAGTTCATGCTCTCCACACGGTGTGAGGCCAAACAGCCAGCTGCCTGCTCAGCAGACACCCCAGGAAGAGCTCCTGCCAAGCTGGAACAGGCAGTCAGCCCAAGCTGCAGCCTGCACTGGGAAAGAAGAGGTGGGAGATCTTGGCACACCTAAGGGTGGGTTTGAGCCTGCTTCAGCATCTGTGCAGAGGGTTTTTTTGGTGCCCTGTCAGATCCCAGACAGCACTGCCTGCTCATGGGCTTAGATTCAGAAGTGCTGAGTTGTGGCTGCAGGGTCACCCATCTGAGGATACCGATGTGCTGAGCAAGACACATTCCTCTCTGCCAGCTTGCCTTGGTTACAGCTACTCCTCTGAGCTCAGACGCAGGCTATCACCCTGTCCTGTCCAGAACCTGTACTGGCACCACTCTCATCTTCCAGAGTGTTCTTTGGAGCAGAAGTCACCCTTCCCTTGGCCTCCATCTCCTTCTCAGCTTCTCTTCCATCCCATTCCCCTTTTCCCTATTTGGTTTTCCTTTCTCCTTGACATGCCCACAATATGCCAGCACTAACTTCTTGATCTCTCCCAGTGACTAAGGCTTCCGTGGTGCCAGCCGTTCTGAATCACTCGGGCTGGTTCAGCACGGATCCCAGAACTGACACACGTCATTATTCTTGGACACAAAGCTAGGGGAAGGAACTGCATCCCCTCGGGTTGCTTTGCTAGTTGCCATTTCTGGCTGCAGGATCGCCTGGAATTCGCGTGCCAGGGGGGAAAAAAAAAGATGGTAGCCTGTGTGGTGTGGGTGGCTTACAGTTTTCAGTAATTTTATCTGCATGGTTTCTGTATCTTTCCATCTGTGAAGCAAGAGGCCCTTGGCTTATTTGTTTGTCATCCATTCTACTAAGATTTCAGAGGCTCCCTTGAAAAATTCGTGCCACCCAAGCTCAAGATTTCCTCTGGCGAAGCAAATCCTGCCGTGGCTAACCATGGAGCTCTAGAAGACCCTGGGAGCCCACCTCCTGAGGAAGGGGAGACTCCTGCCTCCTGGGTGCAGGCACTGCTGAAAGGCAGTTCAGTCATAAAGGCCACAGTATCTGTGGTTTTCACAGAATTGTCTTGGTCAAATCCCACCACTAACCCAGCACTGCCAGGTCACCACTCAGCCATGGCCCTCAGCACCACATCTGCACAGCTTTTCAGTCTCTCCAGGGATGAGGACTCCACCACTGCCCTGGGCAGCCTGGGCCAGAGCTTCACAACCCTTTCAATGAAGACATTTTCTGAATATCCAGCATAAAGCTCCCCTGGGGCAACTTGAGGCTGTTTCCTCTCATTCTATTGCTTGTCACTTGGGAGAACAGACCAACCCCCACCTGTCTCCAACCTCTTTTCAGGGAGTAGTGGAGAGTCAGAAGCTCTGCCCTCAGTCTCCTTTTCTCCAGGCTGAACAACCCTGGTTCCCTCAGCTGCTCCTCACAAGACATGTGCTCTAGACCCTTCAGCAGCTTTGTTTCATAGAATAGAATAGAATAGAATAGAATAGAATAGAATAGAATAGAATAGAATAGAATAGAATAGAACAGAACTGAATTGACCAGGTTGGAAAAGACCTTTGAGATCATCAAATCCAACCTATCACCCAACACCATCTAATGAACTAAACCATGGCACCAAGTGCTTCATCCAGGCTCCTCCTAAACACCTCCAGTGATGGTGACTCCACCACCTCCCTGGGCAGCACATTCCAATGGCCAGTCTCTCTTTCTGTGAAGAACTTCTTCCTAACATCCAGCCTAAACCTCCCCTGGCACAGCTTGAGCCTGTGTCCTCTTGTTCTGGCGCTGGTTGCCTGGGAGAAGAGACCAACCTCCACGTAGCTACAACCCCCCTTCAGGTAGTTGTAGACAGCAATAAGGTCTCCCCTGAGCCTCCTCTTCCCCAGGCTTTGAACAAGCTCCAGCACCTCAATGTCCCTTTTGGAGTGAGGGGCCCAAAACTGTACCCAGGATGTGAGGTGTGTCCTTGGGGCAGGGCAATCAGTGGGGAGCAAGAGGCAAGACTCCACGCAGCACAGAGCAGTAGTAAATGCAGGCTGCCCAGGACCATCCTGCCAGTGCAGAAGCCAAATGCTTTACTTATTTTTTCCCCAGGGATGCAAAGCTCAGGAAGCTGTTGCTGCTGGTAGTGTCTACCACCCATGGCTGGTTCCTCTTGCTCCAGCTGCTCTGTTCAGTGAGACAGCCCAGCTTTTCCCACTCCTGGCGCCTCCTTCCAGTTGCTCAGAACTTTTGCCAAGCTGTAACTGTTTGGACAAGACTTTTCTGGGACAAATGTCTCTCTCCAGCTGAGATTTTGTGCGTGGAGTTTCAGATAAAACACTTCTGTGGTTTTCAGGAATGAGCAGAGGAGGGGGAAAAAATGTTGTCCTGCCAGACTAGAAAGTGTTTGGAGTGTTCTGGTTAATAAAATGATCAAGGAGATACTTAATCCCCAGGAAATTCACCTGAGCCTGCTTAGGTAAACGCCTTTGAAAAATCTGGGGGTTTTCCTTGTGTTTCATGAGGTTTATGGCAAATTTGCAGCATGTTCTGGTGATGGATGAGCCTCTCTCAGCTCTCCACAGCTCCTTAAAGTGAGCAGCACGTACCCTGCTGCCTGCTCCTGCAGCACGTGGGGCACACGTTAGGAATGCAGGAGCTCAAGACAACTTTCTTGGCCAGTGCCAAGTATGATATGGGCAAGAGCTGACATGAACTGCAGGAGTCTGTCTGCCTCTTCCCAAGGCCTGAGGCCTGTGTCTTTCATACAGGAGGGACGGAGTTATAATCAGGAGACTGGAAGAAAAGAAACAGAATGGGAAGATGAGCTGGGCAGAAATGGAGTAGGCAAGAGAAGGGACTGTGGCAGGAACCAGGGGCTTCAACCTTGGCATTTGGTGCCCTCTTCGAGGTCATCTGCAATGCCAGGGAGGCACATGGCTTCTGCAGACTGTCCATCATCTCTGGAGATGTCAAGGCTCACCTCAGCTCACTCCAGATGCTGATGTTTGGGTAGTTCAGCTCTTCTGAACAGGCTGCCCAGAGAGGTTGTGGAGCTATCTTCTCTGGAGACTTTCAAAACCCTCCTGGATGTGTTCCTGTGTGACCTGCCCTAGGTGACCCTGCTCTAGCAGTGGGGCTGGACTGGGTGATCTCTGGAGGTCCCTTCCAACCCCTAACAATCTGTGATTGTGTAATTCTGCAGGAGCAAACAGCTCAGGTGGATGAGGCAGAAAGGAGGGATGCCTCACTCCAGCTTCAACCTTGCCATCTTCTCAGGCTCTGCTAATTAAACTTGGGTTTATCTTGTGCCTTGACTATTCCTCAGCTTCATGGAACTCCTTGTAAAAATGGAGTCCCCATCTTCTTTGTAGCCCCCCTTTAAACACTGGAACATGGTGACAAGGTCCCCCCTGAGCCTTCTTTTCTCCAGGCCGAACAAACCCAACTCTCTCAGCCTTTGCCCATATGGCAGCTTTCCAGCCCTTGGTGGCCCAGCTCTGGACCCTCCCCAAGCCTTTCCACAGGTTTTTTTGCATGGTGGGGACCAAACCTAAACACCATATTCCAGGTGTGGCCTGAGTAGAGTGGGGTAATGACTCTCTCTCTCTGCTGGTGATGCCCTTGTTGATGCAATTCAGCACCAGCCAGTTCCATGAGTCAGCTCTTCTGCTGGTGTCAGTTGGTTGGTTCTAGTGACTGGCTGGGCTCTGTGATTCAATGGAAATGGAAATGCAGAGCCAGTTATTCATGAACTTCAACATGACAAAGGGGAAGTGTAACCTGACAGTCGGAAACAAACATTCCAGGCTCAGTTCAGGCAAGAGCCTGACGTTTGCAAAACACCACAGCATTTCATTTAACACATCCAGGGAAGGATCAAACATTAATCACCTCCTTCCATGACTGCAGAGGCAGCTGGAGCTGTAAGAGGTTATAATCACCAAAGAGAAGGAGCAGAAAGTGCCAACCCACCAGCTCTGAGGTAATACACCTTCAAAGTGTTTCACCATGGGAAAGTCACAGCAGTGCCAATGAAACGTGGCCTCAGTTCATCTTCTGGAGCAAGACACATTTCTTCTCTCACACCTCTGAGTTTCCAGTGCTTTCTGGGGCTTAGACCTTTTCCTATCACTGCTTGAGTCTGAAGCCTAAAATGAGGGGAGGAAAAAAAGAAGGAAACGAAAACAGACAACATTAGCACAGTCTGTACCAAAGCTGTGTTTCAGAGCTAAGAGCAAATCCTTGTGGTCATGCTCTTACCCTCAGAACAGCTGGGTTATGCCTAAGACAACTCAGTGTTTCCTGAGGAATCAGCTTTATGTGTATCATCAGGAGAGGAGGCAAGGAGAATTCAGAGCAGTCATGTTTATTAACCAGCTGGCCTCAGTGTGTTTAATTCACTGATGTGTGTCATGGGAGGCCCTGAGCCTCAGCCAGTCAGGCTGCTCTCTGGGCAGCCTGTTCAGAAGAGCTGAACTACCCAAACATCAGCATCTGGAGTGAGCTGAGGTGAGCCTTGACATCTCCAGAGATGATGGACAGTCTGCAGAAGCCATGTGCCCCCCTGGCATTGCAGATGACCTCGAAGAGGGCACCAAATGCCAAGGTTGAAGCCCCTGGTTCCTGCCACAGTCCCTTCTCTTGCCTACTCCATTTCTGCTCATTTCTGGAAGAGACTGGGTAACCTAATGGCTGTGCAACACCTGTATGCATTTCTTCTCTGCAGGTGACCATGGCTTGGAGGGGATTTCCTGGCTGTCTGGGGAGGAAACATTTGGTTTTCTCATCTCATTGATGTGGGGATCTTTCCTGGGCACAAGTCTTAAGGAGCCGCTCTGAAGGAGGTGATGTAGCTTTAGCTGTGTCTCCACTCAGCAGCATCACTTGTTTTTATTTATCTACTGCCCCACAATTCCTTGAAGCAGGCTCAGCTCCTGCTTCTGCTTATTTTTAGTTGTGAACTGGAGCAGTGCAGGAGAAACCAGCGCGAGCTGAGCGTGCGTCTGTCATCGCTAGCTGTCACCACACCAGAGACGCTGTGTCCATCCCTTGCCTTGCGTTCAGCATCAGCTCCAGCAATTACATCCCGTTTGCCTTCAAAAAAAAACAACAAAAGGGAGCTCAAAAAAAGGAAGTTTACAACATCAACAGGCTGCCACCCTTAATTGCTGTCACCCTTAAATTAGCATCGGGTTCTCTTGTCAGGGGTTTCTATGGAGACATTGCACTGTCCTGGCAGGCAGTTTAGCTTCATACCAGGGCTTGACAACCCTCTCAGGGAAGAAATTGCTCCTCATGTCCAACCTAACCCTCCCCTGACACAACTTGAGGCCATTTCCTCTTGTCCTGTCATTTGTCACTTGAGAGAAGAAACCAATCCACACCTCACTCCAACCTCCTTACAGTGGTAGAGTGGTAGAGAGCCAGAAGGTCTCCCTTCAGCCTCCTTTTCTCCAGGTTGAACGACCACAGGTCCCTCAGCTGCTCCTCACAAGATTTGTGCTCTAGCCCCTTCAGTAGCTTTGTTGCCTTTCTTTGGGCATTCTTTGGCACCTCAATGTCCTTTTTGGAGTGAGGAGCCCAAAACTGAACCCAGGATTTGAAGTGTGGCCTCAGCAGTGATAAATACAGGGAGACATTCACTGCCCTGTTCCTGCTTGCCACACTATTGCTGATCCAGGGTAGGATGCTGGTGGCCTTCTTGGTCACCTGGGCACACACTGGCTCATGTTCAGCTGACTGTCAGGCAACACCCTTAGGTCCATCTCTGCCAGGCAGCTCCAGCCACTCTGAACCATGCCTGGAGTGTTCATGTGATCAAGATGCAGCATCCTTCCTCCTGCACCGTAGTGATGATAGGATGAGAGCCCACAGCAGGGCTTGCTCTGCTGTCAAGCTGAAAACCAATCTAGCCACATGCTTCATCTCTTGACAGTGGTCACTGATGAATGCCTAGAGGAAGGCACAGGGGGACATCCATCTGCACTCATACTGCCATGGTATGTCCTTCAGTGTGCTGGCAGTCTGTAGCAGCTGGCTGCAAAGTGCAGCTTAAGACATTTTTAAGGGGAGGCAAACCCAATACTCTCCCGTGGTATTTTGGAGTAAAAAACTGCACTCTAGGAAACACATTTTGAGCTGCACTTTTTCCCAGCCTGATCCCTGCCAGTGTGATGGTGAAAGCTGCTGCTCCTCTCATAGCTGGACTACAGAACAGGTACGGCTTGTGTCCATTTCCATACCCTACTTGATGTGAGAGTTTTCCTTATTACATGCCAAGAGACCAGAGCAGTTAATTTGAAGAGTTCCAAAGATTTCCATATGCTTCCAACCTTTGGCATGAATATCATCAAGCTTTATTAACCTAATTAATACTAATGACAGTAAAAGGGCTGCTATCATTTCACTCTTGTGTTCTTTGGATACAGGTTGAGGTCGTGATGCCTTAACCACAAGCAACAAATCAGAGCTGGCTGGCTGGATTTGCCTTTGTTAGCCCCTGACGGGGACAGCCTTAAATTTGCTTGGGAGGAAGAATTGATGGCACAGAAAGCTGGCTCTGGAGGCTGCTGCTTTCATTTCATGGAGAGAAGAGTTAATAAATCTTCATGTTCCTCCAACTAATGATTCTGGAGAGTGTCTCTCCAGCTTCTTGGAAACTTTCCTGCAAAGGAGCAGTGAGCTGGCCCAGGAAGCAAATAACACTCATAAAAAGCCGTTGGATAAATTTATCTCTGAGCAGGCACCAGGCCAGGAGTGAGTCTCTCCTCACAGCAATCAGAGATGTAGGTATCAGAGCAGGGTTCATGGTCACGATTTGCAGTAGGTGATTAGCAAAGCACCACGTGCTGCAGGGAGCATGGCCTGAGCTCCAATCTCTGCAACAGGCTCTCTGCAGCATCCTCAGCCAGCTCACCTTGCTGTGAACTACAGTCGTTTAGGGCAGAATAGACCCTTAAGGGCATTCACTCCTGTCATTAACTCAGCAGTGCCAAGGCCACCACTAAACCACGTCCCTCAGCACCACATCTGCACAGCTCTAAATCCTTCCAGAGGTGGGGAGTCCACCACATCAGAGCACAAGTCACCTGAGGAGTGGCTGGGGCAACTGGGCTTGTTCAGCCTGGAGAAAAGGAGGCTTAGATTCCATGACCTTAGAGGTCTCTTCCAACTAAAGCAGTTGTATGAGGTCTGTTCTATGATTCCTTTCCCCGGGCAAGGAAAAGCACTCCTCCCTCTTCAGCCAGCTTAGCTTTTCTTACCTGCCCTTCTGCAAAGGGAATTTATTCCAATGGTTTGTTAATGAACACCTTTATCTGATGGCAGGGCAGCTCTCTTTCCACACTAGTGGTGGAGGAGCCAAGGTCTGCTTGCACCTCATTTGGGGCATGTGTCCCTGGCACACCTCCACCTTATTGCTGGTGAAGCTGTTGCCCCAAGGCTGCTGGGGGCTGTGCAAGCCTCTGCCTGCCCCAGCCAAACCTGCCTGGGCTGTGGGACCATGGCAAGCAGAGAAAAAAGGGCCTAGAGAAGGCAAACAACGCTCTTGGTTCTCATCTGTGATGAGGATTAATTCTCAGCCCAAGAAAGTTCCAGATCTGTTGGAGCTGGGCCAGAGAAGCCCACAGCAATTGTTCAGCCTGGAGAAGAGAAGGCTCCAGGGAGAGCTTCTGGTGGCCTTTCAGGACTTAAAGGGCTGATCAGAAAGCTGGGGACAGACTTTCAGCAGGGCCTGTTGTGACAGGACAAGGGGTTACGGTTTGAAACTCAAAGAGGGAGACTGAGACTGGAGAGAAGGAAGAAATGTTGTACAGTGAGGGTGGTGAGGCACTGGCTCAGATTGCCCAGAGAGGTGGGAGGTGCCCCATGGCTGGAACAGTTCTAGGTCAGGTAGTCTGGGGCTCTGAGCAACCTGCCCTAGTTGCAGATGTCCCGTCTGACTGCAGAGGAGTTGGACTGGATGAACTTTAAAGGTCCCTTCCAACCCAAACCACTCAGTGCTTCTACGTCCTGCGTCCTAATGAGGATCAAGCCGCAGGGCTCATTTTAGAGCTGAAACTCCTGCTCATAGCCCCTTGAAAACTGAAAAGATGAAAGTCTCCATGTTTTCCTTCAGGCTTGTTCTAAATAAAGCAGGCCAATAATTTGGTTTAAAGAACATAAAGAATGCTTTATATAAATATATACATATATAAATATATATATTTAGGGGTGATTAAAAGCAGTGTGAGAATGAGTGGAGAAAGACTTATTTGGGGCTCAGTGAATCATTTTCATTCAAAGTGGAAGGCAAGCTTGCTGGGAACTGTTTGCAGCTTCCCAGTCAATACATCAAGGCAGACAGACTCTTAAATGTGAATTGGGAACGAAGTTGAGAAAATTGTCCCCTCCTGCTTTATTGCTTTCTTGCAGCCAAAGCATTGTGTTCCTGACAGCCCCGTGCTTCTGCCGTGCCCAATTAATCCTCCTGCCCCTGCCCAACGTGTGCCGAAGCGCATGCTAAAAATATTGTGATGAGGACGCGTGATGAAGGAGAGAACAGAAATACCTCTCCTGCTCCCCGCCGGCTTCCCCCAGAGCTCGCAGCCTTTGCGCTTCGCCTTTGGTTCTGGGTTTGGGTTCAGCGTTTGGGGGCAGGAGGGCGAGCAGCAGGGGAGGTGCTTACTGACCAGAGCCTATTTTTAGGAGGCAAAGTGATGGCAGGAGCTGCACTGACCTCTCTGCTTTGGCAGGCTGCTCTGCCGTGCCCCTGTGCAAGCTGCAATTCCCCTGGCAGCCACACTTGAGGGATTTTACCCCACAGCTCAGCCGGTTTGTGAGTAAACCAAACTAAACCAAACCAAGTCAAACCAAACCAAACCAAGTCAAACCAAACTAAACCAAACCAAATCAAACCAAACCAAACCAAGTCAAACCAAACCATACCAAACCAACACAACACAACCAAACCAAGCCAAGTCAAACCAAACCAAGTCAAACCAAACCAAACCAAGTCAAACCAAACCAACACAATACAACCAAACCAAGTCAAACCAAACCAAACCAAACCAAACCAAACTAAACCAAACCAAACAAACAACACAACCAAACCAAACCAAACCAAACAACAAACCAAACCAAACAAAACCAAACCAAACCAAAAACCAAACCAAACCAAACAAACAAAACAAAACAAAACAAAACAAAAAAACAAAACAAAACAAAACAAAACAAAACAAAACAAAACCACCAAGGATGCAGGAGAAGCAATCCATCAGTTTTAAGGGCGAGGAGGCTCAGTTGTTGCTAGCTGAGCACCCAGAGAATATGGTGATGTGTGGGAACACAAGAGCTGGAGCACGCTAGCCACCCGGCCGGACCTCCTGCTGTCCCTGGGCTCTGAGATTCCAGCCAGCCAGTCCCCCCTCATGCTCAGGCATTAAACAAGGAGCTCTCCTTGGCAGGCATCTCACAGTGCTGCTGAAATCTGCTGAGGCTGCCTGGACATGCCTGAGAAGAGCTGCTCTTGGGGAAAGATCCCCAGAGCATCCCTCCCCTTGGTCCCAGTGGCTTGGCTGGGAGGTGGTGGTGGTCTCCATCACGATCTCTCCGGGTTGTCTCCTCTGTCACACGAGCAGCCTCTCCATGGCACCAGGAATAGGTACAGAGCAGAGACAGCACTGCTGGTCGCGTGCCAGTTGCCATGGAAACGCAGAGTGATGTATTCTAGAAGTTTTCCTGGAAGGGGAGATGATTTGAGCCATCAGAGGGGGAGACGGAGGGCAAAGAGATGAGATCCAGCAGGCAGGCTGTGACCCATCAGCATGCTGAGTCGCATTGTCTCTTCCTCCCCACCACAAAGTCCATTGCCCACTTCAAGATTTGGGGAGGCCACTCCCTTCTCCATCTGAGAGGCCTGGTGGAGGGAGGTTTTGGGGTGGTTTAGAAAGAGTCTGGGTGTTGTGGTTGGCTTTTGGTGTGGTTTTTTATGGAGGTGGTTCAAAGGAGATGCTCTGTACCCAGAAGATGGGAATCGCAGAAGGTAATTCAGGAGTCTGCGTGGAGCACAAGATGCAAGCAGCAGCTCCAGTGCACCCAAACGGCAGCTTGCAAGCCATGGGTGCTCATGGGGCAGCTGCCCCTTTGGGTGCCCACCTCTGTCCCTGCCCCTAACACCATGGGGGAAGCAGCAGCAATTCCCAGAGGGGTTTCTTGAAAATACCCAATTCCCTCTGCTGCTGAACTCCATCCACAGAACAAAACTGAGCTATAAGCAGAAAATTTAAAGGGAAACGTTCACCATAAGAGGTGGAAGTGCTGGGGAGCAAGAGGAGGTGGGCAGTGCCATGGGGGTGCTGTCTTTTCCCCATCTTCCAGGAAAAACAAAACAAAACAAAACAACTTTTGAATCCCAGAAATATCTCCTTGGATACTGGGCACCAGAAACTCGAGAGTCTGTCCGCGAGAGAAGCCCTGGGGAGATGTTAGTGTGACCATCAGGGAATGTCCCAGCTGTGCCCATCTCCACAGAGAGGTTTTGCTCACCAGAAGGAGGGAATCCATCACCCCATGTGAGCAGACAGCAGACTCACCACCACCCCACCCCCATATGCTCAGGGGCTTTTCTGAAGCTGCAAGAGGTGGTGGGCATGCTCCTCATGAAAAGGTTCCTTCACCTGAAACTGAGATCATTTCAGAGTGCAGGGGATGCTGAGAGTCCAAAAAGGAATCAGACAGTGGGAAAAATCAATTGAGGACTAGTAAATGCAGGGCATCAGGATGGGTGCAGAAGGTACATGAGCCGTGAGTACTTGGAGCTTGGAGAAGTCCCATGGAAACTGCACTTCTCCTGAGGTATCTGTCAGCTTTGGGCACACAGGCCCAAGTCTGGCTGCCACAGTAGTACTGCCATGAAAGGTTCCTCATCCCATCCCTCTGGAGAAATGAATTCTGCCTTCTGATCAGTGCTGCCCATCTCTGCCCTTGCAGAGGGAATTAAAAGCCATGTAGATGTGGTGCTGAGGGGCATGGATTAGTGGTGGACTGGGCAGTCAGTTAATGGCTGGGCTTGATCTTACAGTTCTTTTCCAACCGAAATGATTCTATGATTTGCCTCCTTTCCATAGTAGCTTCTCTCTTCAAAAGGGCTGGGAGTCTCAGGAGCATCCAACATCATGCTGAAGTCTCCACAGAGTATAGGGAAGACCCCAAACCAAGCCCTCAGAGATGAAGACCAGGGGAGAAATGGGACAAAGCCAAGAATTAAGGCGTGATTTCCATGCTACAACCCCACTGACTGAGAAACCAGAGGGGAAGGAAGACTGCTGTGCCACTGCAATCGTGGCATGCAGCAGGATGGGGTGGTCAGCAGAAAGGTGACCCCTGGGACCAAGCTGGCCCCTGGCCCTGCAGGGGAAATACCTGAGTGGATTAGCAGGAGCTAACAAGGAGCTCGCCAAGCAAGTGCTCGCCCAGGCTGGTGGAAGTGGGCAAGCATCCGGGGGCTGTGGCTTGTGCCAGCCAGTACCAGATGGCAGGTGACTGGGGAGTCCCAGGCTGGCAGCCTGTGCACTGCAGCATGCTTGGAGGGCTGCATTCCTGGGCAAGCTTGTGGGTGAGCTTAGGGCTGAGCAACCTGTGCCCTGCCAGAAAGCTGAGAGAGACCTTTTAGGCTCCCAGAATCACTGGAGCTAAACTGCTCCTTCCCTCGGGGTCACCATTTGCTTCTCCAAGGATGCTCCCACCACATGGAGGATGCATGGAGGGAGCAGGAGCCTGAAGGTCTTCTGCCTGGGTGAACTTCTGCTGCAAGATGCCCCGTGGACACACACAGGGCTGCCACAGCAGCTTTCCAAACCTCTTCAGCTCTTCAAAGACCTTAAGCAAAACTTCCCACAGCATCTCAAGGATCAGAGAAAGAGAGAGAGGACCCAAAAACTGGGGCAGAGCCTGCGCTCTGGTACCTCCCCAACGTGCTGGCGTGCGGCAGGGGGACCTGGCCTCTGCACGGGTTTCCTCCTCTTGTTTTTCTGACGACACATTTCACCCCAGGAAGGCTATCCCTCCTCCTCCTCCTAGCCAAGTGCTCCTTCTGGGATGGGAAAAGCTTTGCCAGCACCTGCTTCTGGAGCTTGGCTTTAGTCATGGTCACATTTTCCCATTACCTCATGCGTTGGTGTCACCTCCATGGCTGGAGCTAAAGCAGCCACACTTCTCCCATGGAAGCTGCCAGCCAAGAGGGTCACTTCAGACTGGGGTTTTGATATAAGTGGGGGTCTGTTTATCTTGGGCTTAAAAGAAACAGGCATTCACCCAGAGGAAGAAGGCACCTAGAGACAGCACCAAAAGAGCCACCCCTGGACAGTCAGCAGTGCTCTCCCAGGCAGACAAGATAAAGACAAACCTCTTGATAGTCATTTATTTTCTTGTCTGGAGAACTGAACGCTTGCCACTGTTTAAGGATCATCTCTGAGAATGAAAAGAGGTTTATACCAGAACAAATACTGGACACTGGAACAGGCTGCCCAGAGATGTGGTGGAGGACCCATCCCTGGAGACATTCAAAGTGAAAGTTGGTGGGGCCCTGAGCAACTTGGTCTGGTTAAAGTTGTCTCTGCTCACTGCAGGGAGGTTGGACAAAATAACCTTCAAGGGTCCCTTCCAACCTGGTGCACTCTATGATCCTATGAAAGCTGCACCTGCCCTGCTGCAGCAGCAAGGAACTTTAGGCTGGCAGAGTATAGAAGGTGGGACAGGTTTTCCATCTCTAGAAGAAAAGGAGAACTGCTTGTCTTGGTAGCAGTTTTCCCAGGGGTATGTAAGGGCAAGGATCTGGACTCCAGCTCCGAGACTAGAGGCCCTACAGACAGACATCCTAGTTAAAATGTGGCACAGACAAAGACAATCAGAGTGACCAAGGTCTGATGTGTCCATCTAATGCAACCAAGGAGAGGTCAAGAGCAGGGCAAGGACCCCAAGGTCTATTCCTTGGTCCTATCATAGAATAGAGTCAAAGAGCAGAACCAAATCATTGACTCACAGGCTGGTTTGGGTTGGAAGGAACCTTTAAAGGTTATCTCATCCAACTTAACTGGAGACAGCAGGGATGCCTTCAACTAGACTGGATTGCCTAGAGCCATACACAGCCTGACCTGGAATGATTCCAGGGATGGGGCTTCTAACCACCTCTCTGGCCAACCTGTATCTCACTGGCATCCAGCAGGTCAGGGTTGAATTTAGCAGCCACAGATGGACTATTCTGAACCTGTTTATCTTCTTAGTCCTCATGATGTCCTGAAATGCTGCGTTGCCTTTGGTTTGCCTGAAACCCACTTTCTGGCCAAGGCACTCAGCTCCTGTCAGATAAGAAATGGTGAATAATTGGACCCCATTTACCATTTCCACACTGGTAGTTTTCCAGATCTCTCTTCACCCCCTTTTTCATTTCCAACCTGAACCTTCCAGCTCATTCTCTGACACCCCCTGAATTGCCAGCTGGGCTTAATGCTTCTTTGCACCGCTCTACCAGCAACCTTCATGCATTTTTGCAGAGGCAAGGATGAACAACCTGCCCCCAAGGTGGGGAAGCGCTGCTAGACACAGCTCAGAGTGATTTGCCCAAGGTAAGGCAGTGAGTCATTGCTAGAGCCAGGAATAGCACCTGAGCAGGGCCCTGCTTCACCGCAGCACTGCTTGGCCCCATGGACACAGCTGCATCCAGACACCAGTGGGTCTGGCCTTCCAGCAAGGGCTGTAAGCACATGAAGGCTGGGAAAATACACAGGTAGAGGGGTTAACAGAGGTCCTCTGCTCCTTTCTAGCTCCCCTGCACCCTGCAGCTTTCTCTTGCAGACCTGCTTGTGGAGGTAAGCTTCTCCCTGGCCACCTCACACTGAGAAACAGTGGGTTTGTACCTACAGAGATCTTTAGAGATGTGGGCTCTCTAATGGGCTTTGCACCCAGCAGACAGGTTGCCCAGAAGAACTTCCCCCTTCCTGTCCAAACTGTCCGTGATGGATGCTGGTGGTGATCTGCTCCCCAAAGTTCATCCATGATCAGCCCCAAATCTGTGTTAGAAATGTGGAGATCTCCAACCAAGCAAGGAAAGCAACAGCCTCCAGCTTTGCTTCTTTGGAGGCCTCACCCCACTGCAGCAGCTTGGGGGTTCAGGAGGATGCTCAGGGCACTGCAGCAGGTGGAAACACTGCCAGAATCTTTCTAGATCACTGGAGTCTGCTCTTAAACATCTCCATTCAACCAGGCAGTGGGATTTGCAGAATGGATTTGCCCTCTTCCAGCCCAAATCCGTGGTGGCCTGGGTGGGAGCCATGAACTGGGATGGAGCATGGCAAGGAGCTGGCCACAGCCCCTGCCTTCTCTTTTTGGCCACTCGCTCCATCACAGGAGGAGCCAGCATCCCCTTCACGGCTCCAACCCAAAGCAAATAACCAAATGCCAGCAGAAAGGATTGCAAAATCAGGCAGGGGAAGGAGGGGAGGGAGGGGGGGCGAACAGCAAACCCAGCACCTTTCACGCTTCTAGAAGGAACAAGAGCAACAAAAGGCATTCACGGGGAAAAAATAGCATGAGGAGAATAAGAGCCTGGGGAGATGTCGATCTGGAAGAACAGCAGCCCACGTTGGGAGGGGAGCCAAGGCCCCAGTGCGTTGCTGCGGCGCAAGGGCCGGATCCGGAGGGGTGCCCGGCATCCCCCCGCCCCCAATCCATGGGAGCCGCAGGGGCGAAGCTGTGCCTGGGGAGAGCAAAAGCTGCGTGCACGGTGCACACTCTGCTTCTGCTCGCAGGGGCTTGTGCTTGCACACGCGTGTGCGTGTGCACAGGGGTGCAGGGGGATGCTGCAGATACCCCGGGCAAGGCGGAAGCGCTGCGCACAGGCGCACGGGGAGCAGGCACAGCCCTGCGGCCATTGGGTAAAAATATCGCGATTATTAGTTAAATAGAGAGAGATGGAAGGGGAAAAAAAAACAACAGAGAGAAAAGGGGGAGGGGAAGGAAGAGGGAGGGGGAGGGAGGGGGCAGCACGTCACGGGAGAGATTTCCTTATTGGGACTCCCTAGCCTACATCCTGAGTCCATATTTGGGCATTTACGTCACGGCAGCCTCACTGGGGACTCCAGAAATGGCTGCGGCGGAAGGGTCGGAGCAGCCCCGCTGCAGCTATAAAGGGGGCGGCGGGGAGGCAGAGCCGGGTGCTCGCACGGGTTGCCGCTGCTGCCCGCCCTGCCTGCTCCTGCCTGCCCCCCCAACCAGGAGCTGCACCACACACACACACCCCTGGGCACAGCACCCCCGGATCGCTCCCCAGCATCACCCGAATTGCCCCACACACCTCGGAGCATCCCCCGGATTGCCCCAAACGTCCCGGAGCGTCACCCAGACAATCCCTGGCACCCGCTCCGAGCATCCCCTGAATCAGTCCGGGCACCTCGGAACATTCCCCGGATCATCCCAAGCATCCAGAAGCATCGCCCGGCTCTCCCTGAGCATCCCCTGGATCACCCCAACCACTCCCGAGCATCCCCCCGGCTCTCCCCGAGCATTCCGCGGATCATCCCAAGCATCCCGGAATATCCCCTAGCTGTCCCCGATCATTCCCCTCGGCTCTCACCCAGCATCCACCAGCTCTCCACCAGCATCCCCCCGCTCTCCCCGCTCCAGCGTCGCTTCCAGGCGAGATGCTGAACGTTATGGATTTCTCCTGCCCGGATCCGCTTTACTCCAAGTACGAGGAGAACTGCGAGATGAAGCCCGGGGATCTGCAGGGCTTGGGGCAGCCTGAGCAGCAACTTCTGGCAGAGGCTGATTTCCTGGGGGGTAAGTAAGGGCAGGGGGAGCCGGACGGGGATAAGGGAGCCCCGTTGGGAGTGATGGCTGCAGCCAGGAATCAAGCATCTCCTCCTCCTTTGCCTACCAGCCCCTGGCTGTGGGAGCAGCCCCTGCTAGCCCAGGAAAAGGGTCCTGGGTGTTCTCCCAAGGAAGTGGGGCAAAGCCCAGAGCTCCCTGTGAGGTCCAGGAGACACGGGTGGGACGGGGATCTCGCAGTGACGCAACACCAGCCTCCCGCTGTTCCCCCGTATCCCAACCCCTCCCATTCTCCATCCCTCCATCCCTCTAACCGCCATCCCCTCTGTCCCCAGGTGAGCTGCTGGGCACCCCGATGAACACTGGGGCTGTGGATTACTCCCTGCTGGGCAGTCAGCCCTCCCCTTCGCTCAGCTACACCGGCAGCTTCTTCATCAAGGCGGTTCCAGAGCATCCCCAGGACCAGGAATCCCTCTTCAACCTGATGTCCGGCATCCTGGGCATCTCCCCTTCGCCTCCTCTGAGGGCCACCAAAGGCACCTGGACTCTCTTTACCCCTGTCCTGAGATGGCTCAGAGCCAGCTGGACCTTTACACCACCTGCCAGCCCGAAATGAGCGGATCCACCCAAACGCCCTTCCCGGAGCAGGGCTACGGCGGCTTCCCCTCAGCGGAGGGTGCTCAGCCTCTCCAGGCACAACCTGCCTTAGGAGACACCTCACAGTGCTTCTTCCAGCCCAAGCTCCTGGACAGCAAGCAGGACATCAAGCTGCCCTCTGGTTCCCCACCCTTGGACAAGTTTAAAGCCTCCTGCACCCAGTGGGAGCCTGTCACCCAGCATCAGGCCTACTTGCCCACTGGCTACCACTCTCCAGAAGCCTTCCCCACCGCAGAGAGCAGCCAGGGGCTGTTCCACCTGCTGGGCTCCAAGATGGAGAGCGTCTTGTCCGTCAGCTGCCAGTCAGAGCTTGGCAGCCTGGCAGAGGATGCTGCCTGCTTCAGCACCCAGCTGGGCTTCAGCTGCGAGCCAGAAAACTTCCCAGCCCGCGGGGACTTCACTGACACCAAGATCCACAACCTTCCTCCTCCATTAATGCCAGAGTTTGACACCTCCTTGGCCCAGCCTGAAGTCCTGCCAGGTCTGATCAGCTCCACTGAGCTGCTGCATCCTCACCCCTCACCCTCAGTCCCCCCACAGACTTTCTGGGCCACTCCACCTCTTCCTCCATCCCTCCTCTGCTGCCCACCAACCCTCCTGCCCTGGCTGAGCCCAAGAAGAAGACCCGAAGGACCAAGTGCTCTTCCAAATGCTTCTGCCCGAAGCCCCACGAGAAGGCTTTTGCCTGCCCGGTGGAGAACTGCATCCGGAGCTTCGCCCGCTCGGACGAGCTCAACAGGCACCTGCGCATCCACACCGGCCACAAACCCTTCCAGTGCCGCATCTGCCTGCGGAACTTCAGCCGCAGCGACCACCTCACCACCCACATCCGCACACACACCGGCGAGAAGCCCTTCTCCTGCGACACCTGCGGCCGCCGCTTTGCCAGGAGCGACGAGAAGAAGCGGCACAGCAAGGTCCACCTGAAGCAGAAGGCCCGGACGGAGGAGAAGCTCAAAGGTTTGGGGTTCTTCTCGGTAGGGCTCTCCTTCGGGACGCTGTGAAGCTCCCAACACGAGCGCCGGGAGATGGCGTTTCCCGAGGTCCCTCGAGCGTCTCATGGGAGAGCCGGGGTGGGAACAGCTTCCTGGGGTAGCCCTGGAGAAGGTGACAGCAGCTTGGGCCGTGCTGGGGAGGAGAAGGGCACGTGGGAGGCAGAGGTGATGCCGTGGCGCCGGACCGCTGGCTGCGGAGTGGGATGTGGCAGCTCCAGCCACCGAGAGCCATCTCCAGACTGCTGGGACTGAGCCATTTGTTACTGCTCCTGATCCAAGAAGGGGAAAGGAAAAACCCACACAGAGAAAGAAGCCACCACCGAGGTGGGGGTTTTATATAGCCAAAACCCATGGACGTCCTGAGTTTGCAGCTACCTGACTGAGATGTCCTCCTTCACACCATGCTTCCAGCTGGTTGTTTACTGGCCAGAAGGGCCAGGGGCTGGGGCTGCACCGGTTCCTTCTCCTGAGGGGGAGAGAAGCCACGGGGCAGCCCTTTGGAGAGGTGATGTCCTTATTGTTGTTATTATTTTCCTGTTTGTAAAAAGAGAAGGAATCTATTCAGAAAAAAATAATGCCTCTATTTTTCTAATTAAAAGCTTTGAGCCGATCCAAGACTTCACTGGGGTTGTTCTCTGTCTTCCAGTCCCACACTGCAGCCAGTGTTGGTGCTGCTTCTGTTGTGACTTTGACCTCGCCGAGGGGAAAAGGTGCTGAAATAATGAGCAGGGAGAGAAAATTCAACCAGTGCAGCAGGGGGTGGGGAGGGGGGGGGTGGCCACCCTCCTCATGAGCAGAGCCAAATCTCATGGGTTGAGTGGCTAAAGGATTCCCATTCCCCGCCGGGAGGTGGCTCTCAGTTTATTCCATTAGAGCCAGGCCCTGAAGGGGTCTGCTTTAATTGAATCCAGAGCCCTGGGATCCACTGTGAGGATCCCATAGTCCAGCCTGGCTCCCTCACACTCCCATGCATGCATGCTGGCAGGTTTCACCCACAAGAAATGGAGTGAAGTAACAGCTTTGCTCCTCATCTTCAACCTGGCACCTCCAGAGGGCTGGAGGAGATCCAGGTGCCATCAGGCAGAGGCAAGCAGGCAGGATGTGGCCCTCCATGAAGCCAGGGGGGGCTGTTTCCTCCCTCCCTTTCTGCATTTTAGGTGGCCAAGAGATGCTGTTTCCCTTCTCCTGGGTCCAACCTGCAACTGGGTGGCTCAGGAGGAGGTATTGCAGCCTGGAAGGTGCTGCTGAGAGCAGAACCTTCCTCCTCCAGCAGTTAAAAAACAGCCAAACCCCAAAATTATACCCCAAACTCTCATCCTTCTGGCAGGAGATGCTTGCTCAGATGGGGCACACCAGGCTTTGGGTCTAATTAATCCTGAGGAGAAGGTGTCTGTGGGAATGGAGGGAGCCGGGCAGCAGCGATGGGGTGGGGTGTCCCTGGCTCAGGGCTTGGTGGTCACCGTCAGTCAAGATGTTTTGGAGGTGATCAGCCTTTTCTTGCAGAGGGGGAATCTGAGGCAGGGAAGGTTGCTGAGCACAGCTGAATCTGCTCTCTCTGGCAGATTTTGTCCCCTGGAGAGATGGGGTCTGCCCCCACGTCCCCTCATGTAACCCAGCCCTTTGCTGACACGGGGGCTGGAGCATCCTGGGAGTAACCAATTACACCATCAGATTAGCAAACCCACTGCCCCACACGGAGCTTGCCATGGGGTGGAGGCACATAGAGGTGGGGTGTGAAGCTGGGCAGGGAACATGGGGTCCCTGAAGGCTGCTGGCAGGAGTGAGATTGAGAAAGGAGCCAGGAGGAAACCTGGTTAGGAGGGAAATCTTAAATATCCCCTTGGACCTGCACTGGGAACTCACACCTCTGAGGGCACCCAAGGGTGCTCATGACCCTCAGCTGGGCACCCACAAGCCCTGAGCGCTGCTGTCCCCAGCAGCCAAACTATCCAGCATGTATGAGAGCCTGATCCTGAGCAAGGACTACTCCAGAGGATGCAGGTGACCCTGGGCACCAGGATAAACCTTTCGTCTGGGGGAGCACCCCAGATGCTGCTAGCAGGGACCTTAGCACCCACGTTTTCTTTGGAAAGAGGCATCCTTTGGGCACCTCTCCATGGGACATGAGCTCTCACTGCAGCCAGCAGCTTTCCCCTATGCCACCAGCAACAGGTGATACATGAGGCCTTTATGAACACCCCTCCAGAAGAGCATCTCTTCTTGATGCTGAGCCTGAAAGCTGTGCAGGGCACCCTGAGCCTTTGTTCTGCTCCCCTGGCCAGTGCTGGCAAGGAAGGGCGAGAGGGAGCAGGGCACCCACCACAGCAGTTGGGTGCTGCTGATCAGGGTTGGGATGGGACCAGCCAGGGTGCTCAGGGACTCAGGGCCAATCTGGAGTGCTTGGTGAAGAGCTAGGGAACAAACCAGGGACTAAGTCAGGATGCTCAGGGATTGGGTCAAGGCCAATCTGGGGATCAAGCCAAGGCGATCAAGGGACTCAATCAGGACCAACCCAGCAGTTAAACCAGGGTGCTCAGGGACTAGGTCAAGAGCAAGCCAGGATGCCTGGGGACTCAGGACCAAGATGGAGTGCTTGGTGACCAGCTAGGGACCAAACCAGGGACCAAGTCAGGATGCTCAGCGACTGGATCAAGACCAAGCCAGGGACCAAGCTGTAGGGCACAGGAACTGGATCAGGACCAAGCCAGGGTGCTTTGGGGTCAGCTGTTCCCCCAAGCCAGGGTGCTCAGGGACTCAGGACCAAACTGGAGCGCTTGATGAGCAGCCTGGGACCAAGTCAGGGTGCTCAGGGACTCAATTAGGATCAAGCTCAGGGACCGGAACAGGACTGATTTGGGATGCTCAGAAACTGTCCGGAAACCAGCCCAGGGTCCTTGGAACCGTGGGTCCAGCCCAGGATGGGGAAGGAGCAATTCAGGTGGCCATGCTTGGCCACACAACCCATGCCAGCTGCCCTGTCTGGGAGGATGCTGCGGGGTGATCCTAACCGGGAGCCGGCCAGGGACAGGGTCTTCACTGTGGTGGGAAAGGGTGGGACTGAGGGGCAGGGGAGAGTCAGGATGAGCTGCCGCATGGCAGCAAGAGGCGGCGGAGGGCCCGCGGTGTTCGTGGGGAGACAGGCAGAGGGAGCTGTGAGAGAGGAAGGCGGCCGAGAGAAGCACTCCGGGCTCCGGCTGCATCGGAGGAGGAGGAGGAGGCGGCTGCTTGCGCTCGCCCTCCCTCCTTCCCTCCATCCATCCCTCCATCCTTCCCTGCATCCCTCCCCTTGCTTTCGCCACGCACAGCCCCCTGAGCCCCCAGCGCCCCGGGGAACCCATCATCCCCAGGGTGCCCAGCAGCGCTCCATCCACCCCACCGGGGCCTTCAGCCTCTGCTTCTTCCCTCCTCCTCCTCCTCTTCCCGCAGCCACCACCCTCCTCCCTCCCTCGCTCCCTCCCCAGGGCCTGGCTGCCATGGAGGTGCGGGCCGCGGGGAGCCGGATGCTTCGTGCGGCTGCTGCCGCCCCCCGAGCCGCAGCCCCCTGCCCCGCAGCCTTCCCACCCCACAAAGCCCTGAGCCGCCCGGCAGCCGCCTCCTTTGTGCTCACCGGTACGGGTGTGCCCCGCTTCGTGTGTCCCCCCCACCCCTCAAGCCCGTTCGCCCCCTTTCCCTCCGGTTCGGCGGTGAGGAAGCGGGAGCGATGCTGCCCTCGCCCACCGAGCCAGCAGCGGGAGGTCGGCGGCCAGAAGCAGGTACGGGGCCGGGCGGGATGTGCTGGGAGGTGGTGGCTTGTCCCCAGAATACTCCTCGCCCACGTTCCCCAAGGAGCAGGGGGGACACAACAGGGACAAAGCCGCTGCCAGGAGGTGAGGAGGGACCCGCCGCTCCTTGTTCCAGGTGCTGGGGGGTCTGGATGCACCCCGGCTTTTCATGCCCACCTCCTACAAGCCTCATTCTCAGCCACCCTCGCTCATCGTGGTGCCCCCACCCCGCTGCCATTGCAGCTTCAGCTGGGGAAGAATGGGGACCGGGGGAGGATGGGGACCGGGGGGAGGATGGAGATCGGGGAGAGGATGGGGACCAGGGGAGGGATGGAGACCAGGGGGAGGATGGGGACCAGCAGACACAGCACCGGCAGCATCCACCACCCCGGCAGCATCCATCACCCCGGCAGCATCCACCACGGCCACCCCTCTTCTCCATCCTCCTTCCCTATCAAGCCGGGGAGCAGAGCTGCCTGCTGGCAATTACGGGATTTTTTTGTCGTTGAGATGGGGCTGGGGACAGGAAAAACGTGAAACAACGTGAAGAAAGGATCCATGATGAACCGCAGGTAGCGGCACCAGAGCAGCCCGGGGATGGGTTCCAGCCGCTGCTGCAATCTCCCGGCGGCGGGAGCAATTCCGGATGCTTGTGGGTTTATTGGCGTGGCTGCCGTAGTAATGACTCCACTCACGATTCCCTTCAATCCTGGTGGTTGCTAGGCGGGGAGGAGAGGTTCTGTGGTCAGGGTAGGAGCGGCCCAGGACCCGGACAGGGCGATATGTTCATTGGGACCTGCCTGGGCCAGATCCTGCCTTGGTTTATGGCTGGGAAGTGTGGAGCGAGGTTGGTTGGGTATCCCGGGAGACACGGGCATGGATTCAGGCCTGAGACATGGGTGACACAACGCTGTGGCCCCATCCCTAGGGTGGAAAAGAGCTTTCTCATCCCATTGGCAGCAGCCGGACTTGCTGGCAGTGCTTTGTGTTCCCCGGGTTTCAGCCAGGCTGGTGCAGATGGTCACCCAGGTGGGGTTAACATGCCAGGGTGTAGCCACCTAGCCACCACAAAACCCGGCTGAGCAGGTCCAGAAATCCTCCCAGTATCTCTTCTCTCTTTCTTTCTTATTTTTTTTTAATGGATTCTCACCTTTTCCTGATTTTTCCCTTAAAAATGGTCTCACATAGCTCATCACCTGGGTGTGCTGAGCCACAGGGGATGCCACCCTGGCAATGAGCATGGCTGGAGGGTTGGTACAGGGATCTCAGAGGGATTTTAGGGTGGTGGGAAGAGCCCTTTTGGGGATAGTGCAGAGGGAAGAACAAGGGATGCTCCCACCCATGAGTGCCCTCAGTGCTTTGGGGTGAAACCACTGGGAAAATGCCTCCCCATGGGTGCTTGTGCCTCCCAGGCTGGAGACCACAGTGACCTCCCACACTGTGGGGTTTTTTTGCTGGCTTATTCCATTTTACAAGGGTGGATTCCTCCCCCCTTCTGATTTCTTGGAGGGTTTTGCAAGGGGGGACAAACCAGGTCCCTGTGGGGATCCTCACTTGCCTGAGCACAGGAAGCCACCCTGTCCTCTCTATTGCACAGAGCTGGGGAGTCCCACAGCACCACTGATGAGAAGTAGCTCTTGGAGATGAATCCTACTGAAAGGCTGCGTGGGCTGGTCTGGGACTCCCTTTGCTTGAAAGAGGGGGTCCCAGCACCCCAGTATCAGACACAGGGGATGCTCCTGAGGCCTGGAGCCCTCTGATACTGCAGGGACTCATTTGTGTGCCCAAGGGCCATCCCTCTGCAGCAGTTTTCTCATGGGCTGTCCACCTTCCTGATGCCTACTCCTCCCCAAATGGTAGTGAGCCTTCCCAATGGTTGTGCACCTTCCCAAGGGGTGGGAGAAATTCCCAGCAACTATGGATCTTCCCAAGAGCTGCATACCTTTCCAGGGGTTGTGGATCTTTCCAAGGGTTGTGGGTCTTTCCAAGGGTTGTGGATCTTTCCAAGGGTTGTGGGTCTTCCTAGGGGTTGTGGAGCTTCCCAAGGATTGTGCACACTCCCAGGGGCTGGGCACCTTCTTGACTGTTGTGCTTCCATGGGAGGAATACAAGGTGGGAGGATGGAGGCAGAGAGGAGACCAAGAAGGACCATGGAGAGGCTTTTTGGGACCTGGCTTCCTTGTACCACTAACACCCCTATCTCTTCCAGTGCCTGGCACCAGCCGATGCTGACACACCCCCAGAACTTCTGGACCCCCAGTTTCCACCCCAGGGCTCTCACCCCACCATGCCCCAGCAGAGCTGCAGCCCCGCTGCCCGGGGCTCCCCAGCCCATCCCCCGTGCCTCCAGCCCATGCCTGCCGTGCCATGAGCAGGGCCGTGCGGTTCCCCTGCGCCGGGGCGGAGAGCTGAGGGATGGCCTCGCTGGACCTGCCCTACCGCTGCCCGCGGTGCGGGGAGCACAAGCGCTTCCGCAGCCTCTCCTCGCTGCGGGCGCACCTGGAGTACAACCACACCTATGAGACCCTCTACGTCCTCTCCAAGACCAACAGCATCTGCGACGCCGCCGTCTTCCCCCTGGCCGCCGACGGCGCCCTGCTGACGCCGGCTGCCCGGAGGGACTACTTTGAGAGCACCTCCTTCCAAGGCAAGGACCAGCGCTTCTCCTGCGACCTCGTCCCCGCCGAGGAGCTGGAGCCGGCCCCGTCCTCCTCGCCCACCCCCGCTATGTCCACGAGATCGAGATCCCTCTGACCGAAATCTTCGCCCGGGGCAAAGCCGTGGCGCCGGCCCCGACGCCGCCGGCCACTATGGATGCCGCCTACGAGGAAGGCTTGGCCCGCCTGAAGATCCGCGCCTTCGAGAAGCTGGAGGTGGACAAGCGGCTGGAGAAGCTGACGGAGGAGGTGGAGCAGAAGATCGCCTCGCAGGTGGGGCGGCTCCAGGTGGAGCTGGACCGCAAGAGCTCAGAGCTGGAGAAAGCCAAGCAGGAGAGCCTTCGGCTCAGTAGAGAGAAGCAGGAGCTGGAGGACCGGGCGTCGGAGCTGTCCCGCCAGGTGGACGTCAGCGTGGAGATGCTGGCCTCCCTCAAGCAGGACCTGGTGCAGAAGGAGCAGGAGCTCACCCGCAAGCAGCAGTGAGTCCTTTGCCTCCTCTCCTGGCTGCAGGGTGGGGGGAAAGAGGTCCCCAGTGGCAAGCCCCAAGGAACCCAACGCCATCACTAAACCACCACCAAAGCCTCAGACCAAGAGCACAATCCCCATAACAGTGTCCATTAGCATCACTCCTCATCACATTCTGCATCTTCTCCCTCATGGGCAGTGTCCACACAGACCTGAGCGTCTCCATGTCTGTGACCAAGCTGGATCACACCATGCCAGACCTTGTCCCAGAGCCACCAGTGCCCAGGAGGTGGCCAGGCTGAGGATGCACGTGGGCATCCTGCTGTCCTGCCAAGGAGCACGGTGGTGGTCATGTTACTGCAATCCATCTCTAATACCAAAGGGTGTCCTCCCCAAAACCAGGGCTGGGTCATCTCCTCCAGCTCCACATCTGAGTCACCCAGCCCTGTACAACCCACCCACCTGTCCCATGACTACAAACATGAGAGAGGCCACTTTGGCCATGCCCAATTCAGGGTTTCTCCTCCCAGAAGGAGGGTGGCATAGCCTAAGCACTATGAGCTCCATTTGCTGTTAGGGCTGTGGCATTGCTACCTTCATATTCATCCCATGTTCCCCCTCAACACTGCCTTCCCACCCCAGAGCCACTCCCAAGTTTTCCTCTGGTCAAGTGCTGGGTAATTTTGCCCATCTCTGTTGCTCAAGCAACAGAGGAGTTCCTTAGCAAAGCTGGAGGCCACCATGGGGAAAGACAATGAGGGTGGAGTTGTGGGGGGGCAGTCATGGCTGTGCTGGTCTGGGAACACTGGTGGAATCCCTCAAGGCTTGTCTTTGAACCCACCATCATCAGCATGTTTGTTAAAGACTTTGACTCCAAAATAATGACTGCAGCTCAGAAATGAGGTTCACAGGACCTGCTAGGTAGGAATGGTCCTGGGATGGGGAGTGAGATGATGCTGGGGCTGGATAAGGCCTTCTTGGACTGGATGTGTGTGTAGGGGACAGGCAATGGAGAGGATGGGGCACTGCCTTCAGCTGCCTCATGGATGTTGTCCAGGGGCATCTTGGGGTTGCATGGTGGCAGGGTCTGGAGCAGTAGAGATGTAAGACAGGGTGGGCAGGGAGTGACTGATGGGTCAAATGTGTCTTATTTGGTCTGTGGTGGAGCCTGGATACTGTCACCACCCAAGAACCTGGTTTTAAGCCCTTAAATTACCTCCTGCATCTCTCCTGCCTCAGAGAATCTTCCTACCCCTTGGCTGTCACCACTGGTGCCCAAAGCCCAAACTGAGCCCTGCAAGCTCCAAAACACCATGAGGCCATTGTCCCCACGGGAGGCTTTTTGGTCCTGGGCTCCATTTGCTTTGCTGGGGGTTGTTTTTCCACCCTGGCCATGGAGTGAGAGAGAAGGAGATGATACCATCAGCATCACCTTACACCTGCTGTGACAGTGCCCCATTTGCCTTCCAAATCACCAGTGGCCACTGGCTGGGAGCCTTCTCTGACCATGACCAGGAAGCTCCCAGACTCACCCCACAGAGGGCAGGCTGGGGGAGGGCAATTAATCAGTAATTACATGGCAATTAATAACCAGCAGCAGGAATGATGTCATCAAGGGCTCCTCCCTCCTTTTCCTTTGCATTCCTATGCAGATCAGTGCAACTGGGTAGGCATGGTCAGGTGTCCATGGCTGGGTGTGCATGGTCAGGTGTTCATAGTCAGGTGTCCATAACCAGGTGTCCATGGCTGGGTGTGCATGGTTGGCTGTGCAAGGGCAGGTGTCTATGGTTGGGTGTCCACAATTGGGTGTGCCATGTTCAGGTGTGCTACAGTCAGGTGTCCATGGTTGGGTACATGTTGGTTGGGTGTGCCATGGTCAAGTGTCCATGGTTGGGTGTCCATGATTCGGTGTGCCATGTTCAGGTGTGCTACAGTCAGGTGTCCATGGTTGGGTGTCCATGGTTGGGTGCATATTGGTTGGGTGTGCCATGGTCAGGTGTACATGGCTGTGTGTGCCATGGTCAGGTGTACAGAAGCCATCCAGGCAGTATTTGTAGCTCTGCAGGGCTGCTGGGTGAAGGTGTGAGAGCTGTTGTGCACACATGTGTGTGGTGGGCACCATCCACTGTGCAGGTGTGCCCAGCTGTAGCTGTGCCGGGGGGGGTTGTGCTCGTGGTGCTGCCTGTGGGTCGTGTCTAGATGTGCAGGTGGGTCAGGGTCTGCAGCTGTGTTTGTGCTTCACGGTGCTTGTGCATGTCAGGGTGGTTCTGGGTGTGCTTATGGGGGTTCAGGACAGCTCTGCATGTCCAGGTGAGCCCCTGGGCCTCCACAGGGCACATCTCCTTGCAGGGGTGTGATGGCCACACGTGTTTTGGGGCTGTGTGTGCCCCTGTGTGACGTGCTCATGGGTGTGGGAAGCAGCTGATGACAGCAGATGTGTGTGGGGTGGGATGGGGCCACCTCAGGTCACTGAGCTGCTGCCATGCTCCACCTCAGAGCTGGTCACATCTCAGGGGTGACATCGCAGTGTCTCAGCAGGGTGAACCCTTCTTATCCATAGGCTCCAAGCTCCCCATCGCCTGCTAATTAATGTGCTAATGAGGGAGCTGGGCCCCTGCAACCACTGGGCTCAATGGGTTATAGGGCTGTGTGAGGTTTAAGGGCTTCGGGCTGCCCTTAATGTCTTTAAAGTCTGACAGAGTAGATGTCAGGGTGCTGGAAGATGGCAGGGTACAACTACCATCCTCCTTCATCATCCTCCTCCCCCTCTTCCACTGCACTCAGGGGTCTGACTCCAGCCCTGGGAGCCAGGTACATCCCAGTAAAGCTGCTAGGTAAGTCCTCCCCTTCCAAAAGAAGGTGGCCACATCCACCCTGTATGACAGAAGCATCCCTTGGTCCCTGCTCTGCTTCAAACCATGCCCAGGAGCTGTTTGGGTTGGCACAGACCCAAATCAGGCTGATTATCATAGAATTGTTTTGGTTGGAAGAGACCTTTGAGATCATCCAGTCCGGCCATTAGCCCAGCCCTGCCAAGTCCACCACTAAACCACATCCCTCAGCACTACATCTGCAGAGCTTTTAAAGCCCTCCAGGCATGGGAACCCCACCACTGCCCTGGGCAGCCTGGGCCAGGCCTTGACAAACCTTTCAAGGGAAGAAATTGTTCCTCATGTCCAACCTAAACCTCCCCTGGCACAACTTGAGGCCATCTCCTCTTGTCCTAATTCCATGATGGAATGTTCTGGATGCACACAGGTTTCCTTGACCCTCCTGCCCATCCCAGTTCCCAGAGAGGGATGGAGGTCCTTACCAGGGGTGGGCTGGAAAGGATCAAGGTGTGACCCAGAGGTCCCTCTGTGCAGGGAGGTGCTGCAGATCGACCAGTTCCTGAAGGAGACAGCTGCCCGCGAGGCCAACGCCAAGGTCCGCCTCCAGCACTTCATCGAGGAGCTGCTGGACCGGGCAGACAGGGCTGAGAAGCAGCTCCAGATCATCAGCAGCAGTTGTGGCACCACCCCAAACGGCAGCCTGGGACGCTGTGGCACACCAGGGGCCAAGGCCATCGGCCGACCGGTACCTCCACGGGCACAGGCACGGGCACCCAGCCGCTTCGGGCGTGCACCCGTGGGGCTTCTCTGATGGCTACAGAGGGTTGAGCAGGGAGGTGTAGGGACCCTCATCCTGTTCCCATGGGGAAATGGATCACCTTGGGGGGAGGGGGAAATGTCCCAAAGAGAAATGGCTTCTCTGTGGGTCTGTGTTGCCATGGTGTGTGCGCAAGGCACTGGGGTGATGTTGGAGGTGCCCTTCTGCATCTCACTTGGGAATGGCCACACTGCAAAGTGTGTGTGGCACTGGGTGGGTTGCTGGGCTCATCTTCCTCAGCTGCACCATCCACGTTTTGGGATTTGCCACGTTAGCTCCTTTTGCCCCACCTCCCTGCAGAGAGACCGACACCCAGGGCCGGGGCTGGCCATACATGGTCCTTACTTGGTGTCCAACCAGCGCTCCTCCTCCAGCACCGGGTGAGTGCCCTGGCTGATATGGGATGCGATGTTCATTCCTTGGCTGATGGGAAGGGGGTGAGCTCCCTGGTCAGCACTGAGGGTGAGCATCGCTGTCCCCCAGGGCATCAAGCCGGGCGAAAGCCGTGTCGCAGAGCTCAGGCTGCTACGACAGCGACAGCGCAGAGCCGTGTCCCACCGACGACACCACCGATGGGCATCCCTACCAGGCACGGGACGGTGCCCGCGGCTCGGGGCTGCGCCGCCAGGCCATCCAAAACTGGCACCGCCGACCCTACCGCAACAGCACCGAGGGAGAGGAGGGCGACGTCTCCGACGTGGGGTCCCGCACCACCGAGTCAGAAGCGGAGGGCTGGGAGCTGGAGGCGCCTGGATCTGCTGCGTCCCGGCCCAGCGGCAGCTGCCGGCTGACGGGTGAGACCACGCCGTGCTCTTCCGGCGGGGCGGGAGGATGGGGAGGTTGGAGGGTGGAGGTTGAGAATGGCTCTCCGGCGCTGCAAGGGGCATCCCTTTCCTGATGTCCTTCCCAGTGGCAACCGATGGTAGGTGTCCCGCAGCCAGGACCGAGGCTGCTGGGGGCAAGGCCTGCCGGCTGGAGAGGGGCAGCCCCGGGCACTCCAGCGAGGTGATCAGCCCCGAGATCCTCAAGATGCGGGCGGCTCTCTTCTGCATCTTCACCTACCTGGACACCAAGACCCTGCTGCGGGCGGCCGAGGTGTGCAAGGACTGGAAGTTCGTGGCCCGGCACCCGGCCGTGTGGACACGGGTGCTGCTGGAGAACGCCAGGGTGTCCTCCAAGGTACCATGGCTGGGGATGGCGGTGCCCAGGGCAAGACCTTCCTTCCAGAAAGGTGAAGCTGCACGAGCATCACTCGTGTGCCGCTTGTCATGCCATCACGGGCGTGGGGACAGGGGTGCACACGGCTGTGTGCCTGCACCGGCAGCTGGACGTGTTGCACGCTCACAGGTGCATGCTCGTGGGCATGAGCTCACACGTGGACGTGTTTCCAGGTGCTTCTGTGGTGCCACCCATGGTGTTGGTGCACACACCCGGGTGGCCTCGTGTGTGCTTTTTAACATGCGTGTGGTGTGTGTGTCCAGAAAAGCCTCTGTGTGTTGTGATCATGTGTCTACACACAGCTGCCCAGAGACAGCCAAGGAGGGGTGCTGTGGGCGTGCCTAAGGTGTGCCCCTCAGTGACAGCCACCCCTGTCCCCCCAGTTCCTGGCTATGCTGTCTCAGTGGTGCACCCAGATGCATTCCCTCACCCTCCAAAACCTCAAGCCACGCCAGCGAGGGAAGAAGGAGAGCAAGGAGGACTACATGAAGAGCACACGGTGAGTCCACACGTCCCCAGGCACCCTCCTCCCACAGCTGGAGCTGCTGCTCCTCAGGGATGATGATGATGCTCCATGAACCCCAACACCCCATTTCCACTGATGGAAGTTCATTGCACACCAGCTCCTTCTGCGGGTTCAGGTTGCTCTGGAGCCACAGATCCCCATGGGACATGTCACCCTCCTGGGGTGGCCCTGGGGTGGCTGAGGGGCTTGACCTTGCCTCCATCCCTGGCAGGGGCTGCCTGGAGGCCGGGCTGGAGTCCCTGCTGAAGGCGACGGGCAGCAACCTGCTGATCCTGCGCATCTCGCACTGCCCCAACGTGCTGACAGACCGCTCCCTCTGGCTGGCCAGCTGCTACTGCCGGGCCCTGCAGGCTGTCACCTACCGGTAAGGATGGCCACCAGCATCCCCACCTCACACTCTCTGCTTCCCTGGCTGAGAGAAGGCTGGGAACACCCACAGGATGTTCTGGGACTCCTCTGATGCCCACCCCATTCCCTGCCAGAACGCAGCCCATCTGGCCCGGTGTGAAGGATTCACCTTTCCATACCTCCAGCCCAGCTGCAGCCCCAGTCTCTCCCCAAGCAACATTCATCCTCTTCTGGCATGTTGCCATGCAGATATTTCCTTCCCAGCTCCATTCCCACTGCTCTGTTAGTGATCTCACTGCGGCTGGAAGCGACCAGGCTCTTGGTGTGGGGACACTGCTTTATGTTAGAGAAAGGTGAAGAAGAGGTGCACCAACACTGGGGCCCAGTGAGGTCCCACCTAACTGTCACCCCTTGACTAAGGTTTCTAACGAGAAGAAGAGACCTCAGGGTCCCTCTGTCCTAGAATAGCTCTGCCACGAGATTGCTAAGCCCCAGCTTGGAGGCTTTGCCCAAGACCAGGGACACCAAGCCCATGACAGTGTCAGCCCTGGAGAAGGTCACAGGTCCTGGAGGAGATCGCTGACTGCCCCTGGGTATTGGTCACCTTCTGAAGAGGCTCTTCCTCCTGTGGATACAGGATTTACCTTTCCTACACACTTGAGGAGGGTGATTCTTGCCCTGCTGCACCCTGCAGAAGACCACCTCTGTCTTGGTGTCCACATCACCTGCAGCTAATGGCTGTCCTCGACCAGCCCAAGGTGGAGAGTCCTTCAGGCAGGAAACCACTCCTCTGTTTCAAACCAAGTCAGCTCAGACACAGCTCTGACCTGGGGATCCCACACCAGGAAGCAGCCCAGTGCTGCCATGTTTAACCCAAAGACTTCTCCATTGGCCCTTCCAAGGGTGTGAGCACAAGCCCAAGCGTCCTGGCACCTTGCTAACCTGTGACTCTGACTCATGCTCTGATTACCCCACCAGGCTCTCAAAGGGCTCCTGCAGCCCTCTCCAGTGATGTGTGAAGTGATCGAGTTAACACCCAGCACTTATTTTTAGGCTTGCCTGAAGTTTTGAAGTAGGTCATTTGGAGTTAGGAAGTGTGGCCTTGGTCTCCAAGAGGCAGCTTGGTGCAGTGAAACAGCATGGGGCCTCTGTTTGATACCTCCATAAGACCAAGGAGGAGCCCACAGCAAACCCCTGCAGCAGCATTTCGCCACCAGCCACCTACAGATGTGATGACACAACCACACAGCTGCCACAGAGTACAGAGGCCATGGAGCAGCCACTTCCCTTGGCTGGAAGTTAACCACCCATCAGCTGAAACAGCTTTACCACCCCATGACACCTTGCCCACAGGGGCTGGGCGGGTGGCAGGTGAAACCAAGGCAGTGGGGTCTGCAAGGACGTTGTATTCCTTCTGCAAGGGTCTGCAGCCTGGCAGCCTCAGTTCAGTCACTTGCCGCCTTTGCATCTGGAAAACATCTGCCTTCAACCTCCCCTTCAATCATCAGCCTCACCTTCAGCCTTTACCCTTAGTTCCAAACTCATCTTCAGCCCCACCTTCAACCTCACCTCCCCTTGTTTCTTGCCATTGCACATCCGTAGGCACAAATCCAGCTAGAAATGGCTTCAGCCTTCCTGCATGGGTTGGTGCTGGGACTCTAGTTCATGGGATAGAAATACTGACCAGATTTCTACCTCCAGGTGCAGAGAGTGCAGCAGCATGAAGGCTACAGTCACAGTCCCTGGGGTGGCATCACTGCTGGTGAGAGTCACCACCTGTCCTCTGTATTGTTCCAGGAGCTCTACAGACCCCGTGGGTCATGAAGTCATCTGGGCCCTTGGAGCAGGTTGCAGGGACATCATCTCCCTTCAGGTTGCGCCTCTGCATCCATGGTAAGAAACATGTTAGGAAGAGGCCAGGCTGAGTGTGAGGGACACCCCTAGAGTAGAAAGAAATTGGGGGCCGGATCCAGATTTGCTTCCTCATGGAAGAAGCAGCAATTTTGGAGGCCAGTCTGGAGAACTGGGAGCTCAAGCCCATCTCTCCCTGCAAAGGCTGGGAACAGTTGGGTGTAGGCACCTCCTGACAAGCTGGGAATGTTTCCAGGGAGGCTGAGATGAAAGGGGAGCTGTGATGGGTCTGGTAGGTGACACTGAACATCAAACACTTGTCTGAGCTCCTCAAGTAACAGCAGCCCTGAAGGGCCTGGATGTCTAAGCAGGTGTCAAGTGGCTGCTTAGGGAGCTGGCTGCAGTTGCTCCTGCTTTGGAAGAGCATGTGGGGGGATGGGGGAGGTGAAGATGCTGATGCATCTCCACCCTACCACTACTCAGGAGTTCATGGCTCTCAGAGCAGTTGACTTGGCTCCTCACTCCCATGCCACAGGGCTGCCTCCTGAGCATTTGTTTTAGTCCTGGGAGGTTTGCTGCAATGTCATGTTCTGCGTCAGTCTGGGTCAAGGTGTACAGAAGGCGAGAAGCTGGAGGTCTGGTCCTTGATGGCTTGTTTCTTCCTTGGGGGAGAAGCCACATAGCATGTAGGCTTCTCCACCAAGGCTAGAGGCCCAGGCTTCTGCTACTGGTTTGGTCACTGCAAGCAACAAAGCTCAGTGGAATCATGGAATCATAAAATGGTTTACATTGGAAAGGACCTTGAATATCATCTAGTCCAGCCTCTTTGCCATGGGTAAAGACACCTTCCACTAGACCAGGCCGCTCGAAGCCCCATCCCGTCTGGTGGATCTCCAAAGATGGAGGTTTTGGGGCAGAGGGACTCTGAGGGAGTGCATGGACCTGCCCTCTCCTGGCTGCAGCACAGCCCGCGGTGGTTGATCAGATGTCTGCTCTGGAGACACCTCCTTCTAGTGTGGCAACCCCTAGGTTAGTGGGGTGGGAGAGGTTCTAGTCCTACACCACTTGCAGGAGCACTCATGGAGGGGGTGCAAGCTGTACTGCCAGCTCTCCCCAGCTCTTTCTTCTTCCTCTCCTCAGCCAGCAGCCAACGCGTTTCAGCAACCGCTGCCTCCAGATGATCGGTCGCTGCTGGCCGCACCTGCGGGCGCTGGGCGTTGGAGGCGCAGGCTGCGGCGTCCAGGGACTGGCATCCTTAGGTAGGCAGCTCTCCCTCCCTCCCGTGGGACAAGAAGGGGACCCTCACGGAGGTAGGGTATACCCCTAGGAGGGGCCCCGTGGGGATCTGAGTGGAGAAGCCTGCTCCAAGGCCCATGGGTGCGCCCTGCCCCTCCTCGCAGCCACCCATCCTTCCTACCAGCCTGCTCCCACCAGCTGCCCTCATCGCCCCCACGAGGTGCTGATGCTGGTTGTCTGTCCTTCCAGCCCGCAACTGCATGCGGCTTCAGGTCCTGGAGCTGGACCACGTGGCGGAGATCAACCAGGAGGTCGCAGCAGAGGTGTGCCGAGAAGGGCTGAAGGGGCTGGAGATGCTGGTGCTGACCTCCACGCCAGTCACCCCCAAAGCCCTGCTGCACTTCAACAGTGAGTAGCAATGCTGGGAGGGGGGAGGGTCACCAAAAGGCCACTTAGGTATCCAGAGCCATGAGCCACACACTGTCTTCCAGCCCCACCCACAGGATCCCACTGCCAACACTGGAAGGCGCTGGGTAGAAGGTTTCTAAGAGGGATCCAACACCTTTCTGCCAAGGATGGGTTGAAAGGAGCTGATCTTGCCTTAGGTCACAGGGAGGATAGAGACATTGCCTCTGTGCTCCCCTCAGTGTGATCAGGGCCTCAAGGTCTGTGGTGTGTCTGAGTTCACCACCTCACAGACCACCATGCTCCCTACAGAGGTCTTGGTTAGCTAGAGCAGGTCTCCTCCATTTTCAGGGTGAGGTTTCCCCAAATGCATGAGGCCTTGAGGAGCACTGGATGGCCTTGGGGGTCCATCCTGGCTGTGGGGAAGCTCTCTCCCCAGCAGGCATGGTGAATTCAGGTGGTACCTCTGCCCCCAGGTGTGTGCCGGAACCTGAAGTCCATCGTGGTGCAGGTGGGCATTGTGGACTACTTTAAGGAGCCTCACAGCCCTGAAGCCAAGAAGATGTTTGAAGAAATGGTGAACAAACTCCAGGTAAAGCACACCCTTCCCAGGTGACCCATGGGTCACCAGTCCTGTGTCCTAATAAGGTTCTGAAGACAAACTCTTGCCTACCACTGAGGCTTCTCAGTAGAGAGCCTCTGAGCCCGCTAGGCGCAGGCTGAGTTTCAGACCTTGCCCAGCTTGTGACGGTCAGCAGGGCTTGGGCTGTCCTTGCCCTGTTCAATGTTTCCAAGGCAGACATCCTTATACATGTCCAAGGGGAAAAGAGGTGCCTCCATTTCACTTCATCCCCTGGTGCACTTTCTCAGCCTGCTTTTGTGGCCAAGAAGGCACATTTTATCCTGGGATTTATTAAGAGTGTGGCCAGCAGGTCGAGGGAGGTTCTCCTCCCCTTCTACTCTGCTCTAGTGAGGCCACATCTGGAGTATTGGGTCCATTTCTGGGCTCCCCAGCTCAAGAGAGAGAGGAACTACTGAAGAGAGTCCAGTGGAGGCTACAAAGATGCTGAGGGTCCTGGAGAATCTCTGTGAGGAGGAAAGGCTGAGAGCCCTGGGGCTCTTAAGCCTGGAGAAGAGCAGCCCCAGAGGGGATTTGATCAATGTTCAGCAAGAGATAAAGGGGCAAGAGGATGGGGCCAGACACTTTCCAGTGGTGCCCAGTGACAGGACAAGTTGCAGTGGGCACAAACTGGGACCCAGGAGGTTCTGCCTGAACAGGAGGAAAAAATTCTTTGCTGTGAGGGTGCTGGAGCCCTGGAGCAGGCTGCCCAGAGAGGCTGTGGAGTCCCCTCTGGTGTTGAGCCAGTCCTGCAAGGAAGCCAAATCCCCATGGGTTGCGATGGGTGGGGCAGAACCGGGTGGACCCCTCCCTATGGCAGGGGTATGAGACGTCCTCTCCTTCCTCCTGCTCAACCCATGGGGCAGTAAGTCCTTGAGTGTTTCCAGGAGCGGGGCACCTGCCACCTGTGGAGCGGGGCAGCTGTGCCAGGCGCCGCACCAGCCATTCACTCTGCTGCTCTTCCAGGCCCTGAGGAAGAGACCCGGCTTCTCCAAGATACTACACATCAAGGTGGAGGAAGGCTGCTAGACCTTCAGGGAAGCACAAAGCACATTCCCTCCTCTGCCCGGCAGAGCCAGAGGCCCCATGGACCCAAACCCACCGGCTGCCGCTCATCCGCTGCCAGGCCGGAGCTGGGTGGTGCTGGCCCACGCACAAACCCCCCCAGACTCTGCAGGCCTTAGTGACTGGGGGCCGGTGCTCATCCCTGGGGCCAGCTGCTGGGCCAGAAGGTGCTACTTGAGGACATTTTTTGGCTGCCTAAAGTGGCAGGGCTGTGCTCTTTCCCGGCAGGGAAGATGGCTTCAGAGACACCCCTGCCCCGCAGCTGCTTGTTGCCAAGGATCTGTGTTTGGGGAATGTCTTTCTCTTCAAACTCTTTCTGGGGTTATTTTGGCCATTTGATGATGTGGGAGATGAAGATGGATCAACCCATCCCCATGGGCTCTTTGCAGAGCACTGGACTTGGTGCTGCTTCATCCCAGGTGGAACATCTCAATCCTCTCCATGGGCTGGCAGAGGTGGGGTGGGAAGGAGCTGTTCCTCCAGAGTAAATGGTGCCCAGAGCTCCTGCAGGGTTTGTGCTCCTGTTCATGTCATTGGTTTAACAGAGGGGCACCCAAATCTGGGGCCGTACTGTCCAGGAACCAGCAGCCCACAACAGCACAAGCCCAGATGGCAGAGCTGCATCCAGAAGCTGCAGGAGACAGAGGACACCAGGAGAGATGGTTGCTCTTCCAGAGGTTTCCAGCCTCACTTGCTCTCCAACCAAACCTTCCTGCCAAGGCAATAAACCATCTCCAAACTCCTCATCCACCAGGAGACACGGGTCACGCTGCTGTCCCCACCACCATCCACCACATGCTCAGGCTTTCTCCAGAGCAAGCTCTCCCATGCAGAGAGAGGAACTGGCATGGGACACTCATGATCGTCATCTCATTGCCATCCCAAGCAGCCTGAAGGAGAAACCCTGGCCAAGCTGTCCTGAAATCCAAAGCTACTGGTGGAAGCACCAACCCAGCTGCCCTGCTAGATCTCTTTATCTATGGCCACAGCTGGGTTTTTTAATTCTCCCTTTTTATTTTTGGCTGTATTCTGCCTGCAATGATGACATCACCAAAATGCCCTCCCTCCCTTTCCCAAAGGAAATGGCTTTTGAAAGGCATCTGGCACGTGTCTCCATCCTCCATCCTGAGGGGAAGGTGCCAGGAGGTGCCCACGCCACGGGGGACAGCCATCACAGCACTGCCAGCAGCAGGGACACACCAGCCTTAACCACAGCCCTCTGCACCTCGAGCCCCAACCAGACATGCTTGGACCCAGTGTGCTGAGCTGCAAGGAGCCAAAAGGGGGAAGCAGATTCTGGGGCTTTGTCCTCTTCTCTGGACCATCGCTGGAGATTTTGGTGCCTGTTGGCCAGCATGGCTGCAAGGAGAGAGCCCCTCCCGGGGCATCTCCCCTTCCTCCAGCCCTCCTGTGGGGATGGGCTGCCACAGAGCATCCAGCCAGGAGGCAGAAGGCTGCAGACCCCAACATGCTACCACCTTCCTCATCTACAGCACAAGAGCACAGACCTCAGCCGGGGGCTCCCAGCATGCTGACAGCCCATGGGGACCTCGATAGAAAATCAAATCAACTCCAAACTGCTGAAGCTGGTGATGGGCTGGAGACAGCTCCTTGGGTCTCCAACCCCAGAAACCACCTCAGGAGACCATTTCACCCACTTCTTCTCCCATCTACAGCATCTCCTCTAAAACAGGGTAAGGTTTTTTGGCCATAACCCCCCACACTGAAGCACCTCCCTTCCCCCACTGACTGCAGCTTTCCAGGAGAAGGCTGCTCCCTGTATGCACAAACTGCAGGAGCCCAACAAAACGCCTGCAAGAAACTCCCGTGTCCCACCATGGGCAGGACTGGATGAGCTCCACGGCACCAGGGACAGGCTCCTCGACGTGGGTTTACCTCCACCCCGGGGGAGGCATAAGCCAGGGGCAGGAGGAGCAAGAGATGCCCCCAACCAGCAAAAAAAAATATCCCACCCAGCAACGTTCCAAACCCCCCTGGGGCCAACCACAACCACGAGCGTGGGCCCAGTGGAGATGTCACCACTCGAAACGGTGCAGAGACTTGAGAAATTCCCTTAAAAACAAACAAACAAGCAAAAAGAAGCAAAGTAAGTATTTATTTCTATAAAGAAGGAGAAAAGGGGGAAAAAAAAAAAAAAAAAAAAAAAAAAAAAAGAGATTTTAAAGGAAAATTATTTACTCAGCATGTTTATAGACTCTGTGCTTCAAGACTGTCGTGTTGGAGAGTCCTGTCTGAAGACTGAAGGTGGCTGCTCCAAGTTTGCTGCTAGCCCGTGCCTGACCGCTCCCCCAGCTCCTCCAGGTGATGGAGAAGGCCAAGACAGGGTGATGGGAAGCAAGGGGAGATGTTGAGGACTCTTGGAGAAGCCTTCTGCGCTCGGCAGTGAAGCCTGTGCCGCCAGCAGCCGCCGCTGCTGGTGCTCACCGTGGAGGGTGGGTGGGTGGGTGAGAGCTTTCTGCGGCGTGGCAGGACAGTCTCACCCGGACGGGATGCTTTGGTGTTTCACCAACAGCAGACCAAACTATCCACCTCCCCTTGGGGCATTCCCAAAGAGTCCAACTTTTGGCTTAGCAAAGCCACTTTCTTGCAAAAATTCCTGTGCTGATGCAAGACCTTCAGCAGATTCAAAGATTAGGAGATGGGAAGTGGGAGGTGTTTTTCTCCCCCATTTTTCCAGGGCTTGGATAGGTCTCTTCCTCCTCTTCCTCATCTGGGGATGAAGGTGGCTGGCACAGTGACACAGGCTTGGTGTTAATGAGTCCTGCATGTCCCCAGCCCTCCTGGTGGCTCCTAATTGCCCAAGTTGTTAATGGCAATGAGCTCATTGGCTGTGGGTTTTTCTCACTCAGACTGCGTGGTGATGCTTCCCTGCTGCTGTCCCTCTCCATCCTGCCGGCACGTGGCTCCCCCTGGCTCCCCCCAAGAACCTCCAGCACCACCCAGATCCCTACAGGATGCTGGAGGAGTCACCACAGCAGTCATGGGGTTTCAATCCTGTTTCCTCTGGCAGTGCTGGAGAGCTCAGAAATGCCAAACCCCTCAGGAAGGCTGTGAGACCCTGCAGGGCGCTGGGGCGCCGGCAGGGAGAGGACTGCAGCGGTGGGAGCTCGGCCCCACTCTAGAGCCTAGAGAAGCCCCAGCAAGGGCTCTGCGATGACAATCCCCAGGAAAAGCCAGGGCGCAACCGCCCAGCCCAGCAGGAGCAGCCTTCACATGGGGTCATGGTGATGCCCGGATCTGCATGGGTAGTCCACCACTTCCTGCCAGACCTGGCTCCCGCAGGATCATTTTTGGGGCGATTTATTCCTATTCTAGTGAGTTTGCCCAAATTTTCCCCATGGCCAATGCTCTCAGCCTTCCTCCTCACTTGAATTTGGGGGCGGGTCTGGGATCTCAAGAGGAACACCACCAGCAGAGACAGCTTGGGGGGCAAATTTATCCCACACCCACACTTTTCTGTCTGCTCATGTGCTGGATTTTTCTCATCATCCATCACCCCGAGCCCCCAGGAGCCAGGGGTGCTCCAGGGACTGGCTGCCTCCTCCTGCCTTCATCCCTCCACTCCCATTTTGGGGGCCCCTGTGGGAGGGTAAGGTCATGAGGAAAAGGGAAAACCTTCCAGGATGGCTCCATTCAAGGCTTTTAAACTTCTCCATCAAACAAAGGTGGCAAAAATATCATGTCCCACCTCTTGCCATGAGTCATGGTCCACGCTGCCACCTAAGGCACAGCCAAGGCCAGGTCTTGTTTGGATCCTCCATAAGGCTTCAAATTTGGTTAAAATAGAACAAAAAGTAGAGGTAAAGCGTTGGTAAAGGCTCTTCAAGTTGAGCATTTTCTCTCAGCTCTTCGAGGAGCCCGCCCCAGGAGCTGGCGCATCGCTTCCTGCCTCTCCTTTTGGGCTGCAAAGCTGCAGGTTTGGGTGGAGTGAAAGCGTTGGGGAATGGGTGCCAAATGACAAAATGCTTTAAAAAGAACGAAAGAGACACAAACCCAGGGAACAGAGAGACTTTTAGCAAGTGGAGATGGTTTGTTGTGAGCAAAGCAGGGCGGGGTGCAATTGCAGGACCCTCCCCATCAGTGGGAGGCAAAAGTAATCCCCGTGGAGGGCGACGTGGTCCCTCCTGCCCTGAGCAGAAGCTGCTGCACAGCCCTCCCTGGCCTGCAGGAGTGAGGACAGGAGGGAAAACTGCCCCCACGCACACGACAGGAAAAAAAAAACCAAACCAGAAAACAAGGGATTTTCTGATCCAGTCTTGGGATTGAGCCCCGTGGAGGGGGCTGGGGCCGGGGACAAGCAGGTGCAATGGTGTGGGACGGCTGTTGGGGAGCGAGCGATAATCAGAGGAGGGAGAACAAAGAGAAACTTCCCAGCAGCGAGGTCCTTCCCCTGAAACGCTTCCTGACGGCAGCGTTGCCTCCAGCCCAGGTGAGCCACCTCCAAGGGGCCCTGGACAGTGACCTCCCCCTCCTGGAAGGCAGCGACGCTGCCTCCCGAGTTATTTTTTTAAGCCTCTATAAATTTAGGTCTATTTTAGTCTCTTGCAGCGATGTGCCAGCGTCTGGAGAACCAAACCACCCTTGTCCCTTCCCCATCCCAGGGTTCCTTGATGCTAAACCAGGTCCTCGCTGCCAGGTGCTGCGCTGGAGGAGGGGGAGTGGCGGGGACGGGGGTGTAGCAGAGACTGGGGGGGGGTCAGGGTGGTGTTGTGGGCAGCAGGGTCCAACAGCAGGCAGAGCGAGCGGGCGCTGGGCAGCTGCTGCCCGCCCCAGCCCCTGTTTTTAGCACTTTGGTTGGTACTGTCACCTGTAGACGCACTTTGATGTTGTTGCTTTGACCCTTTGCCGAGTGTAAACAATGTGTATTTAAAGAATAACAAAACAAACCAACCCCAGAAGCGTGTGTAAAGGAGCTATTTTATGATTCAGTGTTGAATAAAGACTCTTGAGATTGAGTTTTCACTCTCTCAGGGGACACGCTGAACCCAAGTGACTGCCGGCCAGCTCCATAACCAGGCCACTTGGGGCTTACAGAAGCATCCCACCTCCAATTTCCCTCTCCCTGCAGGCACAGGGGTCTCTGCTGGTCCAGCTCCATGGGACACAGGGACAGTGTGGAGTACAGGGGCAGCAGGAGGGGAGCAGCCTCCCCACTGGGAGCATTTGAGAGCACAAGATGGTGCTGGGGAGCCCAGAGACAGGCAAAGGGAGTTGACAGCCCAAGAGGAGGAGAGAGCCATGACTCCTGTCCCACAGGAGACTGTTGTAGGGGGAGAAATTAAGTTTGGACATTCTTGTGCCAAGTGTCTGCTACAAGAAAACAACATTCCCCACCCCACATCCCCAAGCCCCCAAACAAACAAAATCCCTAGCCAAACAAACACGACAAAGCACAACCAAACAAAAAATCCCCACAAACAAACAAAACCCTAGCCAAACAAAAGCCCCACTGCTGAACAGTCTTGGAGGGGAAAAAAACAGCAAGCAGATTCATTTTTGATGTCTCCATCAAGCCAGGTGGCTGGAAGATTCCCAGTTCCCAGCTTACAACCCCACAGAGGTGGGAATTAGCTTTACAGGTTAGAAAGTATCACAGCAAGAGCTGGAAATGGAGCTTTTCCCAAGTCCCTACCAGGCTGGTGAGGCAGCCCCAGGGCATGGGCAGATGGGGCCACACTCCCACAGGACAGGCAGGACCTGTGTTTAAAAGCCACCACCAAAAGGGACACAGCAGATGCCTCTAACCAGGGAGTCTCACAGCAGCACTTCATGAACACTGTGAAGTCACATGCTCATGTGTAATGGACCAGCTACTTGCTTAATTAAATCAGATCTCAGAGGGCTGACACCAGATACATACCAAATTTCTTCCACTGTCCTCCATTAATGCTTTCAGACCCCAGTTTCCACGAGCACTTTCCTGCCAGAGACGCCCCAAGCACCAGGATCCATCCCTGAACCTCACCAGCCCCACACACCCCCTGCCCATGGCTGGAGATGTCAGACACCTTCCATGAAACAAAAGGCAAGACATAAATTAAGCAAAATAAAGTAGAAATATGACTGAGTTGCATCGGAGAACTCCACCAGAGGTGGTGCACCCACAGGTGCTCTGTCTCAGGAGCAGAGGGAACTGGGGTGCACTGGGAGATGGCCCTTCTGCCCAGCAGTGCCTGCATTTAAATGGGGCAAAAACCAGCCTGAAATGTCAATCCTTTAATCACCAGCTACCACCTTGTGGCATCACCCAAACAAACAGCACAGAAAAGGAAGGACTTGGACCTGATGGAGCAGCTCCAGAGGAAGGCCACAAAAATGATCAGAGGGTTGGAGCACCTCTGCTACAAGGACAGGCTGAGGGAGTTGGGGGTGCTCACTCTGGAGAATAGAAGGCTCCACAGAGACCTAATAATGACTTTCCAGTACCTGAAGGGAACCTACAAGAAGGATGGAGAGACCATTTACAAAGGCCAGCAGTGACAGGACGAGGGGCAATGGCTTCAAACTAGAGAAGAGCAGATTGAGATTGGATGTTAGGAACAGGTTGCCTAGGGAGGTAGCTGAGGCCCCATCCCCGGAGATATTCAAGGTGAGGCAGGACAGGGCTCTGGGCAACCTGATCTAGTTGAGGACACCCCTGCCTACTGCAGGGGAGTTGGACTGGATACCAACCCATACTGGACCCTTCCAACCCAGACCATTGTATGAAAAGAGGAAGCACTGCAGTTTGCCACTGAAATGAAGTCACTGTTTTATTGTGTTTGAGGCTGAGTTCAAAACCCCCAGCAGAAAGGAAAAAAACAAACCAAAACAAAAACCATGAGTATAAATAGGAAGAGGCCCCACGCTCGCTGCCCTCCCTGCCAGCGCCGCGCAGGGCTCTGCTCTGCACAGCTCCCAAGCCGAAGGCAGGCTGAGGCCTAAGGGGATCAGTGCTGAGGAGAAAATGTTGGGGCAGGGCCTCTCACAGGAGGTCGCCATTGCCCAGGCCAAGATTTGACTCTAATTAACCAAGGCCAGTAGTTGCCTGTAGGCCCTCAAAACGACCATCTGCTAACCAGCCCCTTAATTAAGCCAGAAATTAATTCTCACGTTGCGGGTTGGAGGAGCGCGCCGGCCCCCGGCCCCACGCCGACGGGGGCTCAGCGGCTGGGGGTCTCAGTGGTTGCGCCCCACACCGACAGGGCCTCAGCAGCTGGGGGTGGGGGCGGGGCTCAATGGTTGTGGGGCCGGCCCCGGCCTCGGCCCCGGGCACCAGGCGCGGCGTCCACGGTGGAGCGAGGGTTCTTGATGGTCTCGTCCACGGAGACGATGAGGCAGGCGGCCTCGGAGGCGGCGGTCAGCGCGTTGATGCGCACCACGGCCGGCTCCCACACGCACGCCTCAAAGTTATCCGCGATGTCCTCCTTGGTCACGTCCACTCCGTACCACATCCCGCCCTGCAGGCACAGAGGAAGCAAGAGGGGCTCCTTACAGGGCTGCTCAGGACCCTGGGGCCAGCATGGAGATATGGAGCTGTTCAGTGACAGGCTGAGACTGGGCCGTGCTGGATCGTGAGATGCTGCTGGAGAGGACTAAACCCCAGCAAGCCTTGGTGGCAAGAGCAGGGCCTGTGAGGCCTCGTGGACTTGCTGTGCTCCATTTAGAGAGAACCTGCAGAAGCCCTACAGCACCAGCTTCTGCTCCAGGGCTGTCTCCCTCCCTGACACTGCTCCAGTTCCTGCAGCCCAAGACACAGCTGCTTGCTCTGGGGCATCACCCCTGAGCCCACAAACATCAGCAGGATGGAACATGGCAGGAGTGACCCCACCGGGGTAGCTGCTTTGCTTGCCAAGGGGCAATCCCTCACTGCCTGAATGAGGACGGCATGTGCAGACATGTGCTCCACAAGGTCTGAATTGATAGATCAGGAACTTCACTACCCTCATTCAAGATGAACAGAGGTGCTGGAGCGTGTCCAAACAAAGACAATGAAGCTGGGGAAGGGTCTAGAGCAGAAGTCTTGTGAGGAGAAGCTGAGGGAACTGGGCTTGTTCAGCCTGGAGAAAAGGAGGCTGAGGGGAAACCTTCTGGCTCTCTACAACTCCCTGAAAAGAGGTTGGAGCGAGGTGGGGCTTGGTCTCTTCTCCCAAGGAGCAAGTGATAGGGCAAGGGGAACAGCCTCAAGTTGCACCAGGGGAGGTTTAGTTTGGACATGAGGAACAATTCTATCCCCCAAAGGGTTGTCAAGGCCTGGACCGGGGCGCCCAGGGCAGTGGTGGAGTCCCCACCCTGGAGGGCTTTCTTCCAACCACAACTCTTATGATTCAGTCTGCAGCTCCTCTGGAGAACACTCAGCTTGGCCAAGTTCAACACCCTCATTACTTTGATGTTTGACACAGCAGCCTCCCTCCTGACAGATGATGCATTTCTTAAAAGCAAACCAGGCCTCCCAGCTCTGGAGGTCACGGGACAGCTGCAATCAAAGGCAAAACAGATCCCTTCCTTTTAGAGAAGCCTGCAGCAAGCCCCTCCTTGATCTGAGCACAACACAGGGGGCTCCGTCAAAGAGGACACAAGGCTCAGGTGAGCTTTGCTGGGTTACGCTGGCTCCATCAGGCTCAGGAAAGGCAAAGAGAAGGCAAATCTCCCACACGGCTGGTCGGCCCCCGCGCGGCGGGTTCAGGGCTGGCACCCACCTGCGCGTGCTTGGCTCGGAGCTTGTTCAGGATGTTGGTGGCATCGAAGCCGGCGTTGTCGCAGAGCTGGCGGGGAATGATCTCCAGGGCTTTGGCATAAGCACCGATCAGCAGCTGCTGCTTGCCCGGAATGGTCCTGGAATAGTCCCGGAGGTACTTGGAAAGCTCCATCTCTATCGCACCACCGCCGGCAACGACAGAGTCGTTCTGAAAGAGCAAGGGAAACCGGCACTGCAGGCTGCAGGAACAACCTCCTTTCCTGCATGTGCTGCAGGCAGGCTGATTCACACACACCAGTGCAGGCTGCTGCCATCCCTGGGAGCTTCAAGCGCAGGCCAAGAACTTCCATCCGTTTAGGGATGCTGTACCAGGGCAGACCCCTTTAAAGCACTCAAACAGATTTGCAGCAGTACTTTGCAGCCAAGTCCTGCTATTTCCCCCTCCCCCACCTGGTTGTTTCGGCAGGGAGCTCAGGATGTTCTTTCTAAAAACAAAACACATCCAAAAAATCTCTTGCAGTGCTTCTTCCCATCCCCTCAGGACACTCAGCCTCAAGGCTGTTTTTAACCAAGGCCCACCAGGTGAACATGTTTTCATGCATAGCCCAGAAATGCCCTCAGTTAAGCAGCATCTACCACAGGGACCAGCAACTCCATGAGCACAGTGTGCATCCACATGTGCCCCTCACTTCTCTCCTGGTGCTTCCTGCCTGCCTTCACAGCCAGGGACAGTGACCTCACAGACTGGTCACCAAGAGAGGGAACAAGTGACTTTAATGGGTACTGACAACCACAAAAATCCAGCCTCCCATTTAAACCTACTGAGGCTCAGCCTGATGTACCCAGAAGACTGTCTTCCCTTGAAGATGGAGGAGTTTACAGAAAACACCCCCACTCAGCAAACAAGTTGCCTACCTGGATGTTAATAAAGCCTTTGACACTGTTTCCCACAGCATTCTGCTCATGGCTTGGACAGGCAGACACTGCTGGGTGAAAAACTGGCTGGATGGCCAGGTCCAAAGGGTGGTGGGAAATGCAGTTAAATGCAGTTGGTAACTGGTCACAAGTGGTGTTCCCTAGGGCTCAGTACTGGGACCAGTTCTCTTTAGTACCTTTACCAATGACAAGGAGACTGAGGGCACGCTCAGTCAGTTTGCAGATGACACACCAAACTGGGCAGGGGTTTTGACTTGCTGGAGTGTAAAGACAGGGGGACACTGGGCCATTAGAGTAATTTCTTCCCCAAAAGGGTTCTCAAGACCTGGACCAGGCTGCCCAGAGCAGTGGTGGAGTCCCCATCCCTGGAGGAGTTGAAAAGCTGTGCAGGTGTGGTGCTGAAGGATATGGTTTAGTGGTGACCTTGGAGTGCTGGGTTAATGGTTGGACTCAATGATCAGAGAGGTCTTTCCCAACCAAAACGATGCTGTGATTCCAAGTTACATCTGTACTGAAAGCAAAAGCCTGAAAAGCAGTTGGCAACACTGCAGAGCCAACACTTCACTGGCCAACAGAACAGCCCCTGAGTTCATCAATCAGTTGCTGCCCATCTGCACACTGAGAGCTCTCATGCTCTCCCAAGAGACCTCAGCCAAACACTGGTGTGCAAAAAGGTTTCTAGAAAGAGTTATAGCTGTGCCAGGTCAACAATCCCAATGCTACTTGGGCAGGGAAGTATCTCCACCAGTCTTTACCTTGATTGCTCTCCTGACTATCATGATGGCATCGTGCAGGGACCGTTCTGTCTCCTCCATGAACTGCTCTGCACCCCCTCGCAGGATTATCGTGCACGTCTTGGCCTTGGGGCAGCCCGTGAAGAAGTTGTACCTGCCAATGGCACACGGCAAGAAGGGTGACAGTGAGGGAGCAGCAGTGCTGCTGTGGAGCCAGTTTGCACTGACACCACAGTATGGGACAGAGAAGCCCTTAAATCATAGAAAAGAGGTAAGATGTAGATGAAAGCTTCCTCCTGCCCTCTCCCTTAGCCTCATATAAAGCAGCAGTAACCCAATCTTGGTTTCCTGCCATGACCTTAGGATGCTCAAACCTGATAGTGCTTAGATGCCAGCTTTCCAAATTCATGTTTGAGAGCTTAGGCAGGACTGCAGGTTCACGGCTGCTGTATTTACCTCTCTCCTCCAATCTGAGTCTCCTCAAAGAGTTCGCATCGGCCCAGAACGTCATCTGACAAGGCATTGACACTGGTCTGGATGGAACCGCCGCAGGCCTGCAAGGGAAGGAAGTAAAGCATGACATTGCCAACATGGGCACGCAAGTTAAGTGGGTTCCTGCTCTTCAGGGACAGCCTGGGCCTTTTAGCTGGGGCAAAAACATCCTGCAGGCTAGACTCAGGAAAAACCCCTTCCACTTCCCCTCCCATCTCAGGTACCCAGGCAGGCTACTAACAGCAGAAATCATCCTGGACAGCAAAGTAAGACTATGCTGCTCCTAGAGGCTGACCCACAGGCTCCAGAGTCCAGCAGCTACACCAAAAAAACCCCAAGAACACCCACAAAAAAACAACCCACTCAAGATGGAACAGGGAAGAACTAGGGAAAATAAACCTCTGCTGATGCAGTGTACAGACCCTAAGATGTAACAGCACCAGGGAAACAAACATGCAGTGCAGGTGCAGTTAGTGTGTTCACTCCAAGGAACAAGTGCATGGCACATGGCACCTTTACATCACCACCATGTTGGCAAAAATAACATGATTTTGATGGAAGCATTCTTAAGGTGATTTGGTCCAGTCACTGCTGCCCTGTTTTGGGAATGACCAGCCTGGCATTGCTCAAACTAATTCCTAGACTGGTTTGGCTGAGAAGGAACCTTCAAGATCATTTAGTCTATATCCATGCCATGGGCAAGGACAATTTCAACTAGATCAGGTTGCTCAGAGTCCATGCAGCCTGGCCTTGAGCACTTCCAGGGATGAGGCATCCACAGCTTTTCTGGGCAACCTGTTCCAGTGCCTTACCACAGTCACAGTGACGAATTTCTTCCTCATCTCTCACTGAACTCTCCCCTCTTTCAGGTGGACACTGCTACCCCTCACCTTATCACTACAGCCCCTGATAAGAGGCCCTCCCCTTCTTCCCTGTCTTTATTCCAAAACAAGGCAGCTCACCATCATAGTTCGCTTCAGATCTTCTTCTGGGACACGACCAGCACAAAACATGTCTCTGTCTGCAAAGTACTGGGTAGCCACATCACCAATGGGGAGTTTGGAGAGGACAACTTTAGCTCCTGACTTGTGGATTTTGTCTAGTTTGTCATACAAGATGTTCCACTCAGCATCCACGATGGCCTGGTAATCCTGGCAGGGAGAGGGAAGAGAGACAAGCACCACTTTAGAGAGGACTGGGAACACAACCCCACAGCCCCAAAGGAAGAGCTCTCCTGAGACAGCAGCACCCCTCTTGAGGAATCTCATCTTCACAGGCATGCCCAGGCTTTCACACACCTGTCATGCTCTGCCTGGAAGTGAAATGCAGCCACAGACAGCTGGGACAGCTTACAAAGGAGACAGCAACACCGTGCACAACAACCAGCTACAACAGGAAAGACTGCAGTGTTCTCCAGGGCAGACAGAGCAGCTATAAGGAAACCATTTCCAAGATCACACTGCAGCCAGACACCAAAAGCACCTCTGTAGATCACCTATTCCAACCTCCTGCATGGTCACCCACAGCAGGCTGCACAGGAGGGTTTGGAGTCTCCCCATAGAAGGAGAATCCACAACCTCTCTGGGCAGCCTACTCCAGGGCTCCAGCACCTTGGTTGCATGGTTTAGTTGATTAAGTGGTGTTGGATGATGGGTTGGATGCGGTGATCTTGAAGGTCTCTTCCAACCTGGTTTATTCTATTCTATTCTATTCTATTCTATTCTATTCTATTCTATTCTATTCTATTCTATTCTATTCTATTCTATTCTATTCTATTCTATTCTATTCTATTCACACCAAAGAAATTTTCCTCCTGTTCAGATGGAACCTCCTGGGTTCCAGTTTGTGTCCACTGCCCCTTGTCCTGTCACTGGGCACCACTGAAGAGTCTGGCCCCATCTTCTAGCCCCCCACCCTTTAGCTATTACTGAGAACTAATCAGATCCCCTCTCTGGCTGCTCTTCTCCAGGCTAAACAGCTCCAGGGCTCTCAGCCTTTCCTCCTCACAGAGAAGCCTTAGTCCCCTCAGTATCTGCGCAGCCTCCACTGGACTCTCCAATAGTTCAGCTTTCCAAGGTGTCAGAGAATGACCACGTTTCCTAAAGGCATTTTAACAAGATGGAAAGGGAACAACTGTCCAAATGGCTACCTTGTTTGGTTCAATATTCAGACCTCTCAAAGCACTGCTTAACAAACCTTGCCTGGAAGGCTGCTTGTTAGGCATAGAGAAGTCACCACACAGCTGACAACTTCCCATAGCATTGCTGAGCAGACACATGCCTTTAACTCAGTCTGCCATACCCTTCTCCCAGATCAGCCAACACAACCCAGCAGCTATTGTCAGGGGAGGCAGGACATGCAGAAGACAATCCCATTTATCCCAAGCAGCCACCATACCGTGTGAGCACGACGAAGTGTGACAGGCTCCCTTCAGCTCTTACCTCCACCGTGTTTACTCTGACTTCAGCATTGTCCTTCTCAGCTTTGAGCTCCAGCTCCACATTCAGCAAGGCAATCTTGGGAGACTGATACTTTTTGGGCTGCATTTCAAACCCAGCATAAGAGAAGGTCTTCTTAAAGGCAACTCCAGCCACCAGCTGAGAGTCCTTGAAAAGAGGGATTTGTGTTAGGCTCAACCTCCCAAGGTTTTCTCAACAGGGTTAATAACTCCCACAGGAGACTCCCTGTTTTCAGAGTCCTCATTTACAGAGTGCTCACCAACAGATGTCTCCCTTGATTAACCCACTTTCAGAGAAAACAAGCAGCAAGGGTTTTCTTCTCTCTTCACACACCAGCTTCTATCGCTCCCTTTCTACCCCTCAAGACACTGCAGCTGAAGATGCCACACACAACATCTTCAGATCAAGGGATGGAGCAATCTGTTCTCTCTCTGATGCCTTTCCCATTTCTTCCCTTTGAAGATAGGTACTTTTCATCCACAGCTTCATATTCAGGGAGGGTATTCTGCCCTTATTTGTGTTTCCAAGCTCTATCGCTTCCTCCAGGGCTGGTTTACAGCAGGACTGCTCTGCCCAGCGGTGCTCCCTCCCCAACATGAACTCAACCTCATGATGGGGAGAGAAATCGGCATCTAAACCTCCTACTGCACAAGGGTCTGACCACACTGCAGACTTGCCTCTCTCCAGACTGAAGCCCAGAGGATCCCTGTCCCTCCTAAGCTGGACAAGCACAGATCTTCTGTGCTCTAACTGAGAGGATGAGATGACCCAAGATCTGGCAAGCCCACCCTGAAAAGCAGCATGCCGAATTATTTGCCCCATCATTGGGCAGATCTCCAAGGAGTCTGACAGCAGAATTTAAAGGATGAACAACACAGAGTAAAGAGAGACGCTTTTATCCAGAACAGGAAACACCACCCTCCCCAGGGGACCAATTTCTGCAAGCCTCAGAACACCAGCAGGCCCTGACACTGCAAAAACAGATGCTGAAACGTTCATAATTCAGTACATCAGCTGTCTGGGTAAGATGGTCACGTAGTTGTAACATCTTTTCTCAATGGAAATTCTCATGCAGAGTGTTTCACACTGTTAGCAGCCACACAGAAATAATTCAGAGACTGTGAGGGGCTCTACTCTGCAGCAAGAGCTCCCAAACCTACACAGGATACAGGCAGGAGCTATCAGGGACATACCAGTTCTCCCACAGCCCCAGATCAACCCCCTACCACACACCCATTCCAGCAGTGCAGTATAAACCACACCACCATCTGTCCTTCCCACCACTAGATCAGCTCCTTCAGGTTTATTGTGCATTTTTCCCAGCCCAGTACTCATGCACACAACCAGGACTGTATGGATTTGGGCTCCAGGAGTAGTAAAGGCTTCCCACAAGGCAAGTATTTGATTTTTTGCAGAGATCTAAATGAGAATTGTATCAGTAACGACATTCACCACAGAGGGCAGCAAGGTAAGTGAGCATCTGGCTCAAAAAACCAGATTCTCCACCTGCAGAAAAGGCATGCAGCCCTCCTCACTAAGCTTTCCCCTCACACAACAACAGCTTTGTCCTGCTCTGGTAGTTCCTTTACTGGAATTTGGAATTAAATTCTATTTCCTTTGGTAATTCCCAACATTGTCAAGGTGGGCTGCTAGAGTCAACCCTTTGTCTCCTCATCATTTCAGGACAGGCCCTGACAGAACTTACTTCCAAAGCACCTCCTTGCACCTTCTTTATTCCAATCATTTTCAGTTGTAACAAGTCATCTAACATCATGACAGCATCTACAACCATCTTGGAGAAAAACTCCTTGCTCTGGGATATCAGCTTTGAGCTCAGGGCTGTGGCTGCACACTTCTCCAGCAGGCTTCTCTGCTCACTGCAAGAAAAAGAACACACAAGGTTGTGTTCACTTTTTGATTCCTCCCACAAGCTCCCAAGACAAGCTCCCAAGACACCATGGCTGGAGTGATTAATCCACTGTGACAAAGATCAGCTCCCCTGTGTCAATGGGAAGCAAGGCACATGTCACAGCACAACTTTCCCTTATAGATCAGACTATCACTGACCCCACTGGATGACTTTTACACACCACAAATCTGAGCAAAACAGCTCAGCTTCCTTTCCATCCTAGGAAGTAAGAAGATTCTGAAACCCTCTGAAGGTGGCACATTCTCTAAACTATCACCTCAGGTGATGTATGTCCTGATAGAGTGGATGATCTATTATCTATTTTCTTTACTGAAAACATGGTGAGGCACTGCAACAGGCTGCCCAGGGAGGTGATGCAGTCCCTGTGCCTGGAAATGGTCAAGAAGCTGTAGATGTGGCGCTTCAGGAGATAGTTTATTGGTCATGGCAGCTGGGTTACAGTTGGACTTAATGATCTTAAAGGTCTTTTCCAACCTTATTAAGTCCGTGATTCTATGATATAAGGGACACCAGGGGAATATGGATCCAACTCCCAGGCCCTATCACCCAAGTTACTGCTGCCCAGAAGGACAACTGCATTTCACATCACATTTTGGTGTATTTAAGATGCAGTTCAACTTGGACTTTTACTGCAGCTCTTCAGTTAAGATCAGATCAGGCAGACAAGAGCTTGAAATTCAGGGAGCAAATGAGCTCTGGCACTCTCACCTCAGCTGAAGGGATCAGCTCTTACTGCTATTAGCTAGCTAACTTCATGTGTCCAACTGCTAAAACGTGACTGGATTTTCTGAGAAGTGCTGAGCATTTCACACTGCCACTGCGTGCAGCAAACACTGCCAGTCTCCACTACCACCGGCAAAAAGAAATCAGGACACCTATTCTGGTACCTAACTTCTTCCATGCACATTGGCAGACAATGGCCTACATACTTGGCTGCAGCCCCAGGGACAGCATGGCACCTTCCCCAGAGGAGCAGAAGGAAATCCCCAAAAATTCACAAATAACCACAGTGTGAGGCCACAGCTGTTCATCATGACCTCCAGACCTCAGGAAGGCTGCAGCAGAAGTCAGAAATGCCCTCACACCAGCTCAGTGAAGCCCAGCAACACAAACAGGGCACCAGGAAGGGAAACTTACTCTTTATCTTCCTTCTTCACTGAAACAGCAATGTCTTTGATCTTGTTTACAGCCTGTCAAAACACAAGCCAGCAGCTAGATTAATGATTCATGCCCATGAGCTGATCAGATCTCCAACTTCTCTCTGTTGTACCTTCTCTTTTACTACCCACTTCAAGTTTCAAGCACTTAAGCTGTTCCAACCCTTCCAGCACAGGTTATTCTAAAAAACACACCAACATCAATTTAATCAGATCATGAAGAGGCTCAGAGCTGCTCCACTGCTTTTAGCAGAGATCTAGGGAACAAAAGGGCTGTTGAGGGAGTCAATATCCAGAGGACATTCAACCTAATGGGCCTGCTGGGCTTCCCAAGATGTGCAGATTACTAGAGACTAGCAGAGATCAGGAGAATGGCAAACAAGTTATCCTATTTATTCATTCCTCCTTGGAAGGAAACCAAAGGAAACACCAGTGCTCCAGAGGTGCTAACTGGTACTGACAGCTCCCTGGCACCTGAAAAGGCAGCTGATGTTTGCAGTAAGACATCATGAGATCGCTGCTGTCACTGCCCACGCCCATTCACTACTGAATTTTGCCCAGAAGTGTGCCATTTTCCCTCTGGCACCAAACTCCTCTCCCCAGCTTCTGGTGGAGCCCAACTCACCCCTCAGCTAGGATCAGTGCTGCCTTACCAGCTGCGTGGCTGTGCGGAAGGCACGGATGATGATCTGAGGATGGAGGCCTTCCTCCACGTAGGGCTTCACCTGCTTCAGAAACTCAGCAGCGAGCAGAGTTACAGACGTGGTCCCATCACCAACCTGCATGGAGAGGAAACACTCCGCGTCATCCACGTGCTGCAGAGCAGCTTCAAAAAGCAGGCAGGGGCTTCTAGAGGAAATCAGATCTCATCATTTTCTCTGCTCACAGATGTGTAACTGGATTCTCTAGTGATTAAGAAGGGCTGAGCTCAGATTAACCCCACTGGAGGGTGAAGTCTCATTTCCCGTCACCTATGTTCAACAAATACAAACTCTGTGCCCCTGAGGTTTCCCAACTCCCCATCAGATGTGCCTGGAACAGTGTCAGAGATTTCAAAGCACTCATGGAAGAGTAGGTTGTCAATAAAGAAGCCAGAATAAATGCCTGCACTCCATGAGCAATTCCCACCAAAGCCCACAGAAGCACCAAGATGAGCAAGCTGCTGCTGTGTTTTGCTTTTGAGTGCAGGCAGGTGGCCTTCCTCCTACCTCTGCATCTTGAGACTTGGCGATGTCCACCAGAGTCTTCGCAGCCGGATGGACGACATCGAGGAGCTTCAGGATGGTGGCACCGTCATTGGAGATAGTGGCTTTGCCTAGGAGTGATGTAGAAAAGGAAGTCAGGCTTGTCTCCTATGGGTCCAGCCCTTGGCACCCAGCACCCACAGGAGCTTTGCAAACCTCAGAGAGGCATGAATACAACCATTTCAGAGCAGCCAGTCTCACCATCTCACCTTTCTGGGCAAACATGCTCTCAGCTTGTTGTCACACTACAACGCTCCACAGCCAAGCCCTGGTCCTGCATCACTGTGACTTCTGTCACATCTAAACAGCCACAGGTTCTTGTTCCAAATCTGTACTTAGAAGTATTTTTTCTTCAGTCAAATGACTGGCATTTCTCCTTTGGGATTTGGTATTTTAACACACTCCTACAGCCACATACACAACCCTCGGATGGCTGAAAAGGGAAGTGAAGGAGTCACTCTCATGGAGAGGAGCCCAGAATGGCTGTTTCACAGAGAAGCTCTTTTCAGATGCCTCCACTCCAAACGGGTCTTTTAGACCCATTTTGGAGCAGATTAAGTCAGAGGAGGTTTAAGCTAGACATGATGAACAATTTCTTCACCAAATGGGTTCTCAAGCCCTGGATCAGGCTGCCCAGTGCAGTGGAGTCCTCATCCCTGGCAGGGTTTAAAAGCCTTGCAGATGTAGTGCTGAGGGACGTGGTTTAGTGGTGACCTGGCAGTGCTACATATATGATTTGACTCAATCTTAAAGGTCTCTTCCAACCAAAGCAATTCTATGATTATCTTCTCTTGAACAGCAGAGGTTGGAGTCCAGGTGTTGAAGAGAACATCGAGACATAAACCAATCTCTGCTGTGTGAGTTAAGCTCAGTACAGGCTGAAGGTGCATGCAAATGCTGTCTGTAGTTGGTAGGAGGCTCCAAGCCAACATGCACTTCCATCACATGGGAGATTCTTCTCCAGCCAGTTTTCTGCAGGGCTGTGAGGCCACTGCCCAGTACTTACCCCTGTCGTCCACAATGAGCTTGTCCATGCCCCGAGGTCCCAGTGTAGTGCGCACAGCTTCAGCGATGACCTGGCAGGCATTGATGTTGCTGACGAGCTGGGGGATCCCCTGCGAGGTGTCTGTCCCCTCCTTCAGCAAGATAACTGGTGTTGGCTGAAGAGAGAAACCACAGCAGAGCTGTTACTCCCATCCCAGCAGGATAACCTGGAGATAACACCTAACACAGTCCAGCCAGGTGCCATCATGAAAAGACACCAAGACCAAAACCTGTAGCCCCCTCAAAATTCCTCTGCTACCACACAAACCTACTGCTTTCTCCCAGTGCTCCCACAATGTATCTGGAACCCACCTAACTGCCGCCAGGAGAGGCTCTGGCACCATATCTAATTGGCCCCAAAAGTGGGCTTCCTCCATACAGTGCAGCTCAACAAAGTTCTGAATTTGATGCTAGATGGACACAGCAGAGAGGGACTTCTCAGTGCTCTGAGAGTGCTACTGCCCTTTGCAGAGAACAAACCAGTCACAGGATTGTTTTGGTTGGAAGAGACCTTTAAGATCAAGTCCAACCATGAACCCAGCACTGCCAGGTCACCACTAAACCATGGCTCTCAGCACTACATCTACACAGCCTTAAAACCTCTCCAGGGATGAGAACTCCACCACAGCCCTGGGCAGCTTGCGCCAGGCTTTGAAAACCTTTCTGGGGAAGAAATTTTTCCACATGTTCAACCTAAACCTCCCCCAGCACAACCTGAGGCTGTTTTCTCTTGTCCTGTCACTTGTTCCTTTGCAGAAGAGACCAACTCCCACCTCACTCCTGACTCATGTCAGACAGTTGTAGAAAGCCAGACGGGGAGTCTCAGCCTCCTTTTCTCCAGGCTGAACACCCCCAGTTCCCTCAGCTGCTCCTCATAAGACTTGTGCTCTGGACTTTTCAACAGCTTCGTTGCCCTTCTCTGCACACACTCCAGCACCTCAATGTCCTTCTTGGAGTGAGAGACCCAATGTGCCTTACAGGCAAAGCTCAAGCAAAGCCCAAACTCAGCCAAAGTTTGTGAGACACTAGTTTTAAACCACCACCTGTGGTCATACATAATAGGGCTGAAACAGATGATACTTGAGCTCCCTTCCAACCTGATATTCTATGGAAACCCCATCCCTGGAGGGTTTTAAAAGCCATGTAGATGTGGTGCTGAAGATGTGGTGCTGAAGGACATGGTTAAGTGGTGACCTAGCAGTGCTGGATGTTGTACTTCATAACATGAAAGGTCTCTTCCAACCACGCAATTCCATGACTCGGTGACTACTGTGCTAAAAAGCAACAGGGCTAGGGCTGAGAGGCTAAACTGCAAGTATGAGTGGGGTGAGTATCACAGTCAGACCTCCCTAAATATTTGGAACATTTTGGGGAAGAAATGCATTAAAATAGTTCTTCCACATTCACCAGAGTGGAGACCTCAGTCACCGAATGCTTTGTGTTGCAAACAAACTTAAAGACCAACTAGTTCCAACCCCGCCCCTGCAATGCACAGGGACACTTTCCACTAGACCAGATCGCTCATCCAACCCGGTCTTGAACACTTAGGGAATCCACAGCTTATCTGGGTAATCTGTGCCAGTGTCTCACCACCCTCACAGTGCAGAACAACTTCCGTAGATCCAATCTAAATCCACCCTTTCACTTGAAAGCCGTTCACAGCCCTAACGGAAAAGAAACCCGGGAAAAAACGGGGAGCGGCCGATACAGTCAACAGCAACGGAGCACCGAGCTGGACAGCGCCGAAGGGACCCCGCAGCTGCGGACGGTGAGACCTGGGCCGTGCTGCCGAGGGGGCCGCAGGGCGGGGGCTCCGGGACCGCCACACCCGGGCTGCATGACTACAACTCCCAGCACACCCCAGCCTCTACCCCCGGGCCCAGGAGCCCGGGAGGCACAGGGGGCCCGACATGCTCTTACGCCCCGGGTAGCTGCAGGCTTCTGCGGCCGGGTGGCCTCCGCCATCCCCTCCCGCCGGCCCAGAACGAGCGCCGGCCCTGCCGCGGCCCCGCCAACACGACCCTGAGAGCGAGAAACAGGCTGAGGAAGCCTTTCTCAGGTGGCGGGTCGCGGCGACGGCGGCGATCGCAGCGATGGCGGCGGATGACACTCACCATCATCCTGGCGGCTCTCGTCGCTGCAGCTCCCCCGCCTCACACAGGCTCCACCCCACAATGCACCGCGCCCGCCCAGAAGCTTCCCCGGGGCAGGAAAGGAAGCGCCCGTTGCGAGGAGACCGCTTCCGGCGGCGCTCTATGGTACGGGCGGACAGAGCGCCGACGGACAGATGTCGCTCCTCCCCCAGCGGCCATAGAGTGGCAGGGAGGAGAAGCGGGCTCAGTGTTTGCCAGGGGAGGAGCGGTCCGGGGAAAGGAGGGGTGGCGAATGGAGCCAGTTGATGGGGCCAGTGAGGGGACACCGAGGTGACACGGACCAAGGAAGCCACCACCTCCTCTCGGGGCTGTACAGGCCTAAGCTCCTGCCCTCCCCATTCTCTTTGGAGATTGATGGCTTTGTCAGCCAATAGAAAACCGTGATGCGGTGGCTCCGCCAATGGGCGTGGGATGGGGGCGGAGCGTCTGGCGGTGCCGGGCGCAGCCATGCTCCGCCGGTCGCTCTGGCTCTGCCTCTGCCTCTGCTCCTGCCCGGCCCGCGGTGAGTGCCAGCTGCTGCCCGGTCCCGCCACCCTGCACCCCTCCCCTCGTCTCCCAGCTGCTTTTCCCCGCCCTGCACCCCGGGCCGGCTGCTTTTTCCCTCGCTGCACCGCTCGATCCGCTTGCACTTCCCCTCCCGCCCCCAGCCCTGGTGCATTTCGCATCGCTGAACCCCAGCCCCACTGCATTTCCCTATCCAGCACCCCAGTCTGGGTGCACTTCCCATCGCCGCACACCAATTCCATTGCATTTCGCCATGCCGCACCCCAATCTGCGTGTATTTCCTATCCCCGCACTCAAGCTCCATTGCATTTCCCCTCCTGCGTCCCAGCGAGAGCATTTCCCTCGGTACACCCTGACCTAATTGCAATTTCCCCCATCCAGTATCTCATTCTGAGTGCATTTCGTCAACTGCACCCCGATCTAGGTGAATTTCCCATGACTGTAACCCAGCTCCATAGCATTTTTCTCTCTGCACCCCAGTCCAGCTGCGTTTCCCCTTTTTGCACCCAGCCCCATTGCATTTCCTCTCTCTTCACCGCAATCCAGGCGCACTTCCCCTCCTACACCCCAGCCCTGCTTCATTTCTCCTCCTACACCCCAGCCCTACTCCATTTCCCCTCCTACACCCCAGTCCAGCTGCATTTCTCCTACACCCCAGCCTTACTCCGTTTCCCCTCCTACACCCCATCCCAGCTTCATTTCTTTTCAGGGTCCTTCAATCCAAGCACATTTCCCCTCTGTGCCCCTCGGATCCAGGGATGTCACCCCTATCCCCTCCCTGGTCCAGCTGCATTCAGAGAATGGGGAGATGGAGGGGAATTTTTTTTCCCACCCACATTCACATGGGGAAACCTTTGTGCACCCCGATCTTGGTGCCTTCCCCCCAAATGCTGGAGCATCTCCCCTCACAGCGCCCCAAGCTGGACCCATTTTGGGTCCTCATCCCCAAGGTCCAGCCAGGAGCTGCTGTTGCCAAAGGGCACATTCCCTGCAGCGTGGTGCAGTTCAGGGGTGGTAGCTGTGTCTTTTCCCATGTTTTCAGGAATTTCCCCTGTTTTCTCTACCTCTCCCTTCTCTCTATGCACACCCAGGTTTACGCATCCATGAGTACTTGTATTTCCAAGTGCTGAGCCCTGGAGACATTCGCTACATCTTCACTGCCACTCCAGCCAAGGATTTCGGTGGTGTGTTTGTAAGTATTCACCCAACTTATCCCTTTGGCTCCTTCCATCCTAGCATTTGTCTGTTGTGATTGAAAGCCTTTGGTAAGAGTGAGATAATTTCTCTTCCCCGAGCCTGCCCTTTGGTAGGAGGCACGTGCTGGTCTCTGCCTTCAGCCTCAGCTGGCTTTGGGAAGGAATTTGGCCCTGCCTGTGTTCAAGGAGCACGTGCCCCACTCTTCCCACCTCCAAGGGCTGAGGCAGAGACAGACATGGCCCAGGAGGGGTGGTCAGGCTGCCACGGGGAACAGCAGAGATAAACCAACTGGTCTGCAGAGGAAAGACCTTTCCCTGAATAGACATGGAGTTGGGGTGAGGGTGCAGGAGCAGATGTCCCTTATGGGTACAACCACATGGGACATGGAGGAGCAGAGGAGAAGACGTTTTCTGTAGTGTCTTTAGAGCAATGGAAGTGATACTCTAGAGAAGAAGATGCTATTCTTCCCTGAAAGAATTGCCAGGCCTGGACCAGGCTGCCCAGGGCAGTGGTGGAGTCACCATCTCTGAAAAGGTTTAAAAGCTATCTATGTGTGGTGCTGAGGGACATACTTTAGTGGTGGCCTGGCAGTGCTAGATCTAGAAAGCTGTTGAGTGGGGTTGGGACAGCTCTTCAGGGCCTGGAAAGCAACAGCCACTGTCCCTGTGCCTGGAAGCCCTAAATCTCACCAGAAGCACACTCTGCACAAGGATGAGCAGGGAATGGGATGGTGGGGATGACTCTGGTGGGGCAGGGGATGGGAAGCAGCCCCAATCCCCCTCACTCACCTCTGCTTGTCTCCTTGGAGAATACAAGGTACGACCAGATCCACCTCGTCCCAGCGGATCCCCCTGAAGCCTGTGGAGAGCTAAATAATGGAGTCTTCATCCAGGACCAGATTGCCTTGGTGGAAAGGGGGTATGTCTGGTATCACAGGAGCTCTTCCAGGGGGGACCCTTCAGTAGGAGGGGAGCTGCCTATGGCACAGAGGGTGACAGGGTAATAGGCACATTTTACCAGTACCTGCAGCTTCTTCCTGTGACATATGACATGTGGGCATATGAGGAAAACATCAGAATGCTCTTACCCCAGAGCATTTCATGTTCCATCTTTAGCTGGGGAAAAAAACCACCCTATAAATAGGGTTGGCAACCCCCCTATTTATTTTTCCTTAGGAGAAAGTGGCAGTGTGGGCAGCTTGTGCCTAAAATACAGACTCAGAGAGGAGGAGCAGGGTCTGGGGGAGGCATGGGGCCAGGAAGACAGTCCCCTGGTCCAGGCATCTCCAGGCAAGCTGTGGTACTCGCAGGTTTCCCATCTGCCAAGGTGGCCATCAAAGATCTGTGACTTTCCGGCCCACCCAGGGGTTGCTCGTTCCTGTCGAAGACACGCGTGGTGCAGGAGCACGGCGGGCGGGCGGTGATCATCGCCGACAACGCCTACGACAACGACAGCTTCTACATCGAGATGATCCAGGACAGCAGCCGGCGCACCGCCGACATCCCCGCGCTCTTCCTGCTGGGCAGGGACGGGTAGGTGCCTCGGCCAGCACACGTGCCACAGAATCCTACATTGGCTTAATCATAGCATCACAGAACCAACCAGCTTGGAAAAGACCTCAGAGATCATCAAGTCCAACCTATTACCTAATACCTAACGCCTCCTGACAGCTAAACTATGGCTCCAAGTGCCACATCCAGTCCTTTTTTGAACACCTCCAGGCACGGTGACTCCACCACCTCCCTGGGCAGCACATTCCAATGGCCAATTACTCTTTCTCTGAAGAACTTGATCCTCATCCTGAGCCTAAACTTCTCCCTTGCACAGCTTGAGATTATGTCCTCTTGTTCTGCCACTGGGTGCCTGGGAGACCAACCCTCACCTGGCTACAACCTCCCTTCAGGTAGTTGTAGACAGCAATAAGGTCTCCCCTGAGCCTCCTCCAGGCTAAAAAGCCCCAGCTCCTTCAGCCTCTCCTCACAGGGCTTGTGCTCGAGGCCCCTCACCAGCCTCATTGCCCTTTTCTGGACACATTCAAGTGTCTCAATGTCCTTCTTAAATTGAGGAGCCCAGAAGTTCCACCTCAGCATGAAGGGAAACATCTTCACTGGGAGGGTCACAGAGCACTGCAACAGGCTGCCCAGGGAGGTTGTGGAGTCTCCTTCTCTGGAGGCTTTCAAGACACATCTGGATGTGTTCCTGTGTGACCTGTGCTAGATTCTATGGTCCTCCTCCGGCAGGGAGGTTGGACTTGATGATCATCAGAGATCCCTTCCAACCCCTAACATCCTGTGATCCTGTGACCACTGCAGGGGCATGTTCAAGCAGAGCAGCATGCATAGAGCCTCATCCAATCTGACCTGGAATGTTGCCAGGGATGGGGCATCCATCACATTTCTGGGCAGTCTGGGCCAGGGTCTCACCACCCTCAAAGTATTTCTTCTTTCTATCTAGTCAGCTTGGTGTCACCTGGAAACTTGCTGAGGGTGCTCTCAATCCCATTGCCTGTGTCACTGATGAAGACATTAAACAGCACTAGTCCCAGTACGGACCCCTGAGGGCCACCATTTGTCACCAGTCCCCATCTGGATGTTGAGCTGTCCATCACTATGCTCTGGCTGTAACCACCCAACCAAATAATCTACCCAATAGTCCACCTGTTAAATCCATCTCCAGTTTAGAGAGAAGGATGCTATAAGGGACTGAATCAAAGGCTTTGCAGGAGTCCAGATGCATATTTGTAGCTTTTCCAGCTCTTCATCTTCCCAAGCGTGGAACATCCCATGGGAAGGGCCAGATGATAGCCTTGCCTCCACCAAACAGGGAGGTCCCAGTGGTCATCATGTCCCCATCTGGGTTTGGCAAGCCAGACTTTTAGTGGATTGAGCCATAACTGACTCACAGAATTTCAATCTGAGCTGGTTTGTGGTTTCTGCTTGCATCTGGGCTCCACTTGGCCAACTCATTTGGCTCCCATGTGCCTGTCACGTCTTCTTCCAGGTACATGATCAGACGCTCCCTGGAGCAACATGGGCTCCCCTGGGCTGTCATTTCCATCCCCGTCAACGTCACCAGCATCCCCACATATGAAATGATGCAGCCCCCATGGACCTTCTGGTAGCAGTGGGAGACTGCAGCAGATCAAGGACTTCTTGGTGGATCCCAGGACCTTGTCCCAGGGACCAGCTTTGAGGAAAGAGTCCCAAGGTGCTCTGGAGATCCCAGCAACAGGGAAATCTTTCTGCTGCCGCTGGCGTGTGGCAGAAAGGACAAATACCAGCACCCGTGGTGGGAATCTTGAGCCTGACAATGAGAACCCTTTGTGATGACATTCTGGGAGGGAAGTGATGGCCCAGAGCAGGCCAGTGCTTCCCTGAGAAATATTTTAACAATGCCACCAGTAAATTGTGCTGCTTATTTAGTGATGTGGGGTTGAATGGATGCATCAGGTGGGGATGGGAGGGTGAGTGAGATGCAGCTTGGTCTGTACTAGCAGAGTTTGCCCAACACCTGTGTGGTTTTGTCTCAGCTAATGAAGTCCAAGCAAGTTTTTGAAAAAGGGAAGTTTCTCCTTTTTACAGCATCTGGGACAAATCTCATCCCCCTAAGGATGTTCTGCCCAGTAAAGTTCCCAAGGTGCCTCCTGCAGTCTTCTCCGGGCTGAACAACCCCCACTCTCTCAGCCTGGCCTCACACTAAAGGGCTTCCACCCTTGGATCATTTTTGTGGACTCCTCTGGTCCTGCTCCCACAGCTCCCTGTCTCTGCTGTGCTGAGGACTTCAGAGGTGGCCCAAGCAGAGCAGAGAATGCAGCCCAAGCACCAGTAGGCATCTTATTCCCTCCTCACCACACTTGTGTGTCCCCACTGGGACCAGTCCCTGGATCACAGCTGTCAGCTCTGCACTCATCCCCTCTAGTTTATCACTACAAAGCACACAGCCCAGCTTCTCTCCAGTCCTGCTTTATTACAAACACAGAAGGGGCCCCAGGACAGCTGGGGGACAAGCAGCAGGGTGCAGGGCTGGTGCTGATGGTGGTGTCAGAGGTGCCCGTTTGCAGCGTTGCCCATGGTCCTGCTATCAGGGCTCAACAGAAAACAGCTCTCCAAAATCCACATGGGCAGGAAAACACCCTGGGCACATCCCCAATCTGCTGTCTGTCTGTCCATCACTTGGAGCTGTCATCTCTCTCCAGCACTGCAGACCACAGACAGGGATACTGCAGACAGCGGTGTGACTTCGAGGGAGGTGGGACGGATGACAACACTCAGCTGCCACTGACATCCCCACGTGGGGCAACTCGGTGTGTCCCTGGGCATGGTGGCTCCTCCTTGGGCACACCCTCCTGAAGTGGCCTACAGCTAGGCAGCCCAGCAGGGTGGCTCATTCTCTGCAAAACCCAAAATACCTTCTGGGTGCTGGGTGGTGACTTTGCTGACACAACACTGTAAGCCATGTCAGCTCTGGGCTAGCCACAGCCTGCCTGTTCTCCCTCCCCAAATAGCCTGGCACTGCTGCACATGGCTTTGCATCACCTGAGGGATGGGGCCAAGGTGGAAGGGAGGAGCTCCACTGTTCCTGTTGGATTCAGGCATCCAAGTCACCCAGAAAGTGTCTCTGGCCCACCCACAAAGTTGCTTTGCCCCTTGCTGCTCACCAAGCCAAGGCATGGAATGGAGAATACAGAAGGACCCCAGCTCATAGTGTGTAGACAGTGCTATATAGACATTAAATAGTACCCCTGGTGCACGAACACACAGACACACACAGGCACACAAGTTCCCCTCAGCCCCTTAGGCAAGGAGCTGCTTATCCGTGTCCACGGCCGGCACAGACACGGCGAAGCAGCCTCGTGGGTGACCATGAGGTGACCATCCTGATGTCGCAGGGGCTGGCTGGACCCTGCTCTCCTCCAGCCAACTCTGCAAGCACCAGCCAGCCCCTCTGTGGGGAGTGGGAAGTGGCAGGGGGCCACCAGCTCACAGCCTGTCCTCACAGGGAGGACAGACCCAGCCTGACACACGCACACACGCAAGGAGGCCAGGTGGGAGCAGGGGCTGCCTCTGGCTCCTGGCTGCCCTGCCCCACCAGACCTCCATACCCACCACCAGCACCTGGCCTCCCACCCGACCCCACAACACAACCCTGTTTTGATTAATTTAAAGCTGCTGCCTCTTGGAGGATCCCCCAGTCCCTTCCCTCTCCTCTTGCCCAGGGCCAGGATCAAACATCAGTCATCTCATCCTCCAGCTCAGCATCATCTGTCTCCCCTTCACCCTCCTCTTCCTCATCCGACGTCACGTCAGCATCGTCAGCTTGCGCCAGGCACTTGGGACACGAGCAGGTAAACAAGTAGTTCTCCCTGGAAGAAGGAAAGGAAGGAGGAGAGGGAATGATGGCATGGAGACAGGCACAACCCCAACACTGCTGCTGGGCGGGGAGTCAGGGACAGAGCAGCCAGGAAGGGGCTAAATACAGAATCATAGAATTGTTTTGGCTGGAAAGACTTCGAAGGTTGAGTCCAATCACCAAGTCCAACCCTTAGCCCAGCACTGCCAGGTCACCACTAAACCATGGCCCTCCGCACCACAGCTATGTGGCTTTGAAAGCCCTCCAGGGATGGGGATTCCACCACTGCCTTAGGCAGCCTGGGCCAAGGCTTGACAGCAGTTTTGGGGAACAAACTTTTCATGTTCAGCCTAACCCTCTCCTGCTGCAATTCAAGGCCATTTCCTCTTGTCCCATCACTTGTTCCTTGGGAGAAGAGACTGACCCCCACCTGGCTCTAGTCTCCTTTAAGGGAGTTGTAGAGAGACAGACGGATCCAACACTTAGCCTTGTCCCACCAATCCAGCCTATCCAGATTGGTCTGTAGGGCCTCCCTGCTCTCAGTGTTCTATGACAGTATTTTAAATCCAGGGAATTTTTGAGTTCAAGTCATGCTGAGTTCAGGTGGGATGGAGATAGTCTTGGTAGAGAGGGGAATGTCCCAGCTTTTTGGTGGTGATGGGAAACTGAGATGGTGATAACCTGCAGGATCCCCTATCCTTGAAGGGTGAAGAAGGAGCATGGAGCTCCACCCTCACTCACAGAAAAGTCCTCCATGGTCTCACAGCAGCATGGACAAAGCCCAAAAGCACCATGTGCTGCCTGCACACCCTGCCACAGCACACCACTTGCACACCAGCCCATGCACAGCCACACGCCAGGGCCCCACAGCAGAGATACAGCCCAGAGGGGGGGCACAGGGCTGCTGCATCGCCCCCAGTGCCTCCAAGCAGCCCCTACCTGAGTATCTTGTTGCGGCTGTGTCTGCTGCGCTCCCTCTGACAGCAGTCCAAGTAGCTGATGCAGATTTCCTGTCAAAGAGAAAGGGCTCTGAGGTGAGAATCACTTTCCACAAACCCAAAGCAGCACCATTTGTACATGGACAGAGCCAAGCAGAAACAGGGTCTGGCAGCCCCACACAGGGTGAGGCGTGAACTCCTCTGCCAGGACACTGTGTGGCATGGGAGGTATGGGGCTGGGGCCCACAGGGGATGTAGGGGACGCAGTGGCCCTCTGCCAAGGCACACCACCACCCCAGGTTCATCCTCACTGTCTCACCTCTCCTGCTTCAATGTCCTCCAGAGCCGTCAGATGCAGGAGGAAGTTGTTTTCTGGGAAGGATGTCTCAGCATTGGGGATGCAGCTGTGGTTACCTACATGGAAGACAGGAGGCAGCTGTGAGGGTGTTTCCAGAAGAAAGGGAAGGGGATTCCTTTGGAGCTTGTGCCTGCCCTTCTGCGTGGCCTGGGCACATGAGAGCCTGTGCCACCAACTGGGCGGGAATGTGGGCTAGCTAACGATACGGCAGCACAATGCTGCAGCCATCCTGTCTGCCTTGGGGACACCAGCATGAGGCTGCGCACTCACACTGGGAACTACAGGGTCAGGTGTAGCAGGGTGCAGGGCTAGGGCTCTCCATCAAAACCAGAAAATACACTTGGAGAGGGTGAGCTGTCCTGAACAACCCTAGGAATGCACAGCACTGTCTCTGCCTCCACATGCTGAAGGAAGGAGGCAGAGGGCTGTACCTCTACACGGCGTGTGGTGGGATATCCTCTCCTACATCACCATGGCCTGGCCAAGAAAGGTTTCCCCACTTCATGGTTTGCTCAACTCATTTTGCTCAGACAAGGTTTGAGGCAGTTCCTTTGCTGTGTATGTGGCTTCCAGAGCCTGTATCACATCCGAGTCCATTCCAGCCAGGACTGACCATTGCATAGAGAGGGGAGATGCCAGGAGATGCCAAGAGAGCAGCCAGGCTTCAGGGCAGCACCCATCCCACCCCACCTATGGATCCTAAGCACAAGCCCCTTTCTCCAGAGGCTTTGGGAAGAGGTGAGCTGGTCTAGTCAAGGACATCCCCATCTTCCCTACTACCTTTCCTTTTGCTACTTACAGCAGCTCTGGAGCACGTAGAGACCTGATCCCTCGCAGTTGAGGAACTCCCCTGACTCTGCAGCATAGAGAAGAGGGTTAGAGCTTTGCATGGGCTGTTCTGGCTCTTCCCCACACACAGCTCATTGTGAGCCTAAAGGGAATGTCCATCAACCCTGAAGGCACCCAGACAGTGCTGCTTTGAGGGTTGGGTGTTGGAGGGCAGTTTCCAAAGCACCCTTCCCTCTTCACTGAAAAGGGATGGAGGGCATGAATACTTCACTGCCAGGCTCTCTGGCCTGCTCCTGTACTCACATGGCCAAAAAGTAATAAACAGGTCTTTGAACCTTTAGTGTACATGAGATTTGTCTGCACAGGATCCCTTGGACCTTCCCTATCCATGTAGCAAGGCAAAGGCAGAACACATGGCTGTCATGGACAAGGGGAACTGGGATCTGCCATTCCCTTGCAGGAACCCCTCCCAGTCCCTGAATCCTGAGAAGCCTCCAGCAGCAGAAACTCCACCAGGCCCTACAAGCAGCGCCGCAGGACGCTGCCCACAGCCTCACCCTTCTCAATGTCCTTGTAGAGCTGGTCGATGAAGGCGTCCAGCTCCTCCCGCTGCAGCAGGGGCAGCTCCAGCGCGTCGCAGGCGTGCACCCACTGGCTCAGAGAGCTGTTGGGAGGCAGGGGACACCGTTACAGCCCCGCGCCACACGGTGCGACCGGCGCAGCGCACACCTGAGGGTGAAACTCAACAGCTCCCAGTGGCCAAGGTCTGGCAGAGGGACATGAAAGGGCTGGACACAGTCAAGACGAAGGACTGCTTTAAAGTTTGCATCTCCATCCCCTCTCTTACACCTGAACCCAGCCATCACCCAGGCCAGTGCGGATTTACAGATGGCACATCCCCTCCATGCCACGTCTCTGCTGCTCAACAAGGAGCACCCAGGAAGTCCCATTACCTTGTTCCTATGCCTTGGCCATTGGTCCCAACAAGGGCAAAGAGGGATCGAAAGCCTTCTGGAGTGAACCACTGCAGAAGGGAGATGAGAAAGCCAGCTGAGCCCAGGCCAGCCTGTGGCAGCACCCAGCTCTGCAAGTGCCCAAGATCCCACAGGGAGCCTTGGGGGAAGCATGGAAAGGATAGAGTCCCAGGGGAAGCACTAGCCTTCAGGACAGACATGACCCAGGGGGCTGGGTCCAACTGGAAGGTCCCCCTTGCTTCTGGTCTAGTCGGGAGACAGCTCAACTCACCCTGCTGAGGTGTTCATCATAAAGGGCTTCCATGAAGAGCAACCGCAGCAGCTCCAGCTGGCCCTGGCAGGACATGGCAACATCATCAGGGTGGGGAGGTGCCACTGGGACCCTCGGCTGATGGCCGAGCCCAGCACAGGCTCAGGGGTCAGGCTCCTCATCCTTTCCCGCAAGGCTGGAGGCTGCTGTCCTCACAGCTGTGAAAGCCACTCATTTTAGCAGCAAAAGCCACCTACTCAGCAGTTAAATATCACCCTGCCCCATCCCACAGCAGAAGCATCTCCACCACAGCAACAAGCAGCACGTTCCACGGAAACATCACAAGCCCAAAGCCCTCTAAGCAGCCCACTTCCCCTCTGTCAGGCCATCCAGACCCTAATGAGGGTGTTTGTGCCCCCAGTTTCAGCCTGGGATTTCCAGTGCCTCTCATCCCAGCTGTAACAGAGCCTCTGCACACGTGGGCTCACAGACACAGCAGCACAAGGGCAGATTCAGGGAGTCAACACATCCAACCACTACCAGGCTCTTACCTTAAATTTATCCCCCAGCAGTTTGTGCACAATCTCCTCCTCCTCATTTGCTGTCTTATTGCAGAACTGGGAGAAGGTCTTGATCCACCATTCCTTGTCTTTAGCCTGAAAAAGAATGAAACAGAGGCATTGCACTGACACCACCCTCCTCCCCAGCCAGAGAGGAAAGAACAGGACAAGCCCTGCTGAGCTCAGAGCTATCCAGCCTGCTATTAAGAACCACCAGAAACAGTTGTATGGTGGCAGTTTGTTGTCAGAGTAACTCTTGGAAAGCCAGGCCAAAGGAACAGAGCCAGACAAAAAGATTCAATTCTGACTATTTTGGTAAAGACAAAAAGATGTGCTTGGCTCAGGACATAGGAACCTCATTTGTTGCCTGCTGTCTCCACGGTCAGGGACTACTTAATGTCCAAATCTATTTAAGAAGGACTCTGCCAGTCCAGAGAAAAGAATCCTTGGGAATAACAACCACAAAGAGTAGATGTACCTGTCTGACAGTGGCAACCATCCGGGCCATCAACATGATGCTGGAAGTCTCTGGTGGATAATGCATATTTCTGTAGGACAAAAAGGAAGGAAAAAAGATGAGATGGGTGCTAGTATGGAAATAAAAAGCTGAAGAGACACAGAGGCAGGCCTGCCCTGATCTGTCACACGAAAGGGCCACCACAGCATCACTGCAGTGAAAAGGTGCTGCAGGGATCTAGCATCACTTGGGGTGAGAAGCCTGCACCCACCTGTCTGCTCTAACTGTACAAATTATCCCCTCACACTGCTGAGCTAGAGCCTGGATCCCCTCCACAGCCCAGGACTGCAGCAAGAGCTGGGGTCTTTGACCAGCTTTGGGTTAAGAATGGCACTTCTAACCTCTGGGCCCATTGTGTCACCAGCAAACAGGGACAGCAGTTTATGTACCCACAGGGGTGCCATGAGAAGGATGTCCCAGAGGCTGGAGATCTGTGCTGCTCAGTGCTTTGTAACTCTTTACTGGGAAAAAGATAACAACTCCTCAGCCCAAATCCTCATGCAGTCAACATAAATTCACCTGCTGCTGAACCACTGAATAGAGCTGAGCAGTGTCCCACGGCTACCACCACCCTCCAGCCACCCCATGTGCGGATGCAAGGCAAGGACAGTCCTCAGTCCTGGTCCCACGCAGTGTCACCCAGCCCAGGAGAGCCACCTCCTCTGTCAGTGGAGCAAGAAGACTGTCCCCTACCTCCATGCCTCCTGCAGCTTGTTGAGGGGGTGCGTGGGGTCGTCACGGGAAGGGCCAAGGCAAAGGACCTGGTGGTACTGCTCCAAAGCAGCCTGCCTGCACTCAGCGCTGCAGTAGGTTACCTAGAGCAAGGGGCACAGTGCCCGGCATTAGCTAAGGCAGCAGAAACAGTGGTCTGAGGCACAGCTGTGTCCCCTCCCTGACCATCCCAGCTCTTCAGCCAACATGACACAGAAAGGAAAGGCAGACACCCATCTTGGGGTAGCACAAGTGCCTGACTAGAAGCTGTAAAGGAGCCGGTGACCCCAACATGACCACAGTTCCTCCCAGCAGCCCCTCACCTGGCAGCGTGGGCACTGCTGGTGCAGGTCTTTCCGGATGCTGCACTGCTCGGGGTGAGGCAGCACCAGCGAGCTCTTCCCCAGCAGCCGCTGGGCATTCTCCTCCGCCGTCTCCAGAGCCCGCAGGCAGTGATCGCAAGCTGCAGGCAGGCAAGACAGACACCACAGTAAGAAGAGAGAAGGACAGCACAACTGGTACCAACACCATCTCTTATGCTGAGGGCATCAGTCTTGTACTGACCCTTTCACAGGAAAGACATTTTGGCTGCAGCTTGGACCCCCTCAGCCCCGAAGTGCTGCCCCATAACATGAAGAAGTGTTTGAGGGCCATACGACGGCAAGCATCTCCATGTCACTGACCTGTGATGGAGCTCAGCAGACAGCAGGGTCTAAGTAGGGCAACAAAGTTTAAAATCCTGTCCTTACAACCCCTGCTTTGTTCTGGCACATCCAGAGAATGCTGGCACCTTTGTGGGCTGTACTGTGCAGTGTAGTGACTGGGATTAGCACCCGTGCCACTGAAAAATCAAGGCTCTGAAAGAGATGGTGCACGATGGAGGCACGTGGTGCTTTCCTGAGGGGATTATGGAAGTCACCAGGGAATCACAGAACTGTAGAATTGTTTTGGCTGGAAAGACCTCTAAGATCACCAAGTCCAACCACTAACCCAGCACTGCCAGGTCACCACTAAATCACGTCCCTCAGCACCACATCTACAGAGCTCTGAAACCCCTCCAGAGACAGAGATTCCACCACTGCTCTGGGCAGCGTGGTCCAGAGCTTGACAAACCTTTTCAGGAGGATATCGTTCCTCATGTCCAACCTAAACCTCTGCTGGTGCAACCTGAGGCCGTCTCCTCTTGACCTATGCTCCAATCTCCTTCCAAGGAGTTAGTTGAAGACAGCCAGATCTCCCCTAGACTTCCCTCAAAGGACCCCAAATTCTTTGTCAAGAGCTCGTTTAGCACAGAGGCAGAGATGACAGCAGGGCCACCTTCCTGGAGGTCTGGGATAAACCCAATCCTTTTCGCTGAACACCAGTCCGCTCCTGAGGGACCCGCAGTCACCCCGGCGGGGCTGGTGACGGGGACGTGCCACCACCGCTCACCTCGGTAGTTGTACAGAGCGTTCCAGAGGAACTGGGACGACACCACCGGCCTCTCCACGAAGACGATTTCCCCTTTGCGGATGTTCCTGGTGGCGAACAAGCCTTTCCCCTGCCGACGGCGAGCCGTGGGTCAGCGAACGAACCCGCGACCCACCCGGGGGCTGTGGGAACCCCACTCCTCCGCCCAGCTTGAGGGGAGGCTGAGGGGGTTTATCCCATCTTTCCCCCCAAACCTGGCTGTACCGCAGCGTGAGGGAAGGGAGGGATCGCCGTGGCGGGAGGACCGGCCGGGCTCACCTTGGCGCTGCTGATGAACCGCGCCTCCGCCGCAGTCCCAGCCCCGGCCCCCGCTCCGGCCCCGGCGCGGCTCCCCGAGACGGAGCCGCACACGTCCCCGCCGCGGCGGCCATCTTCGGGCGGCGACTTCCCCGCTCTGACCCGCCGGGGCGGGCAGCGCCTCTTCCTCTTCCTCCTCCTCCGCCTTCTTCACCCACCGCCCCTCATGAAGATGGCCGCCGACCCCTCCTCGGGGGTCCGTGCCCGCCATCATCCCGCTCAGCCCCGGGGCGGGCAGGGGCCGGCAGCCATCTTATCCCTGCCCTCAGCCCACCGCCAGCCTCCGAAAGCACCGTTCCAAAGCTCCGAAACGGGGCCGGCGCGCTTCCACAGCCGCACTCGGGCAGGAGTCTTGCTGCTCTCCCGTAGCAATGGTTATTTTTTTAACCGGGGAGGGAATAGCCTTCATGTTCCCGTCAGGCAGGAAGGCAAGGTTCCTTCTCGGCGAGGAGGCATCGCCAGCGCAACCAGCACCGGCACGATTTTCCCCCAGGAAAGCCACCTACTGTAGCCCCTGTGCCCTCGCTACCTCCCGGCAGGCTGCCTGCAAACGCCCGGAATGCACCCACACGGGGTTTAGTTGCGTTTGGTAATTCACGGCGGCGCTGCCAGCGCCCGTGCGGACTCGGTGCCGCTGTTGGCGGAGCAGGCAGCGGCGGCGGGCCGGGGCGCACGGGCGGGCAGGTCGGTGCCCGGGGCGCTGGGGGTGCTGGAGTCACTAGGTGTCACTGTCGGCGCGTGCTGGGGACACGCCGCTGGCTCCTGTCGCCTCCGAGCGCAGGGCAGCAGCCCCTGCAGAGCAGGGCTGCAGAGCAGGGCACTTTCCCGGCCACCCCGGTGGTGGCAAGGGACAAACTGCTTGGGACACCATCCCCATCTGCCAGCAGGTGAGGGAGGGGATTCTGCCCCTCTGCTGTGCTCTGCCGAGACCCCACCTGCAGTGCTGGAATTAGCTCTGGTTTCCCAACACATCACAGAGAAGGATCTGTTGGAGCAGGGCTACAGGAGACCACAGCAATGCTGGGAGGGCTGGACCACAGCCCTGCTGTGAGGCCAGGCTGAGAGTTGGGGTTGTTCAGCCTGGAGAAGAGAAGGCTGCAGGGAGACCGTCTGGTGGTCTTTCAGTGATTAAATGGGCAACAAGAAAGCTGAGGGCAGGCTTTGTAGCAAGGCCTGCTGTGACAGGTTTGAAACTAAACAGAGGGAGATTTAGACTGGAGCGAAGGAAGAAATGTTGTACAGTGAGGGTGGTGAGAGCCTGGCTCAAGATGCCCAGAGAGGGGGTAGATGCCCCACCGCTGGAACCATTCCAGGTCGGGTCAGACACCGCTCTGAGCAACCTGCTGTAGCTGGGAAATGTCCCTGCTGACACCCGGAGGCTTGCACTGGGTCACCTTTAAAGGTCATTTCCAACCCAAATCATTCTACGATTCTATGGGTTTGGGGTCTGATCCCAGCAAACCCAGCAGCAGACTATGAGGGATAGGGAAGTTCATCCCAGGGAAATACAAGAACTCAGACAGAGGTTAAGCAATACTACCATATGGCTCCTATGTCAATTTCATCTCTATACTCCTAGCAGGAAGAGTGGCCATTATTTTAATAACAGCATTATGAGTCCTGTTTACCCAGGGTTTCAGTGATGAATACCAGAGCATTTCACACAGAGCAGGAGCTTGAGTCATTGCCCAGCCAGCAACATTTCAAAGCATCCTTCATGTCTCTGAACAGCCCAACAGGATTCTGGACCTGGGACCGGACTGCTTTTCCTTCTGTGTTTGCAGAGGACACGGGGAACCTCCCCTTGGACCTTCAGTTTGCTGAAGCATCATCCTGGCAGAGCAGGAGCTGCATGGAGGGTTTAGCTACATCCACCTCCAGATGAAGATCTTTGTTCCCTGAGAGCAGCACCCTGAACCTGAACATCCCATGATAACCAGACATTAAGTTTTCTGCTGTGCAAGTAGTGCTATCTCTGCAGGAATTGGCCCAGAGAGAAGAACTTGTTATCTGCCTTCACCCATGAAAAGGCGCATCAATCAATTGGAAAAACCCTCAACCAAACAACAAAAAAAAAAAACCCCAACAACACAATTTATTTTTCTATTTTTAGCATTTATTTTGTCCAAAACAGTTTATTAAGATAAAACTCAAACTCAAAACTGTTGGGAGAGGGGGTAGGAGGGAAGGTTTATTAATGATTTCAATTGAAAATTGAAGAGCAGTTGGAAATGTGTTTTCTTTCTGGTGGTTTTTGTTGGGTTTGGGGTTTTTTGACACTTGCAGGTTTGCAACTGATCTATTTAAAAGCCGTTCTTGTTCCACTCTCAATGCTCACACTTGAGGCAAGGGCACAGGTTTGCCAGCAAGCAGAAGCACAGGGCAAAAAACACCCTGCTTTCATAGCTGTGTTGGCATGTGCAGGGGTGAAAATACGTGAGAGAAAAAAATATATCACTCTTTCAAGAAGAAATCCCCCTTTGGTGACTTCTGCTGGGAAGCAGATGTTACTTGGTGACAACAGGGGTCTCCTAGGGAGGAGGAAAAGGTGCATTTCTTTGGGTTTTGCCCTTTTTTTCCCCCTCTCAGAAAGAGCTAAAGCTGTACACAACAAAAAAGGATGGATAAATAAACCAGATGTGGGGCAAGAAGCCACTGAGGCATCACTGCCTGCTCGGAAACCAAGGAGCTGCCTGAACCTGCCTCCCCCCAGCCAGACCCATCTCTTTTTTAAATACACTAGGCTTTTATTAAGAAGCAAAGCAAATAAATTAAGTGACACTTATTAATGAGGAGGGAAAAAAAAGTTATTTCTATAAATAAGAATAGAAGAGGAAAGTGATAGTAAGAGAGACAATAAATTACCTGAGCTGACAGGACGTGGTGCCTGGTACCCGGGGCAGATCTAGGAAGGCGAGCTGACAGCCTGGCCTAAGAGCACTTGGCTGCTAACACACAGATGGGGTGGGTTGAGGGCTTAGTGCTGACCCCTTCAAAGCCCTCCCACCCACCAGAAATCCAACAACTAACTGCAGTGGGTGGTTGCAATGTGCTCCTGGAACACTCCAGGTGCCGTTCCCCATAGCACCTGTGCGTGTAATGAGGAGAGAACCGAACAGCTGCCATCTGGGCCAGAATCAGCACATCTGGATGAGGGGCAGGGGGGCGTCTGAAGCACCAGAGGTGTTGGAAAGCCACTGTTTTATAACAGCCCTGATCCCTGCACCTCAGCCAAGCCCAAGCACCTCATTCCCTGCTGCAGCAGCTCTTACACACACCTTGAAGTGTGAAGTAAGACAGTGCCAGAAGACAGAGAGACCCACTGGGGAGCCAAAAGAAAGGCACAAATCAACCAAGGCACAGGACAAGCAGAGGCACTTGGGTTACAGGGACAAAATCAAAGCCTGTTCATCTTATTGCAAGAGTAATGATAGTCTGCAGTGGGAGCAAAAGGCTTTCTGATTTTCTTTTTGCTGTGATCTAAGCATCAAACATGAGAGTCAAGTTGACCAGGGAAACAATCAGCATTGATTGTCCTTTCCAGCACAGGTCTCCCCCTTCTAGGAGCACACAGCCACACACAACACAAGTGACCCTGTGCTCAAATGCTCTTATGCTCACAGCCATCAGAAACACCATCTCATTGCCACCCCAGCCTCTCAGCTGGAAACACACCCAAACAGGAGATCACAGCTATGGCACCATTGAGTACAACTGGCCTGGTGCTGAAGCCCCAGGAATTAGGGCACAAGGCTACCAATCAATATCTGGGGGCTCTTCCCAGGCAGCTGCAGTTTGTCCTGTAGCTCTGACTCTCAGAATGAGAGTGCAATGTCTCGCTTGGACCAAAGAAGCGCAGATGTGCCTGCAACCCCTGATCTCCATGGCTCAGGAAACAGTGGCAGCTGGATCCCATCAGCTTTTCAAAGCTCAACGTCCACAGTGTCCTCCTCATGGTCCTTTACGTCTGTGGAGTCTGCAGTGGCAGGTTGTATCACCCCAAACTGTGACAGCTTTGCTGCCTTCTGCTCCATGCTCTGCTTCCTCCATTTGATCCTCCTGTTCTGGAACCAAACCTTCACCTGGAAGGAAAATGACACCACAGCTTAGTCCAAGGTCCCCAGGAGTCCCTTTCCAATGGGGCTGTTGTTAACTGGTTTCAAGTCCCTAAAAAGCAGAGTTCCTTAAAGAGAGGAACATGCCCCTTCTCTGCCCAGGGCACTGCAATCTGGGGGTGACACTATGGTGGGCAGAGTGGTGCTGGAAGGAAGGACATGGGGAGAGGGGGATGCAGCTGCACAGAGGAGGATCTGGCTGGAGCAGTGAAGCAAGCACCTCACCACTGAATCCATCCCCAGCACCATGGCTGACAAAGGGCATGACAAGACACTCTCCTGCCCCTGTTTACATCACAAAAGACCCTTAAGATCACTGAGTCCAACCATTAGCTGCCAAGTCCACCACTAAATCATGTCCCTGAACACCATATCTACATAGCTTTTAAATATCTCCAGGGACAGTGATTCAGCCACTTCCCTGGACAGCCTGTTCCAAACCCATCTCACATCCCTCCAGGCATGTGGATTCAAGGTCACCTTGCAGCAGGAAGCTCCTTCATGCCAGGGTCACTTTCACCATCTCCTTCCATCACTGAACTTCATGGCCAGGGAATTAGCACAGACCAAAGCCAGGCCCAGGATCTACACCACCATCCCCAGCACTCTCATTTCTTACCTGAGTCTCTGTGAGATGCAGAGTTGCAGCCAGGTCTACTCGCTCTGTGCCCACCATGTACTGCTGCTTGAGGAACTCCTGCTCCAGCCGCTCCAGCTGCTCTGGTTTGAAGACCGTCCGGACCCTCTTCATCTTGCAGGGCCCCCAGACCTCCAGGACACAGCAGGGCCCAGCGAGTTAGCCCCCATGCAGTGAGACAACTCCAGACCTACAAGCAGGAAGCAGCAGCTGAAGGGGTCTGCATGTTTGAGGCCATTTCTCCAGCCCTGTTGATGTGCCAAACCCACTGAAATCCGTAGCTGCAATCCAGACGCAGCTGCTCTCCCTGCTAAAGGGGCTAGGTCACCACTAAACCATGGTCCTCAGCACCACTTCTACATGGCTTTTAAACTCCAGGGATGGGGAGTCCATTGCTGCCCTGGACAGCCTGTCCATTTGGTGAAGAAATTGTTCATCATATCCAACCCAAACCTCCTCTGGTCATATGCTTTACTTCTAAGAAAGAGAATGCCACTGGTACAGCCAAAGAGACTTTGCTGCTCCCTACCATTACTGTTGTGAAATGCAAACTGTCTGAGATCAGCTCTGCTCTGAGCAGAGGCTGGATTCAGCATCTTGCAGAGGTCCTGCTCAGCAGGAGTCATTGCATGGCATCATCAGGGGACAGCAGCTGAACTGTTGCAATGCATGGTGGCAAGGAAGGTTTCTGTGACTTTTATGGGAATTCTGTACATAATTATGCCAGTTCACACTCACTGCTTAGCTCTGCATTAATGTCTTACACCTAAATGTGAGGAAAAACTTCTTCGCTGTGAGGGTGCTGGAGCCCTGGAGCAGGCTGTCCAGAGAGGTTGTGGAGTCTCCTTTTCTGGAGAGATTCTAAAGCCCCCTGGACATTGTGATCCTGGGCAAGCTGCTGCGGGTGACCCTGCTTGAGCAGAGAGGTTGGACAGGATGATCTCCAGAGGTGCCTTCCAAGCCTCACCATGCTGAGGTGCTGTGGCTGATGTTGTCATGTTCTCCAGGCACAAACAGCCACCTTGACCTACTTGTGTCATTAATTGGGTGCAAGTTCTGTGTGTGTTTGAGGATTTGTGGGATGGAGACCTGACAGCTTAACAGCTGTAATTGCACTTAAATTTCTCTCCATCACCGCCATCATCTCAGCCTTCACATTTATTCCTATTTTAATCCTGGGATAATGGCAAGTGTGATTGCAAACATGAAATACGTTGTGGAAGTAGCTTTGCAAACTCTTTAGCTGTGTTTTCATACCTCTGCATTTGACACAGCACAGAGATTAACACCCAGCCCTGCAGATGCTGTCTCCTGGAAGAAGGAGTTGATTAAGCAGGAGTTAAAAAAGATCAAGAGCAGCAAATCGTTTTGGGAGCTGAATCTCATAGCTGTCAGGATCAAATCAAGAGTTCTCATACAAGTAAAATAGGTGCGTGGCTGAGGGTTTTGTCTGGGCAACAACGAGATCAGCCTCAGAATGCTAAAAAGATGCTTAATTTCACACACACACACACACACACACACACACACACACACACACACACACACACACACACACAATCTCCTGACAAGTAACAAAGAACTCGTTTTGCTTATAAAAACTAACAGCAGCCCTCGGTGAAGATGCAGAGAACCTGAAGGATTAGCCCCAGTTGTCACCTCTGTGGGAATTTAACCCGTGGATCAGAAATCTTTTTCCTTAGGTGCTTTTGCACTACAAATGCTGTTTCTGGGGCCAGATGCTGCAAAATACTTCAGCATTTGTATTCCTAGTTCAGGGAAGGCAGAATTCCAGATGGACCAGGGCAGTTTGGGAGAAGAGGGGACCACACAGAGCAGCAGAGGGGTTGCTGGAGAGGTGGAGAAAGGACTTGGGAATATTATAGCAGGTTTCGGTATGCAGGCACCGGCACTGCAGTGCCTTTCTAGGACGTGAGAAGAGAAAGAGATAACGGAGTGTGCAAAGCCTCCCTCCCTAAAATGCAGGACCCGTGGCCATGGGGGCAACTGTCCCTGCCCTGAAACCTTCTACTGAAGCCAAGCCTGAGGGATTTCAAAAATGTCATCTGGGTCTCTCTTCACCCAGACAGGTAACGCTGGGGGTAAATGGCACTCCGGGACATGGTCTAGTGGTCAGGGAAGAGTTAGGTAAACGGTTGGACTTGACGATCATAGCGGTCTTTTCCAACCTTAGTGATTCTGTGAATATGAATTATCGAACAGTGCTGAGGGAAAAAATTAAGAAACTCTTCTCCCTCTCCATTTCCATTTTTCACAGCTCCGGCCCGAGTCTTCACCGTGGGGTTAGTCGAGAGGCTGCAGGAAATTAAACTGCAGCCGTAGTGGGGAAAGAAAAATGCACTTGTTGGTGCCACAAACTCCCTTATTCTGCAGCCAAGGACCTGCCAAGGCGCCCACACCCCCGCCTGCAGACCCCCTCCACCCAGAACAGCTCCCACGTACCCACCCGTGACCCCATGCGCTTGCTCACCTGTACCGCTGCCCCAGCCCCAGCCCCAGCCGCCCGGCAGCGTCCCCAGCCCAGGTCCCGGTCCCGGTCCCGGTCCCGGTCCCGCCGCTGGCCAGCGCGGGGCCAGCGGGGCAGAGGCGGCGGCGGGGGCCCGGCGCGGCGGTTCCCGGGCCAGGAGCGCCTCGATGTGGAAGGGGGTTTTGTGGGGGGGGGAGGGGGCGGCGGGCCCGACTGGGGACGCGGAGGGCTGCGCAGCATGGCCGGGCCGGTGAGCTGCCCGCCGGCCCCACCGGCTTATATGGAGGGCGCTGGTGGGGTGGGATGAGCCGCGCTCCTATGCAAAGCGGCGCCGGGGGGGCAGCGGGGGGCTGTCCCCGACCCGCCGGCCTGCAGCAGCAGCCCCACCGACACCTTTCCTGCCACACCGACACCCCCGCCGACACCCCTCCTTCCTCATCGGCACCCCTCGTCCCCGCCGACACCCCTTCGTCTCCACCAAGACCCTCACAGACGCCACTCCTTACTCACCCACACCCCTCCCTCCACAGCATCTCCTCCAGCAAGAGTCCTCCTTCCACACCAACACGCCTAGGGACACCTCTTCTTCCTCGCGACACTCCTTTTCTCACACCAGCTCTTCTGCCAACACCTCTCCTTCCACATCAGCTCTTCCACCGACACTTCTCTTTCCATGCCAACACCTGCCGGGACATCTTTTCTACCCTGCTGGCACCTCCACCAACACCCACCTGGACATCAGTATCTTTCCATACAGGCACCAGCACTCCTTTCCCATGGACACTCAAACCAAATCCCAGATTCCTTATCCACAGACCCTTCCACTGCAATCTGCTCCTTCCCCACAGACACCCAACCCAACACCCACTCCTTCTCCATGAACACCCACACTGACACCTGCTCCTTCCCAGCAGACACCTTCTCCTGTTCCATGGACACCCACAACCAACACCTGAGCTCCTTCCCTACAGATCATCACACTGACACCTGCTCCTTCTCCTATTGCATGGATACCCACACCAGCACCCGCTCCAGATAGACACCCACAGCATCACCTGACTCGCTCTTTCCTCATGGCCAACTACACCTTCACCTGCACAACCCTTCTGGCACCCTCACCTTCATCCACACACACAGACACCTGCAGCTCTGCATCCTGACCCCACTGATGCTCAAACACCCCCCAACACCCACACCTTCTCCCCAGGCCTCACAGGAACACCGTGGCCACACTCCTCAGGCCTGCCCACATTGACCATGGACATAACCCGGGGCCAGCAGTGGGAGCCTGTCCTGCTGCTGTGCCAAGTGCAGCGTGTCCACGTAACCATTCCTGCTCGCATCTCCACAAGCACCAAAGTCACACCGAAAACTCCCTCTGGTGCGTGCCAACATGGAGAAATCCCTAGAGCAGGGTCTCCAGGATAATAAACACGGGGCAAAAATCTCCCGTGGCTTGAGAACCCAGCAACAACCATCCCTGCCCACGCAGGCCAGATGCCTGCATCCTGTGAAGCCTGCCTCAAAGCAGGAATTTCTGCATTTCACCTTTCTTTTCACTGCCCAAGCTGTAGAAGTAGACCCTCCTTCCAAACCAGCAGCTCAATATTTTTGAGCATTTCAAAGCAAAATGGAAATTCTGGGAATGGATGGGCAGGATAATCCCGCTCACAAGGAAGCACCCTGGTGATGGCCATGGGGAGGAGGATGCCTGCAGGAGACAAAAGAGTCCCTCAAGTTTGCCCTTACAACACTTTTCTTTCTTTCTTTTTTTTTTTTTTTCCCTTTTCCCTTTCCCCCTGCCATTTAGCATCCTGCCTTCCAGGGCAGCTTCAAAATAGGTGAATAAATACAGCTGCTGCTTTATGGCTCCTTGTCCAAACAGGCAGCCCCACAGCCCTGCCGCCCTGTAACCCCGGGCTTAATTGAAATGACACCTTCAAAGCTGGCCAAGTGCTGAAGCTTCCCCCTCAAAAAAACCCAAAAAAGACAACAAACCAACCACTGAGAAAAATAAATCCACAGAGCTTCACAGCTCCTGGCTTTGCTTGCACAGAGGCTGTGTGGATTAAAATATGGGTGCTATGAGACAAGGGTTTGGGTTGTTTTATTAACAACCAGTTTCATCATGTAAAGAGTGAGTGCCAAGAGGATGGAGCCAGGCTCTTCGTGGTGGTGCCCAGTGGCAGGACAAGGGGCAATGGGTGGAAGTTGAGACACAGAAGTTCCATGGAAACATGAGGAAATTTTTTTCACTGTGAAGGTGATGGAACACTGGAGCAGGCTGCCCGGGGGGGGTTGTGGAGTCTCCCTCGCTGGAGATACTCAAATCCTGCCTGGATGCGTTCCTGCGTGATCTGCTCTAGGTGATCCTCCTCTGGCAAGGGGGTTGGACTGGATGAGCTTTTGAGGTCCCTTCCAACCCCTAACATGCTGTGATTCTGTGATCATTTATGCTGAAAAGACCTTCAAGATCATCAAGTCCAACCATCAACCCTACTCTGCTAAGCTACTTAACTATTTTCCTTTGTTATAATGTCATGGAATCGTGGAATCATTTTGGAAAAGACCTGGAAGACCGCTGAGTCCAGCCATTATCGCATTATAATAGGTCACAGAATCATTTAGGTTGGAAAAGACCTTTAAGATCACCGAGTCCAACCATCACCTAACTACCAAGTTGTAGGCACCCCAGTGATTGCGTGGAAGGAGATGTCAGAGACGCTCAGGAGAGCAGATCGATGTGGCGGGTGTTGGGGTGGGCGAGCCCTCGGTGGAACAGAGGGGCACGGGGCGCTGCTGCTAGCAGGATGGCTGGACGGACAGATGGACAGGAGCTGGAAGGATAGACAAGCAGCAAACCCACCAGCTGACTCCTGCCTGGGCTGATTCTTGCCTTGGCCGAATCGGCTGCCTAATGACGTGTCCTGTTTCCCATTAGCGGTGTGTGCTCAGCTAATGCATTTCGGTTGAAAGCTGGAAATTTTCACTGGCTGGTAATGACTTGGGAAATCTCGCACCCAACAGCCAGGCAGAGCGGGGAACACCCCCCGCCCCCCAGCCTCACCTGCCCCTGCCCACACGAGGTTCAACCACTGGCTCCGTCCCCACCCTATCTGCTCCCGGCAAAAGGGCTTTTTGCCGGAGCTGGGGACGGGAGATGAAAGGATAGAGCCTGAGCCTCTTATATTTGCTTTTTTTTTTTAGCTGTGGGGTTTTGGTGATTCGTTTAAGTTTATTCCAGTTTTGCCTTTCACGAGGGCAGAAAACATAAAGAGGAGGAGGAGGATTTCTGGGGGTGGGGGACTAAAATACAATGAAAAAAAAAAAAAAAATCCCCAACAACAAAACAACAACAAAACAACCAAACAAAAAGCCCCCAGCCCTTTGTAAACATCCCCCCTGAGCAAAGGGAAGGAGGTGAAAAGCATTTCCTGATAACTCCATTAAAGAATGAGGCTGCATTAACATTCCAAGTACCTCGACAAGAGATGAAAGTGGGGAACTTGAGTTCAGCCTCTCCTTGCTCCAGATGTTATTATGGGCTCCCTGAATGGTTTTTTTATTTCTTTTTTTTTGCCGAGAGACAAAGATGTTGCCTACTTCAAACGGGGCTAATTGATGCTAATGACTATCAGATAGAGTGGGGGCCCTTATTCCTCCCTGCAAAGGCGAAAGAGAGCGCATTTTACAATCCCCTCATAGAAAACGCCCCACTCTTCAAACCAGGTTGCTGCTTTGGGGATTTTTGTTTCACTCTGGCTGCTGCTTTCTCTCCTCCTCCACTCCCCCCACCCCCGCCCCTCTCTCCCTCATCTTTTCTGTCCCCCCTTCTTCTGGGCACCCCGCAGCTCTCACTTGTTTGCCCATGAGAAATTTCACACCTCTCCTGGGTCGGTGGGGAGAGCTTGGCTCCATTTCCAGCCCTCTGCCAGCCCCAAAACCATCCCAGGGGGCAAAAGAAGTGGCGGAAATTTCCCCAAACCCACAGCAAGCACACGTGAAAACGTGACAGGGATTTTGTGCATCGCTAATCCTGGGCCTGAGCCTTTCTGCAAGTGGGAAAAGCATCTTCTTGAATGAGAGCATCCTTTCAGTCTCATCCTATTAGGGAGAAGATGGATCCCAGGGCCCCTGTGCTGTTTCAACGGGGGTGTGCTCGTGCTCATTAGGATAACCAGCACTGCCAACCCGAGGAGACTGAAATCAAGAGCTTGTGCCTTTTTACTCTTAACACCCCCACAAACTAACAAATAAATTGGCTTAAAAATGGGGTGCAGAACACCCTTCTTTAGCCTTTGGCCTCATGTCAGATTTTTGCAGCCACGTCTTCTGTGACAATCCACGGTAATAATCAATAATAATCCACAATCCAACGATCAAAAGGCAATAAGGAACGTCCCTAAATTACGTGGCTCCTAGAGCTGGTGATTTGCTCCTTCCCATGCTGGATCCCAGTGAATCCCATGGGTGCAGGGAGGGGGTTGGGAAAAACAGGGCATGAGGTTTCTCCCTGGAGGACAACTGATGCATGTTCATGCCTTCATCACAGAGTCTAGAAAAATTACTCAAATTAATGATCATTTCTCTGCGTGCTCTCTGCTCTGGGAGCACCCAGCAGTGCCAAGAGCCAGGGTGCCGTCCTGCCTTGGCATTGCCACCTTCAACAGAGTGCCAGGAAAGGGTAATGGTGTTGATTGCTCTTGGCAAACCCTGTCACTCCCATTTGCAGCAGGATCTGACCACGGTTCATCTTCTGGATCCCACTCAGCACCTTGCAAGGTTCCATGTACAGACTGAAGTGATGACAGCAGCAGTGGCACGACACTGTTGACACTTTGGGAGCACTGCACAGCAATGGGAGCCCCAGTTACAGGTGACCTGAGCACAGCCAGCACCATACATCCCCCTGCAAGAGGCCAGCACAGGGCCAGCCACCTGCTCCAGGAAAATGCTTCTTCTAAGATGGTGGCTCTTCACTGCGAGGGTGGTGAGACCCTGGAACAGGCTGCCCAGAGAAGTTGTTGATGCCCCTTCTCTGGAAACATTCATGGCCAGGCTGGACAGGGCTTTGAGCAACCTGCTGTAGCAGGTGTCCCTGCCCATGACAGGAAGGTTAGAACTAGATGATCTTTAAGCTCCCTTCCAACCCAGAGCGTTCTGTCATTCTCTGGTGGTTACTTTTCAGTTTGATTCACTGCCCAAGCACTGCTGAAAGCCCCGTGCAATTGGCAGCACGGGATGGACTTGAGACCATCCAACTTTCCTCCAAGTATGTTATCCCAAATGCTGGCCTGCATAGGAGATCCCACCCCAACCCATCCCCTCCGTCCCTACCGCCTAATTCGATCCTTGGCTTGTCAAACCTCTCAGGGAGCTGATTTAACACACTTATGCCATGGAGAACTCCTGATGCAGGGCCCTTGCCTTCAGCCCAGGAGTTGCAGGCTCCCCTCCCAGAGGGGAGCTGGCACAGGTTGGGGGAGGCAGAGGGCAGCAGCCTTCTCTCCCCGCTGGCCCCAGACAGCCAATACACACCCCAGTCACCTTCCAGACACTGGCCCCGGCTGCATTGTCAGGTTAATTTGGGATAATGGCCTGCAAAGCACCTCAGCCCCATCCAGGTCTCATTAGCACTTGATAATATCAGGCATCCTGAGGAATTACAACTCTTTCTCCTCCTCCCCAGGGCACAGAGCCCAGCACCCAGCCAGACCAGGGGTGTCCCTGGGGATGGGGACAGGACCTGCTCCCCTTATTGTTACTCCATTGCCAAGCTCAGAGGGCAAAGTACCTCTTCCCCCATAGCCTCAGGTCTTTCCTGCGATTGATCACCCAGGCTGGTATTTCCAGTCAAGGTCTGAGTTAGGCTGCAGGGAAGCTCAGGAAGGCTGGATTCTACCCCAGCCTTTTTTTTGTGGGGAGATGTCCATAATCCCTGCAAGAGGAGCTTATTCACACTCCTCGATGTCACATCTGGCCTCATATCTCAGAAAGATGTAAAAAGCGGGAATGGGACCTGCTGCATCTCACCACCCTCCCCTACCCTGAGTGCTGGGGACAATCAGCCGTTGGAATAATCTTCCGAGATTAAGCTGGACAGGGTGCTGGCCTGTCTTGTCTAGACCATGCACTGCCAAGGAAGTTTGGGCCAGATGATCTTTGAGCTCCCTTCCAAGCTAAGGACTCTGTGATTCTACGATTCAAATACAGCGCTGAGTTGAGTCCACCATGGACCTAGGTCCAGCTGACAGCAAAGTCTGAGTGCCCCCCACCCAAATAAGTTAATGTTCTTTTTGAGGTCCTCCGTGGTCTTCCTGTCAGGCACAGACCTGTGGGTTCGCAGGGGTTGCAATGGGGATTATTAAGGGCATCCCCCGACCATACATTTAAAATTAATTGGGAGTTATAACCAAACTGGGCGCTGAGGCAGCCCTGGGACATGCCCGGTGCACCATCAGCCTGCTGCTCCCTTCAATTATCTTTCTTTTTTTCTCTCACATTGTTCTCTCCTAATGAGGAGACTAATGACCAAAGGATGGTTCATAAGTGGTTCCCAGACTCTCCTTGCCCAGGGCAAACACCATCCACAATAGGATCACAAATTGTAGGGAGAAGCCCCGGCTGATCACATCAGAAACGGTGCAGGGATTTATCTCTCTGCCTTAACAATAACAGTATGTTCTTAATCGCCACTCCAAAGGGACAGCTAGCAGGGGATCTGCCCGGCCTCATCATTAAAACCTGGCAGCATCTTTTCTGGCGCTGCCCCTTTGTTCATCTTAATTCCTCTCCATCTTATTAAATCAATAGAGATGGAGCTGGGGGTGGGGGGTGGGGAAGTGGAGGATGGGGGAAAGGGGGGGGGGGAGGGAAGGGAAGGATGGGGACGAGCACGGGTTGGATCCGGCTTGGCCCTTGACAGGGGTGCTGAGTGGGAGTGGGATCAGAGCTGGCCTGGATCCCGGATGTGTTCAAGGCTGCTTCTGCAGCTGGGGAAACTGAGGCACGGGAGCATCACAGCCCTAAGAGCCAGGATCAGGTTTTAGCAGAGCTGGGAAGCATTTATCTGGCTATCAGTCCCATGAGATCCCCTTATTCATCCCATCCTGTCACGGCTTCCTTGATTTCATGATCTAATCAACTGCTTAAATGAAATTCACACCACTGCAGAGGATGCCTGCTGCCAGAGCCCAATCATGCCACAGAGCCAAGGGATTTTGTGCCAGCAGCCCTGTGCACAGGGGGAGATGGCACGGGTCTCAACATTTTTTTCTTTTTGCTTCAAGCCAACTGGTTTCAGGCTGGCCCAGCCAATGTGTCTGGGAGCAGAGCCCCAGAGGGATCTCCTCCCAGTCTTCCCATTCTTCAGACTGAGCTAGGAGAGGAGGAAGGAGCAGAGAGCGGGAGAGCTGGTGGGATGAGGACCTGCAGCTGCTGAAGAGCTGATGTGCCCCACGGCAAACCAGACCCCAGACCTCCCCACTGCTCGCTCCCACTGCAGCAGCACTCAGGCCATGGTCCTGCTCCACAGCCCTGGGTTTCTTGTTGCAGGTTAAACACCTTTGGAACCTGGGGCTTTAAACGCAGAGATTTTGGCCACTGCAACGCTCACCCTATGTGAGGGAGCACCTTAAGTCACCCAAGTTCCCCTGCCTCATTTCCAGGCAGGTCACCCCATGTCATCCTTATTTTCCTGAATCCAGGAGATGCTTTCCATCTGAGAGTTTAATAGAAGGAACTGATGCCTTTGCTCTTTGCCTGAGCAAGGCAACTTGGGGAAAAGTAGTCCCAGAAAGACTGCAAAAGATGAGATGTGGTGGTGTTCCCTCTCATTGCTCAGGATGTCTTTTTTCCCCTTCCCACCGAAACCCGGCAACATGGAGCCATCCAGGCTACCCAGCAGCCTCGGGAAACTTATTTGATGTTTCAATCAGGAATTAAAGGGGAGGGAGAACAGGGGGAGCTGCTCCCTGACCACTTAACAAGATTACACGATGCGAGGAAGCCTGGAAACATGCACAGCCAAGCCCAGCAGCCCGTGCCCAGCTTGGGGTGGGCTTTGGCTTGAAGCTCTGCTGCTGGCAGGTTGTCCTGCCCGGCACCCGGCCCTCGGCACACGGTAATCCCATTGAGCACAACTCCCCGAGAAGAGCTCGAGGAGGCAGTCAGTTGAGGAGAAAGAGGCTGCCAGCTCGGGGAAGGGATGCTAAAGGTGCCTGGGGAAGCAGCTGGGTCACAGGGGTTGGAAGGCTGGAAGGATCCTGCTGCTCCAGCATCCCAGCACTGCCTCCTGCAAACCTCTCCCGCCCTGAGTAAGCACAACTCGTGCAAACAAACCACGTCCGTCGCCATGTGCTCAGCAGGAATAATCCTGGCAGGAAGCAGAGCAGGGAGGGGGACACAGAGGAGCTGTACCCTACAGCTCCACCCAGTTGTCCCTTCTCCTATCTCTTTCTCCATCTCCCATTCCATCCCAGTTCCCCAGCCACCCATTGGCACCTATTTGCCAGCACTCTGCATTCATCCCCAATCACCCACCCACCCATCTTATCCACATGCAGCCCAGGCTGTTCCTCTGTGCAAACAGTCCACCCTCAGAGACCCAGCCAACCCCTCTCACAATCTGCCTGTCCTCCTACGTGGGGCCTGCTTATCTACAGAGCTGAGATTTGCTGGAGAAGGCTCAGCACTGCATCTTTAACAGATAATCTTTATCCTCTTAATAAGACTGCTTAATTCTCACTTCCTTATAATTATCTGCTGCTAAAAGGCAACAGGTTTTGTGCAGACAGGTGAAAAAGGCAGCATCTTTAATGTGATATGCAGGATTGGGAAGGGGCTAGAAGGGGGTTGGGGACGCCTGTAGGGCTTGAGTAAGGGCACACAGCATTCCTGGGGGATGAGAGGGGTCAAGGCTCTGTCCCAGGTGAATTGAGCCGGCCCAAGACCTTGCCCCACGCTCTCAGGGCATCTCTCACCCATTTTCCATGGTGCCAAATGGCTGTGCCTGGGTTTGATCCCAATTCACATGCTCCAGTTGAGCTGCCAGGAGTTAGGGCAGAGATGCAAGATGCACTCCCCACGTTGACGAGGGAGATGTCTCTGGCCAGAAAAGGAAAACACATTTGTAACCCCTTCCCAGGGTGTCGGGGCTAACACGGGCTTGGCAGGGCATAAAATGACCCAGCTGAATCCAGCCTTTCTGCAAACTAGCAACTCCATCCTGTTATCAGAGGCAGACCTGGGTGTTTGGCTCTTCTCCTTCCCACTGGAGCAGTAATTGTCTTTGTCCTGCAGACATGGGCCCTTCCCCACCCTAAGGAACCTGCAAACAGATTAATTATTGAGTGAGAGAATGAGAAGGAATGGCCTTTCCTGGCACCCAGCCGTCCTGTGCAAGTAGAAAAGAGGACACACAGGCGCCCTGAGGGACCAGCCACCCTCTCAAGGATTATCACCCATCATGAGAAAAGCCTCCCCAAGGTGCCAGAGTGATGGAGGTGGTTTAATTACTCTTATATACAAGTCACTTCTCAACCTCCCCCCCCCAACCTCCATCCAGCCCAGCAGTTTTAATTAAAGTCATTTCCCCAGTTGGACATTGGCTGCAGGGAGGCTGGGACAGGTCCCCCAACCGCCTGCCCCGTGGAAAAGGCCCAGTCCTGCCCTAGGCTAAGCGCTGCCAGCTCCCAGGGGATTAAAGGTGTCCTGAGAACAACTTAACTCTGGCAATCAGCTCGGCCCCCGGCCGGGCGGTATTAAACCATCCCCGGTAAGAGCCCTTGTCTCGGGGCGATTGCAATAACCCCAGCGGCAGGCGAGATTAGCGGCGAAACCCGCGGCAGACATGTGAAGACATTAGCACAGTTTGGGCTCTTTGAGACCCGCCAGCTAATCCTGCCTCTGAAAACAGCTGGAACAAAAGGCAGCTTCCGTCACACCGTCCTCGTCTCCTGGCACCATCCCCTTCTCCATGCACTGTCCCCCCGCCCTGCTCCTTGCATCACCTCTTCTCTTTGCCTCATCCTCTCTCTTTGCACCGTTTTAGGAATAGCAACAATGAGGTGGTTTAGCTTGGAGAAAAAGAGGCTGAGGGGAGATCTTCACACTATCTACAACTCCCTGAAAAGAGGTTGGAGCCAGGTGGGGGTCGGTCTCTTCTCCCAAGGAGCAAGCAGTAGGAAAAGAGGAAATGTTGTGCCAGGGATGGTCTATATTGGACAAGAGGAAAAATTTGTCCCCCAAAAGGGTTGTCAAGCCCGGGAACAGAGTCCCCAGGGCAGTGGTGGAGCCCTCATGCCTGGAGGGGTTTCAAAGCTGTGTAGATGAGGGCCATCGTTTAGTGGTGACCTGGCAGTGCTGGGTTAATGGTTGGAGTCGACTTAAAGGTCTCTTCCAATCTAAACCATTTTATAATCATCTCACTCTCCTTGTACCATCCCCTTCTTAATCATCCCTCTTTTCCTTGCATTACCCTCATCTCTTTGTACTGTCCCCTCTCCTTTTGTCAAGTTTCACGCCTGCCCAAATAAACCCTCCAACTGGGTCCTTTTTACCTCCAAGCAAGCCCAGGCAAGCACCCAGATGTCCCAGATGTTCTTAATCTAGGAGATCCAGGGCCACTGGTACTTGCCTGCTTTACATCCTTGCAAGGAGCTCCCGCAGAGCCCACCCTTGGATCATCCTCAGTATCTGGCCCAAACCAACTGGATTGAAAACCTCTGCATGGCCAAGCAGTTAACATTAAAATCTGGCTAATCCTCATCCATCTGAGGAGACACCTCAGGTGCACAGCTCACAGAGCCACTAACTGCTCCTCCAGATGTGCTTTGCCTGGACTTCCCAAGTTTTGTGGCTCCAAAAGTCCCAGCAAGCAGGATGCCATCCCAGGGTTGGGGGCAGAGCAGCATGTTACAGTGAAGGTGCTGCTGGCAGAAAGGAAGATGGATGGAGCTATACAAGGAACCTGAGCTCCTTGAAGGTCCTGAGCTATAGGTATCTGAGCACCTTTGGGACAAGCCTGGCTGTGGGGCTGATTGTGGGTGGGGTGTGCAGGTAGTGCCCCATTCCCCTGGACCTCCAGAGCTTGCTGCCATGAACAAGCACCCACTGAACAGGCAATGTCATGTTGTTCCTCCTCTTGCCACAAAGATGAGCCCAAGAGTTGCATCAATAATTTATTTCCACGCTGCAGGCCAGGGGTGCCATATATATTAGATAAGCTCATTGCCAGCTATGATACATCCTATAATACACACGGGAAAGTGGTGGCCCAAAGGCGTAGCTCAGCAGCTCTGTGCCACAGTCTGTGCAGGTGCTGTTTCCGAGCCAGGGGAGGAGGCAACGTCCTCCTGGCTGTCTTCTGACTCTGCTGGGAAGTCTTTGTCCTCCTCGCCGTGGTGGCTCTGTGAGTCGGGGCTGCTCTGTGGGGTGGACAAACCCATTCTGGCCAGTTTGGCTTGTTGCTGTTCCAGGCTCTGTTTCCTCCACTTGATCCTCCGGTTTTGGAACCAGACTTTCACCTTAGGGAAAGGCAAACTTGGCTGTCAAACCTGAGTTCTCCATGGACTGTGGGGTCGTGGTCTGCTAAACCCCCATGACTTGAGCAGCGCTCACACTCCAAAAACCCTTAGGTGCCCACAGCCTCAGCTGTCCCCTGGCTGGCCAGATGTCCCCTGCCACACTCTGTCCCCAGTGAGGTGGAAAACTGTCCCCTGCAACTCAAGAGCTGAGCTGGGACCTGCCACTGGTGAAGATCGAGCCATAAGCTGGACACAAGTCACTTTGTGACTCAGTTTCCCCATCCATGATCCTCCACCCTTTTAATGTAAGCTACCCGCAGTTACTGCTCCACACAGCTCCTGCCGCAGACTATGGGACTTGGCCCAGCTCCCACCCACTGGCACAGAGGTTTGGTGGGTGCAGATGGAGGCTGAGCATGGTGGGGCTTACCTGCTCTTCAGTGAGGCGCAGGGAGGAGGCCAGCAAGCACCTCTCTGTGCCCACCATGTACTGCTGCCTTGCAAACTCTTTCTCCAGGCGGGCCAGCTGGTCGCTGGTGAAGATGGTCCGGACGCGCTTGGCTTTGCCAGTCTTGGCTTTGAAGATGGGGAGGCAGCACTTGGAGATCAGGAAGTCTGGAGGTAGAGACAGGGGAGGTCAGAGTGGAGAGGAGCCTTTGGAGGGGTCCCTTTCAGAGTGGGGTCCCCTCTTGGAAGCTCTTTTCCTGGAAAGGTAGAAGGAATCTTCCCATTTACAGGTGTGCCCTTCACAGAGGTAAAAAGAGTCCCTTTGGAAGGGGTCCCCTATTTGAAGAGGTAGGAGAGTCCCCCATTTGTAGAGGAACCCCTTGAAGAGGTGGATACTTGTCTCTTTTGGAGAGACTCTCTTTGGATGGGGTCCCCATGAAGAGGTAGAAGGAGCTCCCCCATTTGGAGATGTCCCCCTAGGGCAGAGGGTCCTAGTTGGAGAGGCAAAGGAGGTCCCCTCATATGAAATCATCTAATCAAGAGGTGGACAGGAGTGCCACTGCCCAAGAAGCGGGCCATGGGAGAGAGGTATCCCATTTGGAGAGGTAGCCAATATTCTCCCCTTGGAGAGATGGAAGGAGGTCTCCAATTTGGAGGTCCTGGAAGGGATGGGGTTGGGTTCTCCTATAAGAGATGCCCTTCGGAGGTGAAAAAGAGATTCCCACTTGGAGAGATCCCCATGGAAGAGGTGGGCAGGGGTGTCCTTGATTGAAGATGTCCTCGTGGAAGAGGTAAATTAGGGTCCCTGGAAGAGATCCACTTGAGCAGGATTCCCTATTTAGAAAGGTGGCAAGAGGTCCCCATTTGGAGATGTTCCCATAAGACAGGGGAGTGTGGGTCTTCCTGGAAGGGGTCTCCTTGAGAGGGAGTGCCCCGTTTGAAGGTGCCCCTTCAAAGAAATGGAGAGAGGTCCCTGTTCGGAGACCGCCCCATGGGAGAGGTGGACATGGGTCGCACTTTAGAGGAGTACCCTTGGAGAGGTGGAAGGTGACTGTTTGGAGATATCCCCATGGGAGAGGTGGGCGTGAGTCCCCCTAGAAGAGGTCTCCTTTGGAGGGGTGTCCCCGTGGAGATCTGGCAAAGCATGGCTTGGAGACAGCTCCGCAGGGGAGGCGGCTGTGGGTTTCCCTGGAAGAGATACCCTTGAGCTGTGTCCCCCCCGGGGTGTCCCCTGGCAGGGCCGTTTGGGGGGCGGCGTTACCTGTGTCCCCGAGCCGGGTGGCCCAGGCGGGCGGGACCCCGCGGCAGGCGATGCAGAGCGGCGGCGGCGGCAGGGGCCGGGCGGCGGGGCCGGGCTCCGGGAGGGCCCCCCAGGGACCCCAGAACGGCGACGGCGACAGCGACGGCGACGGCGGCGGCGGGGCCGGGGGCGGCGGGGAGGAGCGTCCCAGCAAAGCCGCGATGGTGAAAGCCTGGCCGGGCCGCGCCGGGGTTGGTGGGGCCGGGGCAGGCACTGCTCGGGGCATGACGGGCACCTCTCGGGGCACGGAGGGCTGTGCTCGGGGTCCGCCCGCCTTTATACGGCCCCACCGGCCCGGGGAGAGGCGGTGGGAGGCGGGATGGGGGCGGGCAGGGCCCGAGGGCATCGCCTTGTGCCCTGGCCGGGAGGCGAGGGGCGGAGGTCCGCGCCCCCCGTCCTCGATGGGGATGTGTCACCCATGTCCCACCTGCCCTCGATGGGGGCGTTTCCCTGGCCCTGACTAACGTGACCAAAGTCCCCCTACCCTCCACGTGTGTGTTCCCCGTGTCCTCCTGCCCTCAGTGGGGGTGTGTGACTAATGTGTCCCCACCAATGTTCCCTTGCCTTCAACGGGGAAGTGTGGCACCCACGTCCCCCCCCCCCCCACGAGTGCCCCTCAGAGCACATCGCTGGAACTGTCCCTTTGCCTTGCTAGTCCGGGGTACTGCTGTCCCCCCCATGCCCACCCCAAAAAAAGCAGCTGTGCAGTGGGGTGTGTGCTAGTATGATGGATTCAGGGAACCAAGAGCTCCTGCCAGCCTCCGTGGGGGCTTTGGTGGCTTTAGGGTCACACAGCCTGGCCTGTGCTATGCCCTGGGCACCTGGATGGTCCCGCTTGTGTATTGCAGAGCCAAAGCCCCCTTGAGGAGGAGGAGAAGGGGGGGATCTCCACCCTGAGGGAGGACACACGGAGGTCTCCACTCCACGGGCAGGGAGGGGGACACGGAGGAGAAACCCGTCCCTGTATCTGCCCCTCCCCTCCCAGCTCGCCCGCGCTCGGCTGATGGGATTCAGATGGTCATTAGGGGCTGAGATTCCTAAAATTGAGCAGCTTTTCCTAATGAGCTGGGAAAAGTCACACCTCAGCCCGGCGCGGCGGGGGTGAGCCCCGGTCAAAGGACTCCACCGGGGCTTGGGGGTTTATTGGGGAGGAAATGGGGCGTGGGGGAGTCAGGGGGCCGGGGCCCACATCTGCACCACAGCAGCCCCCCACGCTCGGCTTTCACGAGGTCCCTGGGACCCAGCACATGCGTGTGCAGCCCCCCCAAGCTGGGAAACCTCCCCCAAGAGCTACTCCAGCACTGAGAAAGCCATTATGGGGAGCATCCTTCACTTCGCAGCTGCATAGCTGCCTCAGGGGCAGGGACAGAAGCAGGGACCCCCAACTCCATGGTCCTAGAGCACATCCAAGCCCATTACTGGCAGATGAAGGCTCCCTGGGGGTGTTTTTACAGCAAAAAAGCCATTAAAAGCCTGTGGTGAGCACCATGTCAGTGGTGATGCCAGGCTCCCTGGCTCATCACAGGGGCATCACACCGCTGCTGTTGTGGTGAGGGCAAATAAAGGCCCTGGGTGGGGGGCAGAGATGAAAGGGCGGCAGATTTGGCATTATTAGTTCTTAATGATGGTCTTGAAAAGGCCAAGATAAAAAGGCAGGAGGCCCTCATCCAGGCTCCCGTGTTTGGTTAGGAGGTGCTTTCCCTTTTTTTTAATTCCCTTTTTTCCTCTATTTCTGTTTGAAGGAGCTCAGCAAACACCCCCTTGGCACCCCCTTTCCTCCCCTCCCCCCCCCCGGTATCAGGGTGGTCCCAGGACAGGGGGTTTGCCTGGCATCCCTGTGCCAGATGGGATGCTAATGGCATCCATGGGAGTTTGGTCCAGGTGATACAGGGCTAAAATGGGGATACTGGTCCCCAGCGGTGCTTTGGGACAGCCAGGTGGCATAATCCTGTCCTGGAGAGGTGGGGCTGGGGGGTGGTAGTGCTTTTGGGGAGTGACGCTGTGCAAGCAAGGACCAGGGGAGGGCTAGAACTGTGGGGGGGGAGTGGGGGGATTGTGAGTTGGGGAGCGGGGAGAGTGTCACTGCACCCAAATTGAGCATCTCCTTTCACGGGGTGTGGATCTAGAAGGAGGACGTGAACCGAGGGATGGCTCTTGCCTAATTTTGAAGCAAGATTGCCCCAAGGCTGCGGCTCCTGAGCTAATTAATAACAATGCTGCTCATTAGCCCAGGGCCAGGCTGTCTGGGCCGGGTGTGGATTGTCCGTCTGGAGAGGAGTGGGGCCTCCAGAGTTATCCGTCTCCCCGGACAGTCTCAGGGGCCGCCCCGCAGCCCTCCCTTGGGCTCAAGTCCATCCCGTATCTTGCAACATCCCACTGGCCCTTGTCTGTCCATCCACCGAGTTTCTCAGAGCCCTTCACACACAAAATATCTTCGCATCCACGTACAGGTCCTGTCCCAGGGCAGGGAGGGGCTACAGGCACCCAAGATTTGCAGGGAGAAGAGGGAAGTTCTACCAACTCAGCTGAATTACTGGAAAAATGCAGAATATTTGGCCACTCGCTGCCATCAAGTGGCCAAGGAGGGTCCAGACCTGACCCTCAGTCTCTCAGATAATTTTGTTTGAGTCCCGGATCCTCCCCAAATTAAACCACTCTTCATTTGGTGTCATTAAAGGTCACACCACCTGGATTTGGGACACAGACTGAAGTCTTCCCTTAAGCATGGTAAGATATGCAGCTCTGCTTCTCCTGACCCAGCTCTGGGGAGGTTTTCTCAAGCAGGATGCCCACAGGTCACCACCACTACTGGGAACTGAAAGGCAGGAAAAAGATGAAAGAAAAATATCTCTTTTATAAGCCCTGCAAGTGGCTGCCCTGGGGAGCTCCTTGCCTAGGAGGTCTTGGAGGTTAAGAGCTTCATCAGAGGAGTTTCTCCAAATAACAACATCTGTGGCTGTATGATGTGGGCTAAAATGAGGGAGTCCTGCAGCAGAGATGGGTGGCTTGGTGCTGGGATGGGTCCTTCTGGGTTTGTATTTTCCTGTACTCTTCCTTACTTATGGAACATAACTTTACAGGGCTGTGGCTCATGGGGTTCATGGCTAAGGACAGGTGCTGCCCTGTTCACACCGCTTCAGTCCCACTCCTTGCCACAGCTCTTTTGGATGCTGGCAGTGGCAACGTGACCACTTCCAGCAAAATCTCCACTGCCTGAAGCATCTGGAAGCCATTCCCAAAGGTGATGCCTGCAGCTCTGAGCATCTTTGCCCCACACAGACTCAAGGGCATCACAGTTAGCAGGGAGCCCAGTTAGCAAGTGCCACTCCTAGTGAGGATACCAGTTAACAGGCAAGCCAGTGAGTTTGTGTCCCCATTACTGGGCTTTGTAGTTAGCACATATCACAATTAGGATCCCTGTGAGTGAGAATTGCTTCTGATGAGCATCCCAGTTAGTGGATATCCCAGTTAGCATTCAAGTCAACCCGCATCCCAGTTAGTCAACATTCCCTGTATCAGCCCTCCCAAGTACCGGGCTTTCCACTTAGAGAGCATCCCAGTGAGCAAGGATCCTAGCTGGTGAGCGTCCTAGTTAGTGGGCATCGCAGGTGAGTGTTCCCAGTTAGCGGGGATCCCAGTCAGCAGGCTCCCAGTTAAAGAGGATCCCATCTGGGAGAATTCCAGCGGACAGGGTCCGTGTTCGGGGAGTCCCGGCGGGGCCGTTTCCCCTCGTGGCCGCCAGAGGGCACTCCCTGACCGCGCTGAGGCACAGGCACGGCCTGAGGGAAGCGGGAGCGGCGGCGGCCGAACAGCGGAGGGGACGCCGGGCTGGGACGTGCTGAGCTGGGACAGCAGGGTGGAGGACACTGCGCTGGGACACGCTGGGCTGAGACAGCGCGATGCGGGACATTGGGATAGCACACATAAGGATGGGACAGCAGATTAAGGGACACCCGTCAGGCTGGAGGACACCTGGGTGGGGTGGACATTGGGATAGGACACAGGAATGAGACACAGCAGGAGGAAGACAGAATCACTGCCCTGCTCTGCCCCACAGTGTGGGTGAAATCTTTCCCAGAGATCCATCCAAGCTGTGTGACTTGAGCCAAGCCACATGAACTCTACACTGAGGCCTCCATCCACAGCATCCGACTTGCTGGCTGAGCCTCAAGGTGAGCTAGCCAAATTCAGCCCATCTGGGAGAACGTGTGTGGGCTCTAAAACCACAGTAATCAACCCTAAAAGTGCTTGTCCCTGAGCAGCACCATAAAGCTGTGCCTGTCCCCACAATCCCAAGGGACAGCATCAAATGGAGGTGATGAGAAAGTTGAGGTTTGTGCTTCAATATTAGGAGGAAATATTTCTTCTCAGGAAGGTTTGTCAAGCCCTGGACCAGGCTGCCCAGGACAGTGGTGGATTCCCCATCCCTGGAGGGATTGAAAATCTATGTAGATGTGGTGCTGAGAGCCATGGTTTAGTGGTGACCTGGCAGTGCTGGGTTCATGGCTGGACTTAAAGGTTTCTTCCAACCAAAACAGTTGTATGATGCTGTGATCCTCCACCTGCTGGCTGTGGGACAGTGAGGGCAAACACATCCTATGACAGTGTCTTTCATCCCAGTTCCTCCAGACTGCAACCCAGAGCTGGGGGTTTGCAGCATGCCCAGGACCACCAGCATCTCCCTGTGTCCCCCTTTTTGCTCTGCCATCTGGGAGTGAGTCAACCTCCCCCCTCCCTTGTCCATCTGCCCAGCTGGGAAAGTCAAAAGCAGTGTCATTGCCAAATCCAGAGGCACCTGCAGAATTGATGGCACCGGATTTCCACCCTTATTTGTCAACAAGCCTCGCTGGCCTCCCCCCAACCCCGCTGAGCCCCGTTAATCTCCCATACAATTGCAGTTTGCTGTGCAAACAGCTCCGGGGGTAGCGTGGGGTTTGCATGCGAAATGTGTCATTTGGGGGCGGCCGGTGGCCTTGTGGGTAAGCCCGGGAGTGAATCGCGGCATCGCTAACGCCGGATTGAAACCGCCGCCGAGCGCTTGCCCTTCACTAACCCTAATCCTCGGCCCTCACTGGGGGCTTTTAACTCCTGCCCATTATCCCCTCCTTATTATCTATTGATTGACTTTTAGAAAGGGTAATAAGGGAGAGAGATTGATGCGCTGAATCCCGCCCGCAGAACACACGCAGCCAACGCTTCATTTTCTCTGTGGGATGGGATGGATAAAGCCCCCTCGAAGAGGAGGTGGAGGTGACATGCGCAAGGAGATGGGGAAAGGGGAGGTGGAGGTGATGTGGAGCAAGGAGATGGGGAAAGGGGAGATGGAGGTGGTGTGGGGCGAGGAGATGGGGAAAGGGGAGATGGAGGTGATGTGGGGCAAGGAGATGGGGAAAGGGGAGATGGAAGTGATGTGGGACAAGGAGATGGGGAAAGGGGAGCTGGGACACACACACACGCAGGCACGCTCCTGCAGGGAGCTGCAGCCTCCACCCCTCCCTGCTCCACTGAGCAATCAGAATAAAAGCAAATTATTTCTCCTATTTTCCTTCCCCAGATGAACGATAAAGTGTCCATCCCCGAAAAGCAACTGATAACAGCTCTAATTTTACTGGAAGGCCTAAAAAATGCCATTTCTACGCAAAGCAGGGCTCTGCTCCCCTCCCCAGACGGCTTTTTGAGGGGTTGGGGGTGTTGGTCGGTCGGTTGATTTTCCTTTCTTATTATTCCCCCCCCCTTATTCTTTTTTCTTTTCCCTTCTCCCTTCTTCTTCTTTCCTTATTTCCCTTTCTCCTCGCGAGGGGAAATGCCCCCGGAGCTACGAGAGGCGACGGCACAATAAAGCAAAATCATATTTTAGTCAAAATAGGCAGACGGCGCTCGCAGCCAACTTTCAAATTAGCATTTTGAGGGCAAATATGCAGCAATTTGAGATAATGAGGCCTGATTATTCAATCCAATGAATGTTAAATAGGCAGCGAGGGCGCCCGCGCCTTATCTCCCCGCTTTCGATTTATTTTAGTTTAGTTTAGTTTTAATCGTTTCCCATTTGAACTCTTTATTTGTCTTGGCTCCAACCCTCTCCCCCTCCTTCTCTCCCCCCTCCCCACCTGACACACACACACACACTCCATTCCTCTCCCTCCCTCCATTCCCAGGGCCTCCCCGCGCTGCCAGCTGGGACTCTGCAGTGGGAAATCGGCGGCACAGAGCACAGAGTCCCCTCCGCAGCCTGTGGTCAGGGAGGGCAGTTTGCAGCTTGTCCCTCACAAAATTGGAGCGTGGGGAGGTTTGGGTGCTGCTGGCGCAGCTGCTCCCTGCGCCTGGACTCGAAGTGGGAGGGTGGTGGTTGATGGTTTTGGTTGTGGTGGGAATACTGGCAGGGATGTGCATCGCTGGTGTGGAGATTTCACGGAGTCACAGGCAGGTTTGGGTTGGAAGGGATGTGTAAAGCTCATCCAGTCCAACCCTCCTGCAGTCAGCAGGGACATCTGCAACTAGAGCAGGTTGCTCACAGCCTTAAACAACCCAAACAAACCTGCAACATTTCCAGCCATTGGGCACCTATCACCTCTCTGGACAGCCTGGGCAAATGTCTCACCACCCCCACGGTGAATAACTCCTTTTGAATGTCACAGGCATCTTCAGCAGCAGGTCCAGGGTAGGGGATTCTGCCCCTCTGCTCTGCTGAGCCCCACATCGGCAGTGCTGGAGCCAGCTCTGGAGTCCTCAGCACAGCACAGACAGGGACCTGTTGGAGCTAGAGGATGCCACAGCAATGCTGAGAGGGCTGGAAGCCCTCTGCTGTGAGGCCAGGCTGTGAGAGTTGGGGTTGTTCAGCCTAGAGAAGAGAAGGCTCCGGGGAGACCTGGTGGCTTTTCAGTACTTAAAGGGGTTGATAAAGCTGGGAACAGACTTTTTATTAGGGCCTGCTGTGACAGGACAAGGGCTGATGGTTTGAAACTAAAAGAGGGAGACTAGACTGGAGAGAAGGAAGAAATGTTGTACAGTGAGGGTGGTGAGACCCTGGCCCAGGTTGCCCAGAGAGGTGGTAAATGCCCCATCCCTGGAACCATTCTAGGTCAGGTTGTCTGAGGCTTTGAACAAACTGCTCTAGTTGCAGATGTCAATGGTCACTGCAGGGACTGGACTAGATGACCTTAAAAGGTCCCTTGCAACCCAAACCACTCTATGGCTCAACTCTGAGCAGGGCAGAGCAGAGGGGCAGAGTCCCCTCTCTCCACCTGCTGTCCACACTGCTGGGGATCAGCAAAGGACATGGTTGGGTCTGGGATGGGACCACACACTGCCAGCTCATGTCCAGATGTTCCCAGCACCCACTGCCCCCTCAAAGTAAAGCCCAGCTCAGCATCCTGGCCAGTTCAGCATCCCCTTCCCAGATTCCATGACCTCCCAGTGGCATTTTGCTTTGCTTCCATGGAAATACAACTTCTTTGCCACCCCAGAGGTGCATTTTCCACCTCCAAGGAGGGACTGGTCAGTTGCAGGTTGGGGAGCTCCTGAGGGAAAAGGAAATGTAAAGTTGAGGAAAAACTGAAGTTGAAGTAAAAATTGAGGGTGAAGTGAAACTTAAAGCTGAAGCAAAAGTTAAACAAGAAAATAAAACAAAAATTAAGGTTAAAGCAAAAAAATAGAAGTTGAAGGAAATGTTAAACCCAAAATTTAAGCACAAATTGAGGTTAAAACAAAGACAAAGTTGAAGGAAAACTAAAGCACAAATGAAAGCTGAAGCAAAAATTAAAGCTGAAGCCAAAACTGAAGTTGAAGGAAATCAAAATTAAGGCAAATCTTAAAGGAAAAAGTCAAACTTGAAGCAAAAGTTCAAGCTAAAATTAAAGCTGAAGCTTAAATTAAAGGAACTATTAAAGGTAAAGCAAAAAAATTAAGATTGAAGCAAAAAATAGAGTTGAAGGAAAAAATAAAGCACAAGTTAAAGTTGAAGCTAAAACTGAAGTCACAGAGAAATAGGAAAGTTAAAGGGAGAATTAAAGCTAAAATTAAAGTTGAAGCTAAAATTGGAGGATACACTGAAGGAAAACAAATGAAGGTTAAAGCAAAAACTGAGGTTAAAGAAAAACTAAAGGTGAAGGAAAAGTTAAAGCAAAACTGAAGCCAGCCCAGGGTCATCCTCAGGTGCAAAGGGCACCCATAAGGCAGTGACACAGCCCCCATGCTGCCCCTACCCCTCATTTTCCCTGTGATTCCAGAGAAGACTCAAATAAAATCACTGAGTTTAGGGGTTATTAAAATTCCTCTTTCTTCCTCCAATGTGAAGGTGGTGGGAAAATAAAGAGCTGGATAAATGAGAGCTGAGAAGCTAAGAGCAGGGCAGGGGAGGTGAAGAGAGGCAATAATAAAGAAAAACCCCAGAGTGATGGGGGCAAGGATGGAAAGCAGCAGGGAGGAGGAGATGAGTGAGAGGAGAGATAATCAGAAAGGAAAAAAAAAAAAAAAAGAAAAAGAAAAAGGAGAAAAACAATCAAAAGAAGGGAAAATCAAAAGCAGATGCTGCGGAGGGATAAGCGGCAGCCGCGGAGCGGGGCCGGGCACCGGGCTGCAGGGATAATTGGATTTCGGTTCGTCTCGGGGGCGATAAGAAATTCCCCGTGTGGATTTTGATTCCTCCAGGAAGCATATTTTAATGGCACATTTGAATACCAGCAGGGTGATGTGTGTGCGTGTGTATGTCCCTCCTCCCCCCAAAAAAAAGCAAAGGGGTGTGAGGGGTTGGGTTTTCACTGTTTCCCCCCCAGTTTTTGTCCTCGCTTGGAGGCTTTTAGGGCCAGACTGCTGCTCCTCACGTGCTCAGCAGCTTTGGTCTCCTTAGCAGCTGTTTGGGGTGAGCCGATATGGTGTGACCCCCCCAAAAGCAAGGAGAGGGGACACAGAGACACTAAATGGGACATAGAAGACCAAAAGATGATAGAGTGACCCCAAAGGAGGGACAGAGACCCCAAAGGGGACATGGGAAACCAAATCAAGATATAGTGACCCCAAAGGGGACACAGAGACCCTAAAGGGGACATAGAAGACCGAAAGATGATAGAGTGATGCAGAGGGGACACAGGAATCCCTAAAGGGAATGTAGGGATTCCCAAAAAGGATGCAGTAAGTCCAAAAGGAACATAATAACCCCAGAGGGGACATAAAAACCTCAAAGGGGATGCAGAAACACCCCCCCCCCCCAAAAAAAAAATTCAGCAAATCCCAAACAGAACATAGTGATCCCAGAAAGGACACATTGACCCCAAAAAGGATAACAGTGACCCCAAAGGGGATGCAGTGACCCCAGAGGGGACACAGAAACTCCAAAGGGGACACAGAGACTCCTAAGGAGCAGTTGCACCCATGAGCTGCCCCACAACCCCACTGGGGCATACTGCGTCCCCGTGGCCAAGCGGAACGGGCAGCCCTGTCCCCCGGGGAAGGGGACATGGAGCAGAAGGAAACCAAAGAGCAAACGGCCGGTGGTGTGCTGCTGGAGATGGGAGCGATAGAGCAGAGCAGCTCATCAACCAGAGTGACCCCGAAACGTCCCTTATCACGATGGCATCAAAGCCCCAGGGTCCACATTGCCCTGGCAGCATTGCCTGGCCGTGAGCACCCAAAATGCTGGTACCGGGCACAGCACAGCCCACACGGCTTTGCGGTGTGACCTTGCTTGAGGGACCGGAGAGCACAGGGTCTGGGCTCTTGTTATTAGGGTCAGTAGAGAGGGTTTTAATTGCTTTTTAGGTCCGCGGGCCCTTGGGGCCCCTGCTGTTCCCCTGCCCCACTGCTGTGTGGGAAATGCTGCTGAGAGAGAGACAAGGCGGTGCACGATGACACTGTCATCCCTGGGAATGATCCATGGGGACACCGGGAATCACTTCCATGTACTTGTGTTTGAAGGTGATGGACCCCGCAAAGTGCCGGTGGGGAGAGAGCCCTGCCCGGGTCCTGATGGGGTAACATGCCTAGAGGCTCTTGGGGTGAGTAGTGTGTGTGTGCCTGCATGGTCATGCGTGCATGTGACATGCACAGACACATGGACACACATGCATGCTTGAGCATGGATGGAGACACGTGCATGTGTGCTCATGCATGCACACAGGTGTGAAAACACAGGGTCATGCTTGCATGTGCACCCATGTGTGTGCATGTGTAGGGCACACATGGATACATGTGAACATGCTTGCACATGTGTGGACACAGAAGCACATGCTTGCAGTACATGGATATACATACTCCTGTGTGCACATGCATGGACACACACATGCAGAGACACACAAGCACATGCTTGAACACACATGGATATGTATGTTCCTGCTTGCTTATGCATACATGTGCTTGACATGTGCATGGACACACACGATCACACACATGCCACACACGCACGGACACACAAGCGGTGTTCCGCCCCCATGCAGCCCGGTACAGCGTGTGGTGCGTGCTCCACTCTACACTGCCGATGCACGCCGAGCCCGGTGCACAGCCGCTCCTGCACGGTTCACACACACAGCCCCCGGTGCACAGTCGCTCCTGCACGGTTCACACACACAGCCCCCGGTGCACAGCCGCTCCTGCACGGTTCACACACACAGCCCCCTGTGCACAGCCGCTCCTGCACGGTTCACACACACAGCCCCCTGTGCACAGTCGCTCCTGCACGGTTCACACACACAGCCCCCGGTGCACAGCCGCTCCTGCACGGTTCACACACACAGCCCCCTGTGCACAGCCGCTCCTGCACGGTTCACACACACAGCCCCCTGTGCACAGCCGCTCCTGCACGGTTCACACACACAGCCCCCTGTGCACAGCCGCTCCTGCACGGTTCACACACACAGCCCCCTGTGCACAGTCGCTCCTGCACGGTTCACACACACAGCCCCCGGTGCACAGCCGCTCCTGCACGGTTCACACACACAGCCCCCGGTGCACAGCCGCTCCTGCACGGTTCACACACAGAGCCCCCTGTGCACAGTCGCTCCTGCACGGTTCACACACACAGCCCCCGGTGCACAGCCGCTCCTGCACGGTTCACACACAGAGCCCCCTGTGCACAGCCGCTCCTGCACGGTTCACACACACACAGCCCCCGGTGCACAGCCGCTCCTGCACGGTTCACACACACAGCCCCCTGTGCACAGTCGCTCCTGCACGGTTCACACACACAGCCCCCGGTGCACAGCCACTCCTGCACGGTTCACACACAGAGCCCCCTGTGCACAGCCGCTCCTGCACGGTTCACACACAGAGCCCCCTGTGCACAGTCGCTCCTGCACGGTTCACACACACAGCCCCCTGTGCACAGCCGCTCCTGCACGGTTCACACACACAGCCCCCTGTGCACAGCCGCTCCTGCACGGTTCACACACACAGCCCCCGGTGCACAGCCGCTCCTGCACGGTTCACACACACAGCCCCCTGTGCACAGTCGCTCCTGCACGGTTCACACACACAGCCCCCTGTGCACAGTCGCTCCTGCACGGTTCACACACACAGCCCCCTGTGCACAGCCGCTCCTGCACGGTTCACACACACACAGCCCCGGTGCACAGCCGCTCCTGCACGGTTCACACACACAGCCCCCGGTGCACAGCCGCTCCTGCACGGTTCACACACACAGAGCCCCCTGTGCACAGCCGCTCCTGCACGGTTCACACACAGAGCCCCCTGTGCACAGCCGCTCCTGCACGGTTCACACACACAGCCCCCTGTGCACAGTCGCTCCTGCACGGTTCACACACAGAGCCCCCTGTGCACAGCCGCTCCTGCACGGTTCACACACAGAGCCCCCTGTGCACAGCCGCTCCTGCACGGTTCACACACACAGAGCCCCCTGTGCACAGTCGCTCCTGCACGGTTCACACACAGAGCCCCCTGTGCACAGCCGCTCCTGCACGGTTCACACACACAGCCCCCTGTGCACAGTCGCTCCTGCACGGTTCACACACAGAGCCCCCTGTGCACAGCCGCTCCTGCACGGTTCACACACAGAGCCCCCTGTGCACAACCGCTCCTGCACGGTTCACACACACGACCCCCGGTGCACGCTTCTCGGGCGCACGCCTCTCCGGTGCACGCCCCCTATGCCCCGCCCCGTGCCCGCGCTCCCGCGCCACGCCCCCTCGGGTCTGGCGGGGCGGGGCCTGGCGCGGGCGGGGCGGCCGGTGGCGCTCGCGCTGCGGCCCGGCTGCGGCAGCGGCGGTAGCGGCGGCGCGAGGCCCGGCCCCGTTCCGTTCGCTTCCTTCGTGTGTGGTTCTCTCCGGCTCAGCCCGGCCCGGCGCTTCACCTCAGGGTCCCGCTATGGCGCTGCTGCGGGCGGCCGCGCTTCCCGCAGAGGGGTCCCCGGCCTGGCTGCCCACCCACGTCCAGGTGACGGTGGTGCGGGCCCGCGGGTTGCGGTGCAAGGGCGGCAGCAAGCCGGGCACCAGCGACGCTTACACCATCATCCAGCTGGGCCGCGAGAAGTACAGCACCTCGGTGGCCGAGAAGAGCACCGGCAACCCCGAATGGCGGGAGGAATGCGCCTTCGAGCTGCCCCCGAGCTGGGCACCCCGGCCGGGCTGGCCCGCGGCAGCCTGGTGCTCACCGTCATGCACCGGGCCTTGGTGGGCATGGACCGCTTCCTGGGCCAGGCCGTGGTGCCCCTGGAGCCAGCCCTGCAGCAGGGCCGTGCGCCCGACGAGCGGTGAGTGGGTCCCGCCGGGCAGCGCCTGGCACCTGTGGGGGGCAGAGCAGAGAGGGCCTCTCGGGTGGGCGACGCGGGGTCCTTGTGTGCCTAAGGGTGGGTGTTATGTCTCTAGAATGTGCTTCACAGGAGTCCCAGTGTGCCCCGGGGTGGGTATCACTGGGTCCCTGTGTGCCCCGGGGTGGGTATCACTGGGTCCCTGTGTGCCCCGGGATGGGCATCACAGTGTCTCTGTGCCCTCGGGATGGGTGAAATAGGGTCTTTAAGTGCCCCAGGGTGGGTGTCACAAAGGAGGCCCAGGAAGGGCATCATGCTGGAATTGTCACAGGGTCCATGTGTACCCCAGGAAGGTCATTGCAGGAGGTAGAGCATGGTGAGGCCCTCGGAAAAGGCTTTGCAGGATGTAGGGTGGCACAGGGGTCCTGCATGCCCCCATAATGGTGTCATAGGGACAGGGAGTGATGGAGGCCATCTGTGCCCCGGGAAGGGCACTGCAGGAGGTAGGGTGTGGTAGGGTCTGTGCATGCCCCAGGAAGGGTGTTGGAGCATCACGGGGGCCATGGAGAAGGGTGTCACAGAGGATGGGGTGATATGGGGGTCTGTGTGTGACCCAGGAAGGGCATTGCCGAGATGCAAGGTATCACAGGGCCTGTAGATCCTCTGGGAAGGGCATCACGGGAAGTAGGACATCAGGCGTGCTCCAGGAAGGGTGTTGTGGAGGATGGGGTGTCTCAGGGTCCCTCCATCTCCCTTGGAATGGAGTGGTGTGGGACCAGGCATCACAGGATCCTTCCTCTCCCTGGGCAGGGGTCCCAGGGGACAGGATGCTGTGAGGTCATTCTGCATCCCAGGAGGGCCCTGCCAGGGTCTGTCTCTTCTGGGAAGCAATGGCACCGCTGCCCGTGGTGGTTTGTCCTTTCCAACGGCTGCGGTGGCTTTGCAGCCCCGACTGGCTCAGTGAGGCTGGCGGTGTGACCTGGTTTGTCATGGTGCTGCTGCAGGAGGGTCCCCCAGTTCAGGGCCTGCAGCATAGACCCCTGCCTGTGTGGAATTTGCTGTTCTTCCTCCTTCCCCCCAGAAGGCTTTCAAACAATAATAATGATTTCTAGCCTTTGCCAAGCAGAGAAATGCAGGAATGTGGATGAAATTCCTTTAGGGAAGAAGTTGGAGCTCTGCTCCATGCAGACCTGGCTGGGTTGCTGCACGTCCCTGGGATTGTCTCTGCTGCTCGCTGGCTCCCCGGACCCCAGGAGTTTTGGCTTGCTGCCCGAAGCTGCAGGCTTGGAGAGGAGCCTCTTGCACCCTCCTACCCCAGGCATAGCCGGGAGGTGGTGGAGGGAGGGCTGGGGCTTGGCAACCGGCACAGCCTCGCTTCTGGAGAGCAGAATTAGCGTGAAAAGGGGTCGGAAAAACTTTTCCCGTGGAGAGACGTGGCTCATTAGCGTCTGCAGCCTGTGGAGACTCCTGCTTGCCCTAAAATAGGAGTGTGGGCACAAAGGAAAAGTGACTAACCCCGGAGTTGGTGTCTGAATGTTTCCCCCCTGGCGTTTATTTTGCTGTTCTGAGTGCTGCCTGGAGAGTGGGCGGTGTCGCAAGAGCTGGGTCTGAGCTCTCCCGGCCTAATGCAAACCAGCATCGTGTGCAGACTTCAGAGCAGGGGAGCTGACCCGCGGGCTCCTGGGCGCTGGGAGGGATGTGTTGGTTGGGCACAGGAGGATGTGAGGGGTTTTCCAGTCTTCCCTGTGGTTTGGGTAGGGAGCTGAACCCTGTCTGGAGGAAAGCCATGCTCCTCTTGGAGCTGTGCAGAGCACTGCCCCAGGATCTGGGATAGGAGCTGTGTCTGGAGGAAAGCCATGCTCCCCTTGGAGCCGTGCAAAGCCTGCCACAGTCCCGTGAAGGTTTCAGGAGGCTGAGCTCGTGGTCTTATCTCAAAGGTCTCAGCGTCAGGAGTTGTTAATCCCATGGGTGCAACGTCCAGCGTGGCTGGACCCCGTGCTGCCTGTCACGACTCCAGGTCACCCTGGTGGCATCAGTGCTGCAGCCCAAGGAGGGTCTCTGAGCTGTGAGGGAGGAGACCCTCAGGATTCTGCTGTTTTCCTTCCTTCCTGTAGCTTCGCTTGCATAAGGGAAATTAACTTCCCTTGCACTGCTGAGCCTTTTAAGGCTCTTTGCCTGTAGCCTCTGATGATGGAAGTGAGCGCAGAAACCACGATGGAGAGCTCTGATCCTGTGCCCAAGCATCAATGTTTCCTTGAACCCCTGAGCTGGAAGGTGTCTGGAGGGTGGGTGGCACGTCTGCAGTGTGGAAGGGACTGCAGTTATTTTTAGAGAGGAGTCTCAAGTGCTGGAGCTTGTCCAGCTGGGTGGTAGAGGGGTTGCAGGGGAGCACTGGGGTTCTAGTTCTGTGAGCCCCCTAATCTTCCACTCAGCTTCAGATGTCTGGTTCAGCCCTACTGCAAATTACTTTGTTTAAGAAGAAATTTAGTCCCTGATTAAAAAACCCAGCAAAACAAGCACAAGCTCCCTCCTCTCCAGGACTGCACCCAGGCCTGTGCAGCAGAGATAACCACTGGCCCCTGAGTGAGTGATGTACAAGTCGAGTCTCTGCCACACAGTGCTTTTTGGGATCCCATCTGTGGTCCTCGCTCCTGGGCATAAAACTGCTGCCAGTTGGAATGGAACTCTGCTTGAAAAAGGGCCTTGATTGTCAGCATGTTGACCTTGCTCTCGTTTTCCTGCTGACTTCTGTTGCACGGAAACTCTGCTGGTGATGGTTTTTATGCTTGTTTTCGGCTAGATGGAAAATGTTCCATCAAACTTGGACTCTTCTCCAGGAACCACCCGTCAGCCAGCGTCCGGGCGTGTTTATGGCAGCCTTGTTGAGCTGGACATCTCAGGCACTCCAGTGTTTTGCCCTGGAGAAAATCAGCTCTTAGGGTTGCACAAGAGCAGCCTGGGAGCTCTCACTGCCTTTTGGTCATCCCAAGGCCCCGGGGCAGAGGAGCAACGCAAGAGTGCCCAACACCATTTCTCCCTTCCCATCTGAGCCATCTAGTGCTTTTAGTTTCCACCTGTGCCTTTTGCTGCTCTGCTGAGCCCGATGTGCGTCTGCTGGTGGGTCCTTGAGTGCTGCCAGCTGGGCCCAGGCACGCAGGGTTGTTTGTCCCTCAAAATAAAGGCTCAGCACAGCAGAAGAGGGCTTTTTCTGTGCTCACAAGGCAGCTATCACTTCTGCTTCCCGACATCCAGGAAATGCCACTGTGGTCCCCCGCAGGGGCTCATCCTGCTTCCCCACGGTGTGGCAGCAAGCCGGGAGTGTTGCCTACACATCACCCCTGTCAACAGAGCTTCTGGGCAGGGTTGGGAATTTCTCCAGCTGCAGTCAGATGAGAGCTTAGATCTGACACCCAGCAAGCTGTGTTTTCCCCTTGGCCAATGTGGTAGCATCCCTTGGGTGTGTGGTGTGGCCGGGGCTTGACTTTGAGAAGGACAAGAGGTGCACAGTCACACCTGTGGGGTTGGAACTTGGACCTTGCTGTTTGGTGACCCAAAGGGCCTTGATTTTGCTCTCTAGGCTGTGAGGTCAGTGACAAGGAGGGGTGGTGGTCTCTCACAAGTTTCATAGGCTGGGCAAAGTAAAGCCTTAATTGTGGTTCCCTCCTTTCTTCCCCATTAAAATATCGTTTTCATTTACTTTCTTTCCCTAAGACCTCACAGGTCCTGACACATGGGGAAGGTTAAAGCTGTGAGCCTTCCAGGCTGAAGGCCTGCCGGCCGTGCAAACACTGGGCTTGGGCCCTGGAGAGCAAAATATCAGGGCTTTGCAGCACTGGGATCCTGTGGGGCAGGGGACAGTGAAGGTGGCAGAGGAATCTGATTCCTGGCTCCGGTGTTTTCCTGCAGTGACTTGCAGTTGCTTGTTGGCTGCTGCCTCGGCTGGGGAGCAACGGCAGCGAGTGGCCTTTGTGACGGGAACGTACCTTGCGGAGTCGTTTCTTGTGCAAAATTAGCCCAGCTCCAAATTCCCCCAAGCCCTGCCTGCCACCGTTCCCCTTACTTGTTCCTGTTCCTCCCCAGCTGTGGAGGGGCTGGGACTGGTTGCCTGGAGGGTCTGCAGCCCTTCACCCAGGCAGCCACAGCATCTCCACCCTGGCAGCAGGAACGAGATGCCGTCCTTGCTTTCCGTCAGTGAAGAAGGTTTCAGGGTACAAAACCTTTTTTCTGGGTGCTATTTCTACCTGAAGTCCTTGAGGCCACTGTGGCTTCTCCTTCCTGTCTTGCTGGAGCTCTGTTCTGGGACAAAGGTCAGTGGAACAGGGACAGGGATTTCTTTGGACTTAGGGGGAAGATGTTGTGGAGCCAGACCAAGATGACAGGCAGAGCTGGTTGGAGGAGCTCATCAGCCCCATTGCTGCCTGACCTGGCTTGGCACAGGGAGGGAGAAGCAGCATGGTTTGGGGGAAGGAATTTGCTTTAGCTCTGATGTGACTGAGAAGCACTCTGGGAATTCACATCATTGCTCTGTCCACTCAGCAAAACACTGTTGGAGGGGTGAGGAGCACCCTCAAGAGTGTTGGAGTTCTTTGGACATGGACCTGCTCTCATCTCCACTGCAGACCCCCTGGACTGCTTTTAGCCCATGGCTTTTTGTGGCCTTTGCCCTCACTGGTTAAGTGACAATGGGTGGAGATCATTAGCAGTGGAGCACAGGCTATGGCCTGTGGGCTCTTGGCTGTGGCTTCTCCCTCAGATGTGGTGGTTTGTGCTTGTTGCCGTTCCCACCATGGCCTTGGCTCCTGGCTGCATCTGCTAGGGGAGATCTTGGCTCCCAAGGGTTGGAGCTCACTTTCTGTCTGCCTGTCAGGCATGAGCTGAGGCCAGATGGCTGCAGCCATGTCCTCTGCACTGCTGTCCCTAAGCCCAGGAGAGGAAGAGACCTTGCAGCAGGGCGGAGAGGAAGCAGCTGCTCCATGATAGTTTGGGGATGGAAAGTTTTAATACGAGGGCAAAACAGAACCTTCCTCCTCAGGGGCTATGGTCAGAGGTGCCCAGTGACATCAGTGAAGATCTTTAGGGAGGCTGAGAGCAGCAGCTGTGATGAAATCCTTGGGTTTGGGGCTATGAAGGCAGGTCCGAGGGGATGTTGTGTCTTCACCAAGCCAGGAAAGGCCCTGCTGTGTCGAAATGCTGCTAAGCAGGGCGTGGAGAGGGTTACTCCTGCCAAAAGCCAGGTCGAGATGCTCTGCGCTGCTGGAGGCAAGGCTGGGCAGGAAGCAGCCAGGCCCTGGGAGAAGGACCTTGGTGGTCAACTTGTCCCAGGCAAGCTGGGAGCCCACAGGGGAAGCATGGAGGCTGAGGTGATGGTGATGCTGCTAATGAAATGGCAGTGCTTAATTTTGCTCATAGCTGCCCAGCTAACCCCGTTTTCACCCAGCTGCCAATGCTGGCCTAAGGGGTTTAGGGCCCTTACTCTTTCCTCCTCTGGGAAGGCTCCACTCCTGTCATTTTTAAGAGACATTTGATTCCAAATTTGCAGCATTGGCATGTTGGATTTGGACAGTTGTTGGCCAGTGGTGCTGGCCTGTCATCCTCCATCATGTTAAAAGCCAAAAAGCTGCAGACTCAGCTTCTGTTTCATGCTGATCTGCACAGCCCTGACTGCCTCCAGCTGTCTTTCTCTTAGCAGCTGTGGAAAAACCCACAGCCAGCTCCGAAAATGCCTCAGACCTGTTGGTCCAAAGTTCCAGATGCTGTTTGAGCTGGTGCTGTTGCATGTGCTGAGTGCAGCTAGAGCTTGTGCCGTGCTTCAGGAGCCTCATCACCTCGATTCTTCCTTCCAGGGTGACTCCTGCTCTTCCTTACACAGGCTGGCAAAATATTCCTTGCCAGTTCTTCCTCTGTGATGACCAGAAAGGCAGGTTGGGCTCTGCTCTCCAAGCTCTGTGTCATGGTACTGGGCAGGCTCCTGCCTCTATATGGCTACTGCATGGGGCTTTCCTGACAGAGTCCAAAAAGACCCTGCATCCTTTCCACCAGTGGAAGTGGCTTTTAAACCATTTCTGCTGCCTTTCCTCCTGCCCCAGGCCTTGTTGGGACCTGCACTTGGCAAAGGTGTGCAGATAACTACCGTGGGAATTGCCTTGTTTGTCAGAAGCTTGGCCGGGGATGTAGGGTTTGGGTTTCCAGCCAAGGCTGGGGATTTGGGATACCCATTCCTGGAGCTCTGTGTGTCCAGCACGTGAATCTCTTCTTTGGTAAGTGCATGGGGGGTAAAGGTGTCTGTAGTTAGAGCAACTGGCTGGCTGGCCTTTAGATTAATTCCTTTTTCACTTCCTTTTTTCCTTTTCCTTTCTTTTCCATGTGTGAGACTCATGGCTGAGGGCAGCTAATGGCATCTGTTGATGTGGTAAACCAGCAGTGGCATGGCGCAATGACAGGGCACTTTGGGACGTGGTTTAAGGCCAGGGTGGTCCTAGGCTGGCAGTTGGACTCCATGATCTTAGCTGGAACAATTCCATGATGTGAGGCCTGTTGCCAGGGCAGGTGTTGCTGGGATTTTAGGCTGTGTGAAGCCCTTGGGATTGGTTTTTCCCTTTAGAGGACAGGTGCTGCATTCCCAAGCCTCACAATTACCTCTAAGTGCTGGGTTCTCTGTGCCAGCCCTGTCATGATGCTCTTTCCAAGTGGGAAAGGATTTAGAGCAAAAATGTGTTTCTCCTGCCCATGCTGGGCATGCTGAGTTGTGTGCTGAGTAGCTCCCCCGAAACAAGTGCACCAGCAGAACCTGTGGAGTGGCTCCTTGGTGCTGGTCATGCTTTGCAATTCTGCAAAGTCAGCTCAGGGCTTGGCTCTTTAACGCTTCCCTGTTCCCTCGGCTTCTCCTGCCAAAGGCAATGCATCACCAGCACTGCCTCCTCTCCTGCCCTCACACTGGGGCCTCATCCCCTGGTTTTGCTGTGCTCAGGTAGCTTGGGTCATTTGGTGACCACAAACGTGGTTTATTGTCTTGTTTGTGACTCAGAGGGTGCAAAGCTTGGGAGCTCTGGAGCATAAGCAGAGAAATGCAGCTGGAGAGGTCCCTGTCTGTCTCCTGCTGTTACGATCTCCTCTTCGTTCATAAATGTTTTATGCCCCGTTTTACAGCTCCTTAAATCTTCCCTGCCTCCTCTTCCTACCTGCTCATCCTTCTCTAGAGAGGGGAAAGCCTCTCATCTTCTTAGCCTCGATTGATTTGTGAAGTTGCTTGCCCTTGCTGGCATGCCAGCACAGTCCTGGTGCTTGATAGCTCTTCTCTGTCCCTGGTGTCTGCCCTGCCCCTGAAACCATCCTCCTCCATGCCATCATGCCCCCAGCACAGAGGCCAGAGGGGTGTGCTGTGGCTGAGCAGCTATTCTCTGTCTCCACTGGTACAGGGTGAAGAAAACAGCCTGTCCAGGGACTCCACAGGCCCACCCCAGTTCTCCCATAGCCAAGGAGAGTGTCAGGCAGCAAGGTCCTGTGGGGCACCACTCCAGCTGGGATGCAGGAGTGGGAGTGGTCAGGACCTTGCTGGTATTGGACACGGGCAGGACTGGTTTGTTTCTTGGTTTTCATTGTGCCTTGCAGCTTTGCAAGCTGTTCCCTGACATTGAGACCCATTGGAGTGACATCGTCTCTGCTCCTGATCCCATTTGTGGGATAAGCCCTTCAAAGGGCACGGATATGGTAAAGCAGGGATGGATTCTCTTTCCTGGGACAAGCACAAGTTGCCAGTGGGATTTTCTCATACAGGCTCCTGCTTATTAGATGTGATAACACATCACTTGGAGCACCAACACTGTGCTTGGATCTCCATCCTCTTGTGTCCCTCACCCCACACCACTCCTGCTCATTGTTTCTGACACCCCCTTCAGCCGGTGCCGCCTGGAGCAGCTGCAGCTGGCCCTGTTGAAGCTGGAACCCATCAGAGGATCGGGGTTGAGTTGCTTGGCTAGCAGCGAGCTGGTGGGGGTTGCTTCAGTGGAGTTTGTTTTCGAGCGCTTCTCAGAGGAACGTGTGGAGAGCTGAACTTCTTCCCACCCTGAGCCTCTCTTCCCCACGGTGGGGGAACCAGCCTGTGTTTATTTTCCATCTGTGCTTTTAGCAGCTCACAGGGATCACCTTGCAAAAGAGGCCATCCAAAACCAACATGACAGCGAACCCACGCTGCCGAGAAGCTTCCCAGCAGCAGCGGGGGAGCTGGCTCCAAAACACGAAGCCAGGCAAAAAGCAGAAACCTCCTCAGGGTTAGGTTGTTTTCTACCTTCCTCTTCCCTTCCCTGCTAGGTGAACTTCCTCCTGGCTAACATAACCTGCGTGCTTGCACAGCTCTCGTTGCACCAAAATGCCTCTTTGCTGCCCACCCTGTGCCCATTGAAGGGGATTGTCCAGGCAGAGCTGTGCCCCTTCTGCTAATGTTCGGTTTATCCTCCCTTTGCTTTTTTGCCCTGCTCTGCCATTGTAGGAGCTCAAGTAGTCTTTGATTAAAGACTTGGGGCTCTTCTTGTAAGCCAGACTGACCTTGTTGCAGGGATGAATCAGCACTAAGCTGGAATCTGGTGCAGTCAGGCAACAGGCATTGGCTCCACATTGGGCTGACCCTTGCTCTGTGCTTCAGCTTGGATGCCACAGCTGTGTGGGGCAGGAGCATTTCTGCTCAGTTTGGGGCAAACCTTGACCATCCTGGCAGAGCTGACTGATTTTGGGGAGGCTTTTGGGAAGCAGCTGATGCCTGAAGCACTTTAGAAATGCTCTAGAAATGCTCCAGAGACAAGCTGAGCATCCTTCCCCATCTGCATCCATAAACATTGTGAGCAGTAGAGGACTTAACCACCCAAGGAAGCTCTTGAGCTCACTGCTGGTAAAGCACTGGGACCAGTCCAAGAGTGAAAATGGACCATTACTGAAGGTACCCAGGTGTAGTGGACAGGTCTGTTGGGGTGAGATAGATCCAACTGAGCTGGGGGTGGATGGGGATCTCTTGGGGATCCTAAGTGGGCTCATGGGAGAGCAAAGGTCCTTGAAAGTAGGGGCAGGATGGTGCCCTGATGGTGCATATGGCATCCCTGGCAGCCGTGTTGTGTGCACTGGCCTGCTCATAGAATCATAGACTGGTTTGGGTTGGAAGGGACCTTTAGAGGTCATCTAGTCCAGCCTCCTTGCAGTGATCAGGAACATCTGCAATTAGATCAGGTTGCTCAGAGCCCCAACCAACCTGCCCTGGAGTGGTTCCAGGGATGGAGCATCTCCCCCCATTCTGGGCACTCTGCTTGCCTGATCTCATCGCAGTGTTGCTGGGCTTTCTCCCCTGCATGGTGTTGCATGGGACTGTGCTAATCCCTAACCAATCCAATGCTAAAGAGTGGGGGACAAGAAGATGGGGCCAGACTCTTTTGAGTCATGCCCAGTGACAGGGCAAGGGGCAGTGGGCACAAAATGGAACCAAGAGGTTCCATTTGAACGTGTGGGAAAACTTCTTTTCTGTGACAGACAGTGCCTGGAGCAGGCTGCCCCGAGAGATTTTTGGAGTCTCCTTCTCTGAAGAGATTCCAAATCCACCTGAACACTGTGATCCTGGGCAAGCTGCTGGGTGGGGTCAGACTAGATGATCTCCAGAGATCCCTTCCAACCCCCATCATGCTGGGATTCTGGGATACTGCCACCTCGAGCAAATCCCTCCTGTCAGCATCTTCTGCAGGGTTCTTTTCCCTCCTTAGCAAGCAGCTCCTCTGCTCTTGTTTCCATACCAGGGTGTTGTTTCCTCTTGCTCAGCACTATCAACTTTCCGGAATGGGATGCTGCTGGAGGCTGAGGGGAGGCACGTGTGTTCTGGGGGCTGGAGATACAGCAGTGCTGTGTGTTCTGCTCTCTGTGCCTCCCTTGCTGCTCCAATTGATCCTGGCAGCAGCAATTGTGGAAATGGATGCTGGGTGCTTTCTGCCTCCCAAGGCTGCCTTTTGGCAGCCGTGCCGTGTGGCTCACCCTTCTCCTTGCCTCTTAGTGGGGGTGAGTGGGATGAGAGTGGAGCCTTCTCACAGGAAAGGGCTTTACCCAAACTGACTGGAGACAGCTCAGATGTGCTGATTAACCACGGTGACCTACATGAGCTGCACAGCCGTGCAGGGGGCTGGGGAGCTCTCCGCCCTACATCAGCGCTCACCAGCAGGGTTTTGACGGCACCGCGAGAGCTTGCAGATCCCTGGTGCACATCTTGCTTCCCAGGAGCTGCTCGAGAGCTTGCAGGGGCCTCCAGCTGCTTCCTTTTCCAGGGCGTTTGTGAGGAGTTTGCTGTTTGAGGTTTCCTCTCCTGTCCCTGTGTGCTGGGGCCATTTGCTGCTTCCTTCCCCCTGCAGAGATCCCTGGGCCCGGGGTGCGCAGCTGTCCCTTCATCTGTGACTGGCAGATCCGGGGGTGATGCTGGGAGAAGCCCTTTGCCTTGCAGGGGATGCTTGCCCAGCATGATGTGCAGAGGTGCTGGATATGTGTGGTGTGAGAGGGAGGAATATGGGAGGGTTTAATGGCTTGAGCCTGCAGCTTGAGTCTTTGAGCTGCTCCGAGCTCCATTCCCTGCTTATGTCGTGTTGGAGATGGCTCTGAGCAAGCTTGGCTCTCTATGTGGCCAGGGCTGAGGTGCCTCAGCAGGAGCATCACCTTATGGAGGTGGACAGTAGCTAATAGTGGAAAGGAGCAGGTCTCCACTGAACAGAAGGATGATAAGGTGGGACCAGGAGGCTGGGAGGCAGTGGGCTTAATCTTCTGCTCTGTGTTCAGGGGCAGACTTGTTTCCACTTGATGGGAGCAAGGGAAGAAGTGTAAACTTGGGCACCAAAGCATATCTGCTTATCTAGGAGCAATCCTGTTCCCAGTCACCACCAGCTCTGGCACTGGGACCAGACAGCCTCTTTAGTGGATTTTTTTAGCTAGCAAAATCTGTGTCAGGCTGTGACACCTCCAAACCTGCCTGACAACAGCGTCCTGGGAGTAGGTGGCAAGATAGGGGTGACTTGTCCTGGATGTGACAAGTGAGGAGCTGGACCCAAGCTGGTGGCCCCTTCCTCAAGAAAGGCCTCCAAAACACCCCCAAGAATTGGGATCTTCCAGTCCTGGGTCCTTGGTGCTCATCATTCTTCCTCAGTCTCCCAGTGCTCCTTGGTACCAGCACCTTTTCCACAGGCTGATTAATATAACCCAGTTGAATTGAGAGCAGTTGGTCTGAGCCTGAGCTGTGCAGCCCACAGCTGCTATTTCAGACCTGGGAAAGGCTCTGTATGGGTTAGAAGCTGGTTTGTTTTTCCAGGCTAGTCCCATAAAAAGAGATTGTGTCACCTTCCGAGGCTTGGGCTCACTTGGCCCCAGTCCAGAAACTACCCTGAGGGCAGCTTGTGGAAGAATCCTGGGAAACCAGGGGATGTGGGATGGGGTTAATAGCAAAAAGGTGCTGCAGGAGTTTGTGTTCAGCTGGGCTGGGACTTGAAACTCACTCCAGTCCTTCTCTCCTGCCACTTCCCAGCTGAGGTGGCATTTGTACCTCCAATTCCCACTGGAACTGATTCATAAGAAAATGATCTACCCAACATGGAACAACTTAACCATCCCAAACACTCAACTTGTGCCATGAACTTTGAGCTCAGCCTAAAAATAGCTCTGATTTTTCTTTGAGGTGTAGTCCTGACTGCTTTTCTGACTGCTGATTAGGTCTTGGGAACCCAAAATAACTCCTTGATCCAGTGCCAGCATAAGCAGAGGTTTTTCCTTGAATGGAGCCTTTTGAAGCAGATCAGGTTTTAGGGCTTGTTTCTGCTAGAGGAGGCACTGCCAAGCACCCAAATATGTTGTAATGACCACAACACTGTAAGTGATGGGGCAGGAGATGCAGAGAGCATACCCATGTGTGCTGAGCCAGCTATGGGCTGTTCCATCTCATCACCCTCAGAAGCTCCTGCCTTGCCTTGTTTTAATCCACCCAAATTTTCATTCTATTTTTTCCCCATGAGATGATGTAAGATACAGAAACTACTCTTGGGATTTTTTTTCTCCCTGATGAGTGATTCAGTCCCCAGATCTCTCATTTCCCAGCTGCTGCAGCCCTTCCTTCTTGAACGTCTTCCAGGTCTTGCATCAAACCGAACAACACAGTATGTGCTATGTTCCATCAGCCTTTTCCCCACCTCTCCTATGGGAAGTGCCCACCTGACTGCTGCTCCCCTGACTGCTCCCTGGCAGAAGATCAACCCCTTTGGGTGTCTCTGGTGCTGCTGGCTTGCTGGGAGGGTTGAACAGCGCCTCTTCCATGTTTGTCTTTCTGCATGCCTGGACATTCTCAAGCTGGAAGCCTGGGGACTGAATGTTTTGCAGTGGGGATTGTGCAGGGGTGGGATATGCAAGTGGCAGGAATGGGAAGGGTTCACTGGGGGCCGATCCCCAGGTCTGTGCCCAGGGCTGTCCCTCCTGCATTTTGGTGGCACCTGAATTGTATGGTGAAGGGTTGTGCACTCCTGTCCTCCTTCCAGGAGTTCCAGTAGGCAGTTAGGGGGTTGGTACCTCCTTCCTAAGGTGTGGTCTAGGCTCCTCAGGTGTTTCAGCTCCTTCCTTTGCCTGAGATACGTTTTCCTGTCCTCACTATCCTCACTGTGCTCTCACGGCCAAGTGGGATCCTGGAGTGCATTAAGGGGTGTGCTACCAGTAGGGCAAGAGAGGTTCTCCTCCCTCTCTGCTCTGTTCTAGGAGTGCTGGGTCCAGGTCTAGGATCCCTGGTTCAAGAGAGACAGGGAACTACTGGGGAGAGCCCAGTGGAGGCTGTGACTCACTCATCCTGCTGCAGCTGCCCGGGGAAGCAGTGCCTGGAAGCAGGACTGCACAATGGAGGCATCTTATGGGAAGAGGAGGGACTGAAGGATTCTGGGTTGGCAGCAGTTTGGGGACAGAAATGGTTGCCTCATGGCCTGTGTCTGGTGCTGCTTGTCTGAATGTGGTACCATGGGGAAATGGAGAACCAGAAGGTTCCTCTGGGCATCTCTTGCTCTGCTGTCCTCTCACCAGCTGGCAGGAGGCAAGACCCCTCTCTGTGCCCTGCCAGTGCTTGGGCTATCCCCTGTGGTCCCTAAATGGAGGTTGGGAGGCTTTGTGCTTTGTGCAGTGAATGTTTTGGATACTTTTCCCATGTTCCTTCCATGTCTGAGTGCAAAGCTATAGAGCAGAGTTTGCATTATGAGTTTCATCTAGGGCAGGGCAAGGCAGCAGGGAGCATCCCCCAGTAACCTGCTGTGGATTGACCAGCATCTCCTTGGGAAATCCTCACCAGCCCCAATGGCATGGTGCTGGGCTTTGGTGACCAGCACAAGGGGTGCTAAGCTAAATTTCTTTTCCCTCTTTAGCTCAGGCTTCTGGCCACCTCAGATTTTACAGACAGTGCAGCAGAACTGAGGGGTTTGGAGGAGGGAAGGTGATGGACACCTCTGTGTCCATCACCTCAGACCATTGCAGAGCCCAAAGCTGTGCTGCAGGCTAGAGACTGCTGTCAGCTGACTGTGGGAATGCAGATATTTCCCCCAAATCCAGTAAGCTGGGTTGGGTTGGTACTGAGCAGCCCATGGAGGTCTCCTGGGGTGCGGCATCCTCTAGATGCTTGATGCAAGGGCACTTCAGGGCAGCAACTTTATTTAGGGTGAGGCACAAAGTTACTGTAATGACTATAGCTGGATGCTTTTGCCATTACAGTTTTGTCTCTGACTTGAAAAGATTTCTTCTGAGTCACTGGCTCTTGAATATTTAAAACACAAGCACAGAGCCCTGGCTGTTTTTAAACAGCAGCCTTGCAGCAATGTATCAACTGACCCCATCAAACTGTGGCCACCACTGACTTTCCCCTGAAACTCAGGTCAGTGTCTGGCTCCAGGGTGAGTGAGGTGGTGCTTGCTGGGTGATTTGGTGGAAGGACAGTATTTAATGTTAGCACAGGGGTGGAGACAGAGCTCTGACAAAGCTCTTGTGGTCCAGTGTGACACCTCCATGCTTGGTGTTTGTACGTCTCTGACTCAGGGACAATCTCAAGCACAAACACAGTCTGGGTGGATGAGTGGATTGAGAATGGCCCTGCAGAGAAGGACTTGGGGATGCTGGTTGATGAGGTGCTTTGCATGAGCTGGAAGTGGCTGCTGGCAGCCCAAAAGACCAGCTGTCCCCTAGGCTGCATCAAAAGCAGCATGGCCAGCAGGTCAAGGGAGGTGATTCTCCCACTCTGCTCTGCTCTTGTGAGACCCCACCTAGAGTACTGCATCCAGGTCTGGAGCACCCAGCACAAGAAGGACATGGATCTGTTGGAGAGAGTCCAGAGGAGGCCACAAGGGAGGTCAGAGGGCTGGAGGCCCTCTCTTCCAAGGATAGGCTGAGAGAGTGGGGTTGTTCAGCCTGGAGAAGGCTCCAGGGAGACCTTAGAGCAGCATTCCAGTGCCTGAAGGGGCTGCAGGAGAGCTGGGGAGGGACTATTTATAAGGGCCTGTGGTGACAGAACAAGGGAGAGTGGTTTGAAACTAGAGCAGGGTGGATTTGGGTTGGACATTAGGAAGAAGCTCTTCACTATGAGGGTGGTGAGACACTGAAACAGGTTGCCTGGAGAAGTTGTGGATGCCTCATCCCTGGAAGTGTTTGAGGCCTGGCTGAAGGAGGCTTTGAGCAGCCTGTGTCCCTGCCCATGGCCAGGGGCCTTGGGACTGGATGATCTCTAAGGTCCCTTCCAACCGAAGCCATTCTATGACTCCATGAATTCTGGGGTGCTTGTGCTGGCTCCCACCCAGCAGCATCCTCCCTGAGGTCTTCCTGGCTTGCAGCTCTTGGAAATGACAGAAGGGTCTTTCCTTTTCTTTCCTCCCTGGCTCCAGGTGGCACAAGCTCCACTCCAAGGCTGGGAAGAAGGAGAAGGAGCGTGGTGAGATCCTGGTTTGCATCCAGTTCACGCGCAACAACCTGACGGCCAGCATGTTTGACCTGTCCATGAAGGACAAGCCGCGGTCGCCCTTCGGCAAGCTGAAGGACAAGGTGAAAGGCAAGAAGAAGTACGACCTGGAGTCGGCCTCTGCCATCATCCCCAGCAGCATGGGTGCCCTCGATGTGGAGGATGACTTTGACATCGGGGGCAAGAAGTCCAAAGTCAAGGGCTTCTTCTTGAAGAACAAGCTGCGCAAGTCGTCGCTGACTCAGTCCAACACCTCGCTGGGCTCTGACAGCACCATCTCCTCTGCCAGCCTGGGCCTGGCTGCCAATGCTCCTGAGGTAACCAAATCCCCCAGCAGACACAGCAGCCTGTCCACGGAGCGCTCTGGTAAGAGGATAACAGTTTTAATCCCCCTCCTTGGGTTCTTTCCCCCTTCTTTTCTTTGTAATGGACTGGTGAGACTCTTGCGAATCTGTTAACTAATTGCTTACCTCTAAAGCAGCATCCTGCACAAACCCTCCTAGACCTTCTGTGTGTCAGCAGTGAAATGCTTGCCAGAACATGCAGAGGATCAGAGGGCTGGAACACCTCCCTTATGGGGACAGGCTGTGGGAGTTGGGGCTGTTCAGCCTGGAGAAAAGAAAGCTCCAGGGAGACTCTAGAGCAGCATTCCAGTACCTGAAGGAGGCCTAGAGGAAAGCTGGAGAGGGACTTTTACAAGGACTTGTAGTGATAGGATGAGGGGGAATGGATTGAAGCTTTAGGAGGGCAGATGTAGACTGGAGATTAGAAAGAAGTTCTTTACAGTGAGGGTGATGAGACACTGGAACAGGTTGCCCAGGGAGGTTGTGGATGCCCTCTCTCTGGAGTTGTTCAAGGCCAGGCTGCACAAGACCTTGAGCAACCTGGTCTAGTGGAAGGTGTCCCTGCCCATGGCAAGAGGTTAGAACCAGACATCTTGAAGGTCCCTTCCAATCCAAACCATTTTTGTGATTCTGTGAGCTCAGAGATGTCTCAAATTTTGCTTTCAAAGCTGAGCCTGTGCATGAGCAGCCTTGCTTAGGCTGACATGTGCTCCCTGCAGCACACCACAGGGATTCTTAGGACCATTTATGTTTCTTTGCTCCCTCCAAGCAGGTGGTTCAGGCTGCTGGAGCTGAGGGAGGGGTCTGGGTCAGGCAGAGCACGTTGCTGCACTGCCTGGCTGTCTAATGAGATGCCTCTGGCTTGGAGGCAAAGGCCAACCAGTGACCAGTTGCTGCTGATTAAAACAATCTGAGCTCCTGGCGCCCGAGAGCAGCGATTTGCAAACAAAAAAGGTCCTTGTAGGGAATTAATTCCTGGCCCTCTCTTGAAACAAAATATATAATTAAATGGTTTAATTGGCTGGAGAGAGAAAATTCCCCTGTTGGGTGGCAGTCCCTGGGTATATGTTGCCTCTTGCCATGCTGGTGAAGCTACCTCTTGCTTTCTGCTGGGTGATGTTCTCCTGCATGGCTGCATAGTGAATGGTCTGGCCCCATCGTCTTCATGTCGTGGTGGAGGAGACACCATCTCCCGCTAGGAGGAGGAGAGCAATTGCCTGTCAGCTGAACTCCAGGCAGCCTGGGCAGCTCTTCTCAGCAGGTTCTCCATAGAACTCCCCAAATCATTAGCAGCAGCTACAGAGTCAGGCAGTGGGAGGGAGGTGCAGGTGCTGGACCCTCCTGCCTTATGTCACATGAAGCAGCAGCATGGCCTGGTCTCTGTCAGTCAATGCAAACTCTTCTGTGGGGAAGTGTAAACCCTTTAAGTAGCTTCTGGGTGGTTTCTTGCATTTATTATCTACCTCAGATCTCAGTCTAAGGGGTTTGTCATCTCCAGGTGGGAGGTGATGTGCATGGGGACAGCATCGCATAGCCTGTACAGCCACATATTTGTTACCCTGCTTTGCATTGCCACTCACTTAATTACAATCCCCAGAGCCCGGGAGGGAGAAAGCCTGTGTGATTTCACACATCTCTGGGGTGTTTGTAAGTAGAACATAATGGTGGGAAAGGGAGATGCTGAGGGAGACTTGCCTGTCCTCTGTGACTCCCTGAAGGGAGGCTGGGGTGAAATGGGTGTTGGTCTCTTCTCCCAGGGAACAAGCGATAGGATAAGAGGAAGTGGCCTCAGGTTGTGCCAGGGGAGGGTTAGGTTTGTCATTAGGAACAATTTCTTCATGATAAAGGTTGTCAAGCCCTAGACCAGGCTGCCCAGAGCAGTGGTGGAGTCCCCATCCCTGGAGGGATCTCAAAGCCATGTAGGTGTGGTACTGAGGGACATGGTTTAGTGGTAGACTTGGCAGTGCTGGATTAATGGCTGGACTTGGTGACCTTAATGGTGTCTTCCAACCTCAGTGATTGTATGGTTCTGTGCTTGCTGTAGCTGTGGTGGTTACTCAGGTGGTCTCACCTCTGGTTTATGTTTTCTTTCCCCCAGTGAAGGACTATTTGCCATCTCCAAAGCTGACCCACAAGAGAGCGTTCAGTGACGATGTCTCCCAGGTCAGCCCAGTCCTGGAGCCCAAAGCAATCCAAAACTTGAAGCCAAAGAATGACCCTGTGTCCCGGTCTTCCCTCTGCATCAATGGGAGCCACATCTACAACGAGGAGCCTGCACCAAAGAGCCCTGCAGCCATCCCACCCAGCTCTGCGCCGCTGCCCGTGCCCAGCGGCCCCCGGCGGCAGGAGGAGAGCTTCGGCTTCACCCCCTCCATCCCGACTCCCACGAGGTGCCTTGGGGGGTCAGCAACTTTGAGAGGACGCAGCAGAATGAGCCCAGGTTCATCCCATCTCCTCCCAGCTTAGCCTTGCAAGAAGAGCTCAAGGTCTCCACCAAAGCTGTCACGCTCAGTAACCATCTGGGCAGAGCCAGGATGGAAGAGAACAGTCGCTTGGAGGGCAAGCCGACTCAGGCTGCCACACCGATGGTCTTCTCTGTGGACACAGCGAAGGACAAACAGCCTGAGGAAGTGAGGAAGGAAGACAAGAGACCAAAGAGTGGCCTCTTCCACCATGGGGGCAGCAAGAGCGAAGCAGGGAGCAAAGGCCAGGGAGAGAAGGCGGGAGCCTCCCACGGCTCGTCCAGCCATGCGGCAGCAGGAGAGGAGAGGAATAAGCCCAGCAGCTGGTTTGGTTCAAAGGAGCCCAAGGAGTCCCCTCAGAAACCCAGGTCAGTGAACCGTGCGTGGTGACATCTCCAGGCTGTTAACCAGCTGCCCCAGCCTCCCATCCTCAATGGCTGTGCTGAGCACTGCTCTCCAGCATCAGCAGAGGACTGCTCCCCGTTGCTCAGACGAGGTGATTGTGGGGAAGATGCTTCCTTGGTCTTAAATGTCTCAAAGGGAAGGGTGATTGTTTTTTTCCCCCTGGCTTCTACCACAAGCCAGCTCCATTTGCCCTGCCAGGTTGTGTTTCCTGGCTGGGGAAGGATCCCTTTCATGGAGAGGGAGATGTTTCCCTCTGCAGAGGTGAGGCTCAGCATGGTCTTGCCAAGTGCTTCTGGGGCCCTGAAGCAGAGGATTGTTATCTTTTAATGAGCTAAAAATGCTTCCCTGGCAGCCAGTGCAGGACATGAGACACTGTGACATAGAATCAGAATGGGGTTTATTAACCTCCCACCCCCTCTACATCGCTGCTCTGGGCTGGGGGGGGGGCAGAACTTTGGTAATTTGAGATACTATTCATGTTTCAGAAGTAACTAATCCCAGCCCTGCTCTTTCCCCTTCACATCCCATCTCAGCCTTCCCCTCTCCTGATTATGAATCTCTAATTGTTCTCACTTTGATGATTTCCCCCTCCAAACCCTCAGCACTGTTCTTGTAGCACACAAAATGTGGTGTTTGTGCCATTGCTGCGTGGGCTTTGTCGTGACAGTGTGTGACCATCCCCATAGCCCCCAGCAGCTAGGCTGGGGGTCCAGAGGTCGACCAAGAGAGGCAGCAAATGGAGCTAAAAGCAGTCAGATAAAACAACTAGCAGCTGAGAGCTGTTTGAGTCTGGAGAGTTGATTTATTATAGGGATTTGCTAATCTGGGCTGACTTTAACCTAATTTATTAAGCAGAAGGATTTGAATTCAGTCTAAACCTCCTTTAATGAGGAGAGCCCTCATGGTTTATTCAGCCTAACCAGATTCCCACACTGGTTAAACTGGTTTTGGAGTGCTGCTCAGATGGAGGTGAGGGGGCATCACGTTGCTCAGTGTGGCTTCAGAGCAGGAGTAGCCCCAGAAGTCCTCCTCTCCCCAGTCTTTTGAATTTTGCAATGATAAAGCTACTGTTTGATCTAAGTCCTAGAATGGAAAAGGTTCCATACAAAAAAATAAGCTCCTGAAAAATCCTCCTGCATTCAGGCAGTGATGCCACAGGCTGAGCCAGCCACAGATGTGTGGTGGCATGGGAGATGCCATCTGCCTTTGGAGCCTTTTCCTTGATAACCAGATGAGAAACCTGTGGGTTTCCTGCAGTGTTGCAGTCCTAGGAAGGAGGCAGGCACTGGGCGTGTGAGCTGTGACTCCTGATGGATGTTCCTGTCTTCAAGGCAGGGGTGTCCCATCCAGCTGTAGCCCCCAGCCCAGCAGATCACCCCCTGAGTGAATAGGTGCCTTAAACACTGCTGGTTTTTACCAGCCCTCTGACAGCTGCTGGAGCCATTCCCATCTCACTCCTTTCCCAGGAGGTTTTCACTCTGTGGTTTTTTCGTCTACCTCAGTGCTCGCAGTTTAATTCCAAGTTAAGCTTTGCTTTGAGTGGGTTTGCTGTAGCACACCAAGGGCCCTGTCTGCAGATGGCTGTCTTGTGAGGAGAAACTTGGATGAACCGTGTGACAGCAGCTCCTCCAGCTGGGATTTCCTCTTCCCAAAATAGGAATTGCTTGGAAGAAGCACAGCCTGGAGGGAGCAAACTCATCTGGGTCAAATTTGGGGCACTTTGAAGCATCCGAATGGGCTTTGGCTGCAGTTGGCAAGTTGAGAATGGGAAGTTACAAGCTTGAACTTGCAGGAAGGGAGACTGAAGATAGGCATCGGGAAAAGTCTCTGATAGAGGATGGTGAAGTGCTAGAGCTGGCTGGCAGGGGGAAAAAGCAGTGTCTGGGGCTTTGGGGATTGGGGTAGCCGAGCACCTTTGGGGGATGTTACAAGCAGCAGTTGTCCTGGCATATGGCCCAGGCTGGGCGGTGTGGGGTGGCAACTGAGTCTTATTTGATGCAAAAATGGCCTTGCCACCATCACAGGGAGATGGACTGACCCTAGTCTGGCTTCTCTGGTGCTTCTGGTGGTGAAACACTGGCCCAGGTTGCTCAGAGAGGTGGTGATGACCCATCCTTGGAACCGTTCCAGGTCAGGTTGGTTGGAGCTCTGAGCTACCTGCTCTAGTTACAGATGTCCCTGCTGACTGCAGGAGGGTTGGACTGGATGAGCTTTGTAGGTCCCTTCCAACCCAAACCATTCTGTGATTCATTTTTTTCTGGCCATTAGTTACCACGTCATTACTTTAACGATGCAGGACTTTTACCTTTCTGATTTTATTCTCCTTCCTTACGCTGAATGACCTTGTGGACCATGTCACCACTCCCAGTCAAAGCTCTGGAAGAGCTTTTTAGGTCTTGATGGTGTCAGGTTGACCACACGCTCTGGTGCCATCTCTGTTACGATCATCAGATGGTCTCTGCAGCGTGTGACTGAAGTTAGCAGTGCTTATCTGTGGGTGTTGTGTGGATGTCCATCTGCATTTGGAGGAGCTGTTCAGTTATCTTGTAACTTGGGGAGCTGAAGGTGGATTAACCTTTGCTTTGTAGAGAAAATCAGCCTCTGAATCAAGCTGGCTGAAGTCTTTCACAGATGTGCAGAAAGGACTTTTTCCCTTCCACTCTCTCATTATGGAAACTTCAGCTTTGCAGCTCCTGGCAGCTGAGCAAGCAGCATCTTCTCACCTTTTTTTTTTCTTTTGCTCACCCTGGGTAGGTCAAGTTTCACCTGGAGCTGAACATGGGGTAGAGCATCAAAAGACCAAAAATCTCAACCTGTCAGTAGTTAAGAGGACTGTAATTAGAAAGATGCTTCCCACTTCAGTTTTAAATTAGCCTGCAGCTAAGAGAAGGTTGGCACAGCTTGTTGTTAACCACTGGCTCTTGCAAAACCACACCCTTTCTAAAATAAGGAAGCTGCTGGCCTTGGGCTGGTTCTCATTTCAGCTCCACCAGAAGCTTTGCTGTTCTGTTCTGGGTGGGTTTTGCTGAGCCATCAGCAAGTGTGGGCGAGCTGGCGCTGCCCTGTGAGCTGTGAACCCATCCACGCTCCTGCCTGGGGAGAGGGATGGACACTGCTGCCTTCAGCCCTTATCTGCACAGGTTTCTTCACTGATTCTTAGCGGAGAAGCAGGTCCCAAAGGTTGTTTTCAGCCTCAGCTTTGCTAATTCATGGCAGCTACCAGGCTTTGATACTGGCTTGAATGGAAGCAGTGGGAAGGCAGCGTTTGCTCTTTGGAGACCTGGATAAAAGGCTGTTTGGGGTTTGTTGTTTTTCAGGTTGTGTGGTCGAGGGCTGTATGTAAGGAAGAAGCTCAGCAGGTTTATTTGAAGCAAGGCCTGGAGCTCAAACAATTGGTTTAACTATTTTCAGGGTTTCCTACAATGTTATCAGGGCTCCACAGGTCCTGCTTCCTGCAGTGTGAATCGGGATGATAAAATGAGGCTGCATCTCCTGCTTGGCAGTAGGAAAGAAAGAGAAACTGCCCTCCCTCTTGTAAAAATGATTGCCTTAGTGCCATTTGCAGCTTCAAACCCCTGCCCTCTGTCACTGCTTTCATGGCAAGAAAATGTAACATCACTCCCCACCTTGGTTGTCGCTCCTCTGTCCACAGTCCATCCCCTTCTATCCGGCAGTGAGGCCAAATACTGACCTGAATTCCTCGCTGTTCATCATGTGCTCTTAAAAGTACATTTCCTAAGTGCTGGAAATGGGAAAAGAAGGGTTTGAATGACTGGATCACTGTCCTTGGACAGGCTGGTGGTGAGGAATGGTGCAGGTGGACCAAGTCAGCTTGTTGGTGGGACTGAACATCAATGTCTGTGACACCCCCTCCAAAGCACCATTAACAGGGAGTTTCAGAGCAGAACCTGGGAGGCTGCAGAGCCTGATGAAGAGGAGCAGCATGTGAAAGCCAGGGTGCTGTGGATGAGTTCATCGTGGAGCCACCAGCCTCACATCTGTGGCACAGGTCCTTGTGTCCCTGTGAACTGCAGAGCTACAGTCACAGGGTAAACATGATCAGGGATGGAGCTGGACATTCTCCCTCTGGCAGGAGGAGTGCAGAGAGCCTGCAGGGGTTGAGAAATAGCTCTTAAAATGCCTCTGCCTTCCTTTTGCCTCCTGAGCCTGCATTTCCCAGGGATGGACATGAAGCAAGATGGTGAAATGGATCCTGAGCTGGCACCAGATCAGTGCTGGTGAGACAAATCTGACCAGGTAGAGCACAGCCCTGCTCCCACCCCTGAAAGTGGGTATTTGGGTTAGCACTTGACATCCACATGGGCTCCTGCTGCCCACATCCTTTCTCTTCTATTTTTATTTATTCCTGCAGTTTTAGGGTAAATGCTTATGAAGCAGGAATTGTCTGCTTTCAGTGGGATGATGGCAGGTGAGGACCAAGGGGGAAGCAAAGCAGTCTTTGCACACATAACTAAACCCCTTGCTCTCACCTCCAAAGAGCTATTTCAGAGCAAGTGTTTCCACAGTGTTCTCTGACTGCTTCCCACTCATCTTCCCACCCTCTACAAAAATGTCCTGGGTTGCTGTACCCATCTCTTCCTAGCTCCATACTGCATAAATTCTGCTGCCCCAGCCTCACTCACACCAGTGGGAGGAAATTCCTGATCCCTGCCAGGCTTTGAAGCCATAGCTGGGGCCTCCAGCACCCCAGTCCTGCTGGTTTTCCACCCTCCCTGGCTGTGTGCTTGTCTGTGGGGAAATGGTGCAAGAAGCAGCTTGAGAGTGGTGGGGTCATGGCACTCCCCTGGATCCAGCCCTCCTAGGAGGGATTTTCCACTTGAGCTTCAGCACAGCTCTTAACCATGGCACCTTCTGGCTGGATTTGAGCCCTGCCCTCCCCAAACTTCTGCTTTTTCAGCTCATGAGCTGTTCTCTTTATCTGCACAGTGCAGAGCTCCCCACCCTCTTGCAGATGGGCTGTGCTGGCTGGGGCTGGTGCGCTGTGACTGCAGAGCGGGGGCAGCTGCCTTCAGCCTGAAATTCAGGCTGTGATCCATAGAGGGGAAGAAAAACAGCTCTCCTTGCACTGAACAAGCTGTTTTTATTGAAGAGACTTTCCATCAGGGGTTGCTCAGCAATATTTTCCTCTCTTCCCTTTTTTTTTTTCCCCTCCTCTCTGCTGAGGAGAGGCTAAAGCATGTCTGTGAAGAGCTGCCAAACAAATAAATGAGGGCAGGAAGGTACCCGCTATTTATTTTGGCTGGCAGAGCTGTGTGCTGGGGTGTGGGGGGAGGAGGAGGAGGAGGAGGAGGAGGAGGAGGAGTTGGGTGAGTCAGCGTTTCAGTGCTGCAGATCTTCAGCCAGGCTGCTGTGAGCGGAGGCTTCCCTCTAGAGGAATACTCTGTCCTCAGCTTCTTGGTTTGCTGAGGACTTCCAGCCGCCTTCATCAGGATGGGGAAAGGGAGCTTTGGGTGGGGTGGGTTATTGATGGGGTTGAGTGGTGATGGAGTGGTGGGAAATGGGAAAGACAGGGACTCTGCTGCCAGGAGTATGTGGCTGAGAGCAGCTGGTGCAGCCCCTGAGCAAGCTCTTGTGGGTCCCAGCAGGAACGAGGATGGGCAATGGAAAGGAAGCTGCAGTAGGGGGACTTGGGGGAGGAAGACCTGAATCTGACAAAAAAAAAAAAAAAAGGATGGATTTCAACTGAAAAAGGGTTTCTATAAATAGATGAACAGCGAAAGGAGGGCTGAGGAGAATCTCCATCCTCTGTTGAATACAGGGGGAAGCACAGTGACAAGGATGAGGAAAAGGCTGAGGTACTGAATGCTGCCTTTGCCTCAGTCTTCAGTAGTAAGACCAGTTGTTCTCTGAGTGCTCAGCCACCTGAGCTGGAATAGAGGGATGGGGAGCAGAAGGAAGCCTTCATAATCCAAAAGGAGATGGTCAATGGTGAACTACACCACTTAGATGCACACAAGCCAATGGAGCTGAATGGGACCACCCAAGGGTACCGAGGGAGCTGGTGGAAGTGCTCACCAAGCCATTTTCCATCATTTGTCAGCAGTCCCAGGGGAGTAACTGGGGAGGTTCCAGGTGACTGGAACCTCCAAATGGGGCCAGAAGGAGGATCCAGGGAACTACAGGCCTGTCAGTTTGACCTCAGTGAAGGTGAAGGGTCCAGAGTTCAAGCATTGTGAGCAGCAGGTAAGAGCGCTGGAGTTCTTCAGCCTGGAGAGGAGGCAGCTAAGAGGAGACCTTCTTTGCAACTCCCTGAAAGGAGGTTGGAGTGAGGTGGAGGTCAGTCTCTTCTCCCAAAGAGCAAGTGATAGGACAAGAGAAAATGGCCTCACATCGTGCCATGGGAGGTTTAGATTGGTTATTAGGAAAAATTTCTTCTCCAAAAGGGCTGTCAAGGCCTGGCCCAGGGCAGTGGTGGAGCCCTCATCCCTTGAGGGGTTTCAAAGCTGTGCAGATGTGGTGCTGAGTGACATGGCTTAGTGGTGAGCTGGCAGTGCTGGGTTAATGGTCTCTTCCAGCCCAAATGATCCCAAGATTTTATGATTCTGTGCCTCTGTCAATACAAGCTGAAGCCTGAAGACCTTCAGGAATGGAAACATCAAACAGTGGTGACAGAGTTTGGGAGAGATGGGCTGCCCTGTCTCCTTGTGGAAGTGTTGTGCTGCACTGCTGCAGCTTCATGGATGGTCTACAGAGCAGTGAGGATGCCCACTGAAGGGCTGGAATGGATCTTACACTGGAGCTAGGGTTCAGACGTGGAGCACACCTGCCACAGGTCAGTCCCCAGGCCCAGGGAGGTTGGCTGCCAAACAGGAAGCATCTGCTCTGGGGTGGTTTGTGCCTGAAGATCTTCTCCAGTGGCTTCTTCCATCGCTTCTCCTGGTGGTTTTTCATGGGAAGAGCTGGGATGCTCAGAGTTATCTTTGGTGGAGGTGCATGACCATTTCCCACCTTGTTTTGTTCTGGTGGTGCAAGTGTGGAGAAGACATGGAGACATGGCAGAGTGCTGCTGGGCTGTGCAGGGACAGGGGTGGGTACCTGCACCAGGGCCACCACTGCTGCTTCATGACAGCAGGAGAGGGCACCCACGAGCTGTCTCTGCCTGCAGCACCAAGTGAGCAGCAGATTTGAGTGGAAACAAAGATTTTGGGGCTTTTTTTTTTTTTCTGTCCCTGTTCTGCAAAGTAGCATCTGGCTTGGTGTCTGGTGGGTGCTGAGGTCAAGCCTGTCGTGGTTGACTGCTTGCTGCTTGTGTTGCCTACCAAAAAACCACAAGGGAACTTGGGTGGCATTGCATAAATGGGCATCTAACTCAGGGTATTTGTTTGGAAGATGATGCATGAGGGTGGCTTTGAGGCTGCCAAGAGTGGAGGGAAGTAGGTCCAAGGCATGGTGCTAGCACATAACCCTGCCTGCTTTAGTGGCAGCCAGTGCTGCCTGCACCTTCAGCCGTGGTTAAGTTTTGCCTCAAGATGGCATTTTTGCGCTGTGGAAGTGTCTAAGTCTTCTTGTGACACCAGGAGAACAGATAAGAAGAGTTGTCCAAGCAACTTCGGTGCCTGGCAGTGCTTTGACCCACCACCTCCAAGTGCTGTCTGTGAGCCCTGTGAGGGGAGGCAGGGACATGCTGTGGTGTAGCTGCAGGGCTGGCTGTACCCTGTGCAGATTGGCAAAGCAATTACTTTATTAATTCCTCATTAAACTTTGATGTGCTGATCAGTGTCCAGATTTCTCCCAAACCAAGGCTGAAGCTTGGCTGTGGTGGCCAGTGCAGAAGGAAGTAATCCAACCAGCCTGGGTACAGGACAGCATGACTGCACATGCTGGTGCCAGGTGCCTCCATCCTGAGGGCAGCATTGCTCCTGGCAGAGGTGAGGCAAGGGGATGGGGCCTGAGGAGGATGGAGCACAGCAGTCAGGGTGCAGGATGTCCACACTGCACCCTTCATGATGTGAAAACCTCCAAGCTGTCAGCCCCAGCTTGGTGGGGCTCATTGGTGGAGGAGGTCCCAAAGGAAGGTCAAGGAAACACCAAAGAAAGGTCAGTGTAGGCTCCCTTGAAAAGGCAGCAAACAGCTGGCTGCCTGACTTGGGGCGAGGGGCAGGAGGGGATGGGCCGAACTTGAGTTGTGCTGAAGCCCTTTATTCTTGGGGTCCCTTGTAGGGGTTCAGAAATCTCTGGATTTCTGGCCAGAAGTGATGTGACAAAGGGCATGTGGGGAGGCTGGGCAGAAGCGGGAGCAGAGCCAGGGCCATATCCTGACCACATGCTCCCTCCTGCTCAGCCCTTGCTCCTTGGCCACCTGCAGCCAGGCTCCCCTCCCTCCTGTGCAGGAGGGAACTCCGTGTCCACTGCCATGCTGATATGTTGCCAAGCAAGTCACAAGGCACGGGGGTAAACTGGGAAAGACTCACCTCTGTGCTTGTAGTGGCTCGAGTAATCCTGATCCCAGAGCCTGGCCTGGCTTCTCCTGTGCAGCCTGCACTTGGGGCACACCAGCACTGGGAAAGAAAAGAGTCGAGTCCTTGGGCCACAGGAGGTGGGGAAAAAACCTCTCAGGCTTCTGAGTCTGAGGGCTTTCTGAGGCAGAAAGGGGAAGTGTGGAGGACTCCTGTAGAAGAAGGGCTGCCCTTTCCTCTGTGTTGTGCATGCCCTTTGCACGCCCTGACTCCATCCTCATTGCTGTGCCTAACCAGAGAGACGAGTACGTATCTGACCGTTGCATTGCTCTGAACGGAAGCATTTGTGGTGTGTGTGGTGTATGCTTGCGGCACTGTCACAGCATTAACCAGGAGGACTGTTTTGTCTTCCCTCCACAGCCTGGAAGTGTCTCCTCAGGTAGAAACCAGCTCAGATGCTCCTTCTCATTTTCCTCCCTGCTCCCCTGCCCTGTTTCCTCCTGCTGCTGTAGCCCATCTCGCTAGCATGCCAAGCTCTAACCTCCCTCCTGCTGCTGGAGACAGTCAGTCCGGATGCTTGTCCCCTACCAACCCATTCCTCAGCTCCCTGCAGAGCAATCCCTTCTTTGAGGACCTCCTCGCTGACCAGGTACTAAATTCTCCTTCACCTACTCACTTTTTCTCTAGTTTCCCGTCTGGGCCGCATGCTTCAACAGAGGTCGCTGGGAACTTTTATTCCTCTGAGGATTGCAGTCCCTCTGCCTCCCTAAGCCATAAAGACCAGGAGAGGGAGTCTCCAGCCAAAAGTGTTGGTGTCCCCGTTCCAGAAACTACTCCCCCATCACAAGGAGACCTCTCTCCTCCGGATGAGAAACCCGCAGTCCCTCCTCCCCTCTCGGAGTGGGACGACACCTTCGATGCCTTTGCAACCAGCAGGCTCAAACCAGAACTGCAGGAGAACTTCTTTGCTTCGGTGGTGGCAGAGGGTGTGGCTTTCATCGACGATCCCGATGCAGCCAGCCCCATGGAGAGATCAGCTGAGCCAGCTCAGAAGGGGACTGAGGTGCTGGAAAAGGCTGAGTCACAAATCGGCAGTGAAATGCCCGCAGCTCTGCGGCCTTGGACGAATTTCTCTGGTTTAGACGTAGGGGCAAACTTGGTGAGCACAACTCAGGAAGCAACGGTGATAGAGGACGTGCTGAGCCCTGTGTCTGCCGGGTCGACGGGGAGGAGGAGGACAAGCAGCACTCCGACGGTTTGGACAGCTGCCTTCACAGCGGGTGGCACAGGGGAGAAGGAGGCTTCCACGCCACTGACGGCTGACTGCAGCAGCGCTAGGGAGGAAGGGGACGGTGATGAGGAGGAACCCTCCAGTGGAGGAACAAACGGATGGATGACCATAGCCACCGAAACGGCTCCTGACCTGCCAGAGAGTGCCCAAAGCGTGGCTGGGCAGGAGCGGGCGGATCAGGACGGTGCCTTCAGCCCGCGGCCAGCCTTCCTCGAAGCCAAGAGCGGCTCTCGTGCTGCCACCTGCCTGCTGCCCAGAAGCTCCTTCACCCCTGAGCTGGGCTCCCAAACTCTGCCAGGCACCAACGTGGCGGCTGTGCCCCCGGGTGCTCGCAGATGTGGCGCCGCAGCGGTTCCCTGCAGCCCCTGAGCCAGGGGTGGAGCCCCAGGGTGCTGGTAGCAAAGAGGAGGCATTCGACATCCGAACTTCAGTCTACAGGCTCCAGGCCAGCATGCGGCTGGAGGCCAGCGAGAGCCGCGTCAGGCTCAGCTCCGATGTTCGTGAGAGGCACGTCGTCCTCTCGCCATGGACAGGCACCCGAGAGCAGGAGGAGATGGCAGCTGGCTCAGCCGTGCCACCCCCAAAACCGCCAAGGTGGTTCGCAGCCATGACCAGTGGAGGGGACAGCGAGGAGGAGGGTGGTAGCAACCCACAGCTGAGACAGGAGGGCAGCGAGGAGCGAGGGGAAGCTGTGGAGGGCCTGAAAGCAGATGTGGAGCTGCCAAGGAGCCACCTGAGCAGCAAGCCCTCTCTCCCTGCATCTTCCAGTCCACCTGTGCTGGGAGTGGATGTAGCTGAAGCCAGGAGTGAGTGCCTGCACCCCAAAGAAGCTGAATCTGCGGCTGTGGGCTCAGCGCAGGAAGAGAGAGCTAGTGAGCTGGCTAAAGGGGACGCACCTTTAGGGGAAGACCAATCAGAGGCGAATGAGATGGATGCAGCTGAGCAGTTTGAAACTTGTCCATCAGAGTTCTTCTTAGATGGATTAGGCCAGTCGAGCACTAAGGAGAGCTGGAGCCAGCCAGGTTTGTCTCCTCTGATGGCGACTGCAGATGGTGCCGAGCAGAAGGTGGCCTCCAAACAGGAGCTGTTCCCTGAGGACCTGAACGTGTCAGGACTAAACCCAGCTTCCAAGATAGACCTGGGCCAGACAGAAACCTTCTGTACAGCTCTGGAAGAGCAGGAGGCAGCTGATCACCCAGAAGATCCTAGCCTGGTGGCACAACCCCCGAGGTTAGAGCATGGGGAGAGTCCATCCCAGCTGGAGCCAGTATGGGGTGATGGTGAGGGGCAGCATGGGCCAGTGGCTGGCCCCACCAGGCAAGTGGGAGGCCAGCTTGAGCTTTGTGCCCTCACGTCAGTGGCTGGCCCTTCCCAGGAGGCAGAGCAGGGCAGCCCTGCTGCCAGCGAGCCCAAGGGCCCATGGTGCTCAGCAGACAGCAGGATAGACTTCAAGAAGGCTGATTTCTGGAAGCCAGATAGGGTGAAGGAGAGGAGCCAGCAGGACACTTCAGCCCCAAGAAATCCCTTTGCTCCTGCACTCAGCCCAAATTCCCCAAGCAATCCCTTTGTGGAGAAGCCATCAGAACCCCTTTTTTCCTCCCTCCCTGTTCAAGCCGTGCTGCCCAAAAGGCTTGAGGAGGGAGGCTTCGGCTTCACCAGCCTGCGTGAGGAAGCCCTTGGGCAAGGCTTCCAGCCCACTAACCTCCCCAAGGAGCTTCCTTTCCTGCATGACAGCCAGCCCTTGGCCTTCTCCACCCCTTTCCTTGTGGCTGCAACTAACCCTAATGAGTTTGATTTCCCCTCCCCTGTCGCATGCCCCGCAAGCAGCGGGGTCCCTGCCGCCAGCCGCCGCGCAGCCGCCCAGCCCTGCCCTTTGCCGCAGTCCGGTGACACACAAGCTTCAGCGCTCGTGGTTTTGCCCAGGGAGACACAGCCAGCTGAGAAGCCCTTTTTCCTCCAGCAGACAACCAGGTGAGCACCACGGGGAAGGCAAAGGGTGTGCGATTCAGTAGAGGTGAACCCTGTCTCCCTTCCGCTCTTGCAGGGAGCCCCGGCTCAGTGTCAGCAGCTCGCAGTTGTGCTGACTCCAAGGACCACACCTCGCTGCAGGTCCTTTCTCCCTCACCTTCCCATGATCCCAAAGAGTCCGGCTTGAACAGCTCAAGGCCTTGGCTGTCTTGGATCGTGATGGGGAATGGGCACTGGTGTCCTCCTTGTGTTTGCCCTAAATCAAGGCAAAGGGTTTAAAGCATCCAAGACCTGCCCCAGCTGAAAAAGCAGAGCTGCATCCGCATTTCACTCAGTGGTGGTTTTGGCTTCATCATCTCCCCTGTGCTTGCAGAGCAGGTGCCTTCTCCATGTCTGCCAGGAGAGCTTCCAGCCATTAATGCTCTCATGAGTTCCTTCGTGGCATGTGCACAGCTACTGCCCCTTTCCCTTCCATTAATCAAGCTTTGATTTCTTTCCCTTTTAAACAGCCATCAGGTACTAAAAAGCTCTATAACCAAAAAAAGCCTACAGTACTTTCAGCAGGTTGGTGGCAAAATGCCACTGTCCACTCCCTCCTCTCCAGGTGCCCATTGGTTATGAAGCAAGTGGGACTTAGCCTTGAGGACACTGGGAACGGAAAGAGGGGTACCATGGTGGTACATCAGGGGAAAGAAGCAGCTCCTCCTTCTTCCAGGACTTTGAGCTTGTAGGAATGCCATGGCGCAGTGAAAGATGCTGAGTTCAGGACATGGAGTCAAGACTTTGTGTCCTTCACTTCATCTGTTTTTCCTGGTGCACCTTTCCCTGGGCTGCCTGGGCAGGAGAGGATTGTCATGGGTTCTATCTGCCCCTGCCCAGAGAACCAAGGACCAAACTCTTGCATGGGGGCCTGGGTATTTAAACAGTGGTTTATTCCAGCAGCCTTGCTTCCACAACAAAAGGCAGGATCTTCATGGGGCACCAAAATGCTGAAATTTCATCTGGCCCAAGAATAATCTTGGTCACAGCCCTGGAGAGAGAAAGGGCAGGAGGATGGGGACAGCAGAACTTAACTGAACTCCAGCCCTTGCCTGGGGATCCTGCTGGGCTTGAGCGTAGGTTTGATGTGCAAAATGACCTTGAGAATAAAGGCCAGCAAGAGGTGGGCCCCAGAATCACAGAATGGTGGGGCTTGGAAGGGACTTCTAGGGATCATCTAGTCCAAACCCCCTGCTAAAGCAGGGTCACCTAGAGCAGGTCTGGTAGCTGATGTCTACTATTATTTTCTTTGCTGAGGCCAGATCCTCAAATCAGTCCAATTTGGGTCATTCATCCTCCAGCAGGGTAACCTTGTTCAGAATTTCAGACAGAGGGCACTCAGAAACCTGGATTCTGTTGGTGTTTGTTGTGCTTCATGGGAAGAGAAGTGTTCTGCAATCCCAAAGGGTAAAGCTGGGTGATGAGAGTAGTGCCAGGACCCTCTGTGTTGGCAGGACATGCTCACAGTCATCCTCGGGCTTGACTGTGCATCTATCCAATGTCTGACTGGCTGGTGGGAGGAAAGTGGGCTTGGACCTAAGAGCTGGTTGTCATGGCAGTGCTGGCTTCTGTCATGAGACACATCTGAGAAGTCCTTGAACATCTCTGCTCTGGCTTCCCTACCTGTAAACAACAAATATTTTGGATCCTTGCTGCTGTAATTGAAGAACCTTTGAAGAGTTACGGAGGTCTCTGCAGAAGGCTCTGAGGTTCTGCACAACTGTAGAAGGTTGGGGAGATGTGATTTATTGTCACAGGAGGGGAGAGACAAGGGAAAGCCTCTTTTGCAGGTCCCCATGGTGATGTTTGCCTTTCCCAGGATAATCTCCTGGTCAGCACATAGACAAAGAAAAGATATGGTTGAAAAAAGGTGAAGGGAAGAAGGAAAGACTTCAGTCTTACAGGCACTGAGGCTTAGCTAGGGCAAAAGTGTCTTCCTCTTCTACCAGATGAAGGAGAAGCTGGTACCTGGTGTGGATTATGGAGAGTCTGGTGTGCTGGGCTTGTGTGCCCTCCATGGGAGGGATGGCATCTGGGTGTGGGGACCCATTTCTTCCCATGTGGCCAGAGGAGCTCTCTGATGGTCATCTTGTTCAAGGTGGCAGGTCAAGTGATAGAGCTGCATATCTGAGTGACACCAGCACCCCCTGCCTCGACTGGCTGGGTGAGCTGGGAGGTTGCATCACCTGGTCCTGGTGAGCTGGGAGGTTGCATCCTCCTGGAACAGCTTCTTGTGTGCCAGATGTGAAGATGCAGCTGGGGGGCAGAAGAGCAGATGCTGGGCTTGTGTCTGCAGGTCCTTCCCTGCTCTCCTGCAGCAAGGGCTCTCACCACAAACCTTACTGCTGGGGGTAAGGTGGGTGCTCAGAGCATCAAGTGTATGGAGATCTTCCTTTCTGCTCTTTGGGGAAGGGTGGGATGGTGCCTTCACTGTTGGGAAGGTGTCTCTGGTCTCTAGTCCCTGGTCTAGGTGGGACGTAAAGGGAGCCCATGACAGTACTGTGGGGACTTGACTGCCTTGGAGGAGCCCAGCAGTTGCGCTGCTCCTTACCCATCAGCTGGGGACTTGGATGTGTGACTGTTAGAGTGTGTCATGGCACATGTGGTGACAGGACTGGGGATGTCACAGGTGCCAAGATGGCATTGGCACAGGCTGCTTTGTGTCTTCCCAGTGTTAGGAGTGCAGCAGAATTGTCCTCTTTGGAAAACAAGATGTCAGGTTAAATCCCATGCCTCTGTGTGTGACCCTTGGAGCTCCAAGAGTGGTTTGCCACATACACAAGCATAGGCCTAGGAGAAGAGCTGCTGATGCTGAGTTCAGTAATTCTTTCTCCTTCTTAGACACTTTCTCCACAGAGTTCTGGCCCTCAGGTGCTGTATTCTGCTGTAGGCACAGCACCTTGCCCAACAGAAACTGGTTTCCTTGGATTTTTTTGTCTTCTCTGAGAGAAGCATTTCAGTGGGGTGGTAAAGACTTAATTCCCAGTTTGCTGTAGGGGATGGTCCCTCGTTTGCTAAGGTGCTCAGCAGTGACCTCAGAAGCATGAGTGGGAACTGTGCTGTCAGCCAGCCAGGCCTGCTCAGAGAGAAGGACCAAGCCCGTGCTGCTGTCAGTCAGAGATGTCTCACCTGGAACATGTTCAGCTTCACCACAGGGCTCTGGCCACTTGGAGATGCAGCACTGGATTAGGCAGGCTCTCAAGTTCACAATCATCAGGTGGCAGATGGAAACAGCTTCTCTGCAGATCCACCAGGACTTCAGATGTGGCTGTGAGGTGTGAAGCAGCCTCTGCTGCTCTGGAAGTACCTGGTGCCGATCATCTCAGGGCAGGTTCAACTCCTCAGCAAAGCCATCAAGACTACAGACATGGCTGTCAGGTGTGAAGCTACCTCTGCTCCCCTGGAAGAGCCCAGTGCTGACTGTCCCTGGGCAGGGTACAGGTGGATGAAGGTCTCCTGCTTTCAGATCTCTCAGAATAACAAGTTGAGGGGGCAGCACCCCTGCTTTGCCCCTCAGGAGCCCTGGGGAACTGAAAGCATCCAAGCATTCCCACAGACATCCTAAGGCACTTTCTGGTTTTTGTTCTATAGAGTGGCTGTGGTTAATCTGGTCCAAAGGGGCTTAAAATCCTTTGAGTGTTTGTGACACCCTGGCAGTTCCCTGCAGACCTGCTCAGGGGTGTCAGTCTCCTGGAGCCACACTCTGGTCTGAGTTTCTCTGCTGGCCTTGGGTGTGCATGCAGCAATGGTGGCATCTGGTGCTGCTTAGCTGCAGTTCTGCTGGCTCCCCAGCCACTCTTCTTCCTAGACAACGTGTTTTGAGGAACAGTAGAAGTCCAGCAGTGGTACATGAGCTGTCTTCTCCAGAGAACCCCACTCATTTTAGATTAGGAAGAAGGGTAGCAGCAGTTCAAGCAAGCCACGTCATTACTTCTGGTTTTTGAAGGACTTGGGAATGCGCACTTCATGGCCTCTGGTCCAGTTCACTTTCACCCCATCTTACATCATGACAGACAACTGCTGGACTGCTTGTAATGTGGTGTCACAATGTTTGCAGCTCTGCTGGTGCAGGGTTCAGTCCATGGTAGAGCTTTAGCTATTGGTCAGCACTGATCAGATCCCCTCTCAGGCTGCTCTTCTCCAGGCTCAACAGCCCCAGCGCTCTCAGCCTTTCCTCCTCCCAGAGATGCTCCAGGCCCCTCAGCATCTTTATAGCCTCCACTGGACTATCCAATATTTCCCTGTATCTCTTGAACTGGGGAGCCCAGGACTCAAGCTGTGGCCTGAATAAGGCAAAGTAGAGAGGGGAGAACCTGCCTTGACCTACTGGCCATATTCTTTTTAATTTAGCTGTGTGGAGCTGACTGCTTTGATAGTTGGGTCCCATCTCCATAAAAACCATAGGGAGAGGCAGCAGTGTCGCTCCGCAGCTTGAGTGCTAACTGTGCAACCTCCTTGTTCTCCTTAGTCCTCACCCAGTGAAACCCATCAGTGCTGTGGTGCAAGAGGTCTCCAGTGAGAAGAAGCAGCAGCACAGGTCCAGCCTGTCGACTGCTCTGAGCAATGGCCTGGAGAAACTGAAGACAGTCACCACGAGCAGCGTCCAGCCTGTGGCCCCATCCTCTCACCTGGAGAAAACAGATTCAAAGATGCAGGTAGGAAACTACCAGTGAGGTGAGAACTGCATTCCCACCTGCTCCAGATGGTCAATAGTTTTTGACAGAGGTACTGGAGGAGGTACAGTGTGAGCAGAATCATGAATACTAACCCTTATGTCACTATCATGGTTGCCCAGCCTCCCATGACCTGGTCTCTGGACCTTCTCACCCCATTCTTGTTCTCTCATTGACTGTTAGGGGAGAGAAGTTTGACAGTTTGTGAGGAAGCCCTGCTCAGTGGTTCACCCAGCTGGCAGAAGTGCTCTGTGGTCACCTATAGCTGTATGGAGAAGGCTGCATTGGCCTGGCTGTCTGGGCAGCTGTTGTGTCTTCAGTGGCTTTGGGCAAGTCCACGGCACACGGGAATGCTCAGACTGCCACACAAACCCCTGCTGAGTCTGGTTGGTGCTGTGTCTTGCAAAGGCTAAAGGGAGCAGCCCTTTTCATTTTTCCTCTTGATTTCTACTGCAGGATTCCTCCATACTGGACCAGTCTGCCAAGTATTACCACTTGACCCACGATGAACTCATCGAGCTCCTGCTGCAGAAGGAGAAGGAGCTGAGCAAGAAGGAGGAGCACATCCATGAACTGGAGAACTACATCGACCAGCTGCTGGTGCGCATCATGGAACAATCTCCCACACTCCTCCAGATCCCAATGGAGGAAAGCAAGACCAAGTAACCTGTCCCCAGTGACCAGTATCACCTGCCTAGAGCACTGCTCCAGTAACCACGCTGCAAACATCCCTGCACTTCCCCTCCTCTTACAAGAGGGCTCCAGTGGCTTCTGTTCGCAGAGTTTAGCAGGAAAGGTTATCTGCTCCTTCCCAGCCCAAGCTTATCCCAGCTCTGGCTCCAGGGAACTATAGGGTGATGGGCTATCATCTACCCTATGGGGAGGAGCAGAGCCCTCCAGCCCTCCACAGAAGGCAGGTGCCTCCTTAGGTTCCTGTCATTGTGACCAAGTGGCCTCTTCTCAGGCACTCATCCTGCCAGTGCTTTAAGTGGTCCATGGACATGTGAGAGCTGGAGACCAACCACCTCACCAGTGTCTTCATCCTGCTGCTGCTGCTCTTCTGCTCACAGTCTTCCATATCTCTTACCTCTGAAGTGGTGTACCCTGGCTGATGGATGGTTGATGACATCAGGGATGCTTGAACTCAGTTAAGACTCTGCCAAGCATGCTACTGGGCAGGGCAGCTGGGGAAAAAAGGCTACTGTTAGGTGCCTCTTTCCCTTCCTGCCCCACATGTTGTGCCCCCAAATGAAGGGTCTTCATCTGAAGATCCAGCTTTAGGTTATGCCAGTATCCAGCCATATGAGAGATGCTACACAAAGCAACAGCACTGCAGTCCGAGGCTGTAGAGGACTCATGCCAAGGTCACTGCCTGATCCTGAACAGACGATCCTGTTGATTCCTTGGCTGCTTGCACTCAGAGTTGTGATGTTGCCTTGCTTACCCAGCTCAGAACTGAGCTCAGGAGATGGGAGACAGGGCCAGCCACGGTCTGTGCACCATCAGTACTGCAGGAGTTCTCTCACAACACCCAGCCCATCACTGGCCTGGCTGGCACTAGTGTGGCTGGGGAGGGCTCCTCTCTACAAGCCACAGCTGCATTTTCTGCTCAGTATTGCACTCCCCACCTCCTGTCTCCAGGAATTGCTTCCCACTGGCTGCCTTCTGCCACTGACTTTGCGTCATCTTCCTCTGTGCGACAGGAAAATGCCACTGGGACTGCAGCACATGTGCAGAGAAAGATGTGTGACCTCCAGGCCACCTCTCTGCATGACATCCTGCTAGGTCAGGCATCTATCAAACACTCTCTGTCAACACAGCAATGCAGTGATCACTGTGGCTCCCCTTCAAGCCAATATTAGCACCGAACACCCTCCTCATCGTGGCACATCTGCATGCTGGCCTCAGGTCTCGAGTGGCATGGGCCTGACTGTAGGTGTTGTAGGCCAGCTCTCAGGAGCTGAGCTCTGATGACTGCTGAGTGACCCTCTAAAAGCCTCTGGTTGAGGTGGTTTAGCTACCACAGGTGATGCCAGCCTGAGTCTGGTAAGCGATGCTCCTGGCCACAGCAAGTACAGCACAGCCTTTGGTTTAGAGGCGGAAGGGTATAAGAGAGGATGTTGCTCCCTCTCTTCTGCCAGGATTTGGGCCTGAAGGTGCCCCTGCAGGCAGAGGGTTCGTTGGTGGGAGACTTGAGCTGTCGACATAAATGTGTGAAACCAGGAGAGTAAGGTGTCTTCTCTCTCCTGCAGAGCTCCCAAAGTTACTGGCTTCTTTGAAAAGCTTCATGTTCTCCTTCCTTGCTTCAGTGCACACCAGGACTTTGAGAAATGGTGCCTTTTGCAATAGGACAGTAGCAGTTTCCAACCCAAAAAAGCCTCTGAAATCCGGTTCTCAGTTCAGTGCAGCCTGTCTTGGGCAGCCTTCTCTTCTGTTCTCCTGCTAATCTGGACTAGGTGGGTTTGTCTTTGAATGCAGCCAGCAGAGCCTTCTCACCCCTGCCTGCAGCTTGGTTTTGGTCTTTGGCAGGAGTGCTGCACGGGCAGGTAGACAGATGAGAGGTGACTCTAGAGGAAGACAAGACCACAGATGTTCCAGGGCAAAATACAGCTGGGTAGAGACAACTTTGGGTCATGCTCAGAGTCTGGAGAAGCAGGGTATGAGCTGTCAGGAGAAAAGGAGATTTGTTGTTGCTGTCATCAGCAAGGTTTGGTCATGTCTAGCCTGTAGAGCACTGTATGAGGAGGAGGGTTTGTTACCTGGGAAGATATCAGCCACAAGCCTTTTGTTCCTACCTGCCTTTGCCCCTAGTATGGAGTAATCTGAGCTTTTGCACTTTCCTGCCTGCACCTTCATGTTCCTCCTCCCTCTGTGTGTCTCAGGTGTGGGATCTTTGTTTCTGGTCTAAGACATGAGGGGCTGAGGGAAAAGTGTTTCTCCCAGTTAGGAAATACCAGACACTTTTCTCTGTATAACCAAAAGACTCTATGGCCTGGGAGCTGGATTCCTTTTCTGGGTGCCTGCTTGTGTCAGAGAAGCTCTTCCATTACCTGAAGGTGGGCAGGAAGGAGTTGTGGACAGCTAGAAAGCAGCCCAGCTTCAGAAGAGTGGTGTGGCACGGGAAGGAGTGCTGGGAGAGGAGGCAGCCCCACTGGTAGGCAGGGATGCTGAGTGAGCACTGAGGGCTTCCATCAGGTGGGCATTGGTAAGGGGGAGAGGTGTAGAGCCGAAAGCTCTCATAAGAGCCAGGGGCCCACACTGACTCTCTGCTAAAAAGCTGCTTCCTGGGACTCCTCCCCTAGTGTTGTAGGTGCTTCCCACACACAAGTGCCAATGTTAATAAGGATCTTGCTGCACCTCCTGCCTGCCTCCTCCACCATCACGTTTCACCGCCTCCCTAGTCCCCCTCTGCCTTAGTCAGCTGGGCCTTTATTTTTTACCTCTCCAAAGCTTGACTGTTTTGCACTGGAACATAGGAAGTTCATCTCCGAGCTGCATCAGGCCGTGGCCGGTGCCTGACCCTCTCAGCAATGCGTGCTGCCTCCCATGACCCGCCTGTGTCACCTCGGAGCAACACAGTCCCCCCAGCTGCCTCCCACTGCAGGAGCCCCCACTGCTGTCTCAGGGGAGGCTGGAGCAAGCTGAGCTCCAACGTTCTGGCCTTGACCTGGTGGTAGCAGAGCATCTCCAGAGGCCGAAGTGGGGCTGTGGGTACCTTGGCATTGCCCCCGAGACGAGAGGCTACGGAAACATCCAAGTGGTGACAACAGCTAAGGCTGCCTTGATGTGTCATGTCTGTCCTCCAGCCTTTGGAAGTCCAGAGGTATCCTCAAGCAATGACTTGTGCTTGGGACAAGGCATCTTCAAGGTGCTTCCATCTATGTTCTGTGTTTCTCCACCCTGCTGTCCTGCAAATGTGGAGGTTTTCTCCACCCCACAGTTTTCATTCTCTGCATAGGAGCAAGCGAGCTTGGCTACAGCACACAACAGCACTGAAGCCAGAGTGTGTCATTTGTTGTGTTAAACCCTCTGAAACGACCGGAGTGAAATGGTTTTGAGGCCCTGGATGTTTTCTTGTAGAGAAAAAGCATCATGGAAAATGTTCTCAAGTTGTTGATGTTCCATATTTAGGGTTCAGTTGCAGATGCAGGGAGGTGAGCAGCACTCCTGGTCAGGGTGCAGGGCTGTCGCTGTTTGCTGAGCAGAGGAAGGGCTTTGGGTGGGCCAGCAGCAGCTTTTCCTGGGTTCTGTTTGGACACAGCCATAACAATGACTCCAGGAGGAATTTTTGCCTCCTGCTTTGTCTTTCTCTTTCAGCTCTGGAGCTGTTTCACGAGGTCTTCCACAGGGTGCTGTTGCTCTGCTTTCGTTGCCAGCCCACCAGTGGGTTTCTTGCATTTAAGGAACTCTGGCCAAGCGATTTCTTTGTACCTTGACGTGGCCCTTCTGGCCCAGCCTCAGGCGGCCAGAAGAGCTGCCAAGGTCTGTCCTTAAACTGGAACAAAGCTGAGAGGATGTGGGTGCTGAAGGCTCATCTGGACTCAGCCTTACGACTCGTCTGTGAAGCTGCTCTGTGTCACAGACGTGGGGAGGGGAAAAAAACCAGCCCCAAGCAGGAGCGAGAAGCGTCGGGGGAGGGTTGGAGTTGTTGATTTCCCTGTACTTGGTGTACAGGGGAAGTGGGTTCTGTGTGTTTCATGTTTTAATAGTTGCAGCTGATGTTTCTAAAGAGCTTCTTCTTTACGTTTTAAGCACTTTAAAAAAAAAAAAAAGAATAAAAGTTGTTCAAGCTGTTCCTAGATCCTTCTGATTTATTGACAACAGCGTCTGTGCTGATAGCACTTGGACAGTGAGTGACATTTAGCTGTTTGCTGAAGTAGGATGGTGGTGGCCAACTTCTTGCTGCAGCTCATTGGAACCTTCTTGTGGCTTTTCAGTGCTTAAGAAAGCTGGGGACAGACTTTATCTGAGCCTTTTGTGAACAGGACGAGGGGTGATGGGTTTGAACTAAAAGAGGGAGAGTCAAAGTAGAGAGAAGGAGGAAACTTGTTGAGCTGAGGGTGAGGAGACCCTGGCCCAGGTTGCCCAGAGAGGTGGTAGATGCCCCATCCTTGGCACCATTGCAAGTCAGGTGGTCTGGGGCTCTGAGCAGCCTGCTCTAGTTGCATATGTCCCTGCTGACTGCAGGGGGTCAGACTAGACAATATTTAAAGGTCCCTTCTATCCCAAACCACTCTGGGATTTTGCTCACCACAATTTCCCTAGCAGGGGAGTTTTGCATTTCTGAGCATCTGTGGAAAATCAGCAGCTGAGTAGAAGAGCAGGACCCCACTGCAGCATGCTGGAGGAAGAAGAATGGAGAGCTGGTGTTGTAAGGTGGACAGCAGAGTTCAGCCTCAGTCTGCCTGGTGAGGAAATGTGGCTCCATCAGTGCCACTTTACCCCCTCCTCACAAAGCACTTTTGTGTCCCTCCACTTCTATGAAGCCCTCACAGGACTGACCCCCAGCCAAGACCTTTGCCTCCAACTCCTCTGCCCTAATCCCACCCACCTGTTTCCAAGCTCAGCTCTTCTCCATTCTTCCTTCTTCATTCCTGCCTTTTCCTTCAAAACCTAACACCCCTTAAGCTTCAATAAATGACTTTGCTGCTCCGACAGCAGAGTTTTGTTAGCTCTAATCCCAGTTTGTTTTCCATCCCACTGGATTGCAGGCTCAGCACCTGTCTAGGGGGATCATGTTAGCTCTGAGAGCTTGCATGGGCTTTGGGGGGGAAGTGCTGGGCATGCTGCCACGCAGGATCAGGGCACTGAACTGTGACCTTTGGAAAGACTATCCCAAGGAAAGGCTCTCCAGAAGGGCTGGGCTGGTGGGAGCTTCCCCTGCCTACAGAGACATGGTGGGTAGAGCAGCACAGCAGTCACTGGGATCTGAGGGAACTGGAATCCATCCCATCAGGGACAAAGTAAGGTTTTAAGACCTTAGCCCCTCTAAAATTGCCATGTGTGGTTACATCAGGTGTCTCTGCCTGCTTGGAAGCTTAAGCACAGGCTCGGGACTGATGCAAGTAATTCCTGTCCTGGCTGGGTTCATTGTTCCAAGCTGGAGTTTTTCTGCTGGAGGTTTGTTGTTCCAGGCTGGAGTTTTGATGAGTTTGCTGTTCAAAGGCAGAGTTTTGCTGCCCACTGCAAGTTTTCTCAAAAATCTGTCTTTACAGATGGAAGCCGACAAGAAATGTTCCTGTCACTTTCTCCCTGAGCCAGCAGGCTGCCCAGCCCTGCACCCAGCTGTCATGTGTAGGGTAAGACCCCCAAATCTCCCTTGGTGGAGCTTGCCTGATAGCTGTGGGGGCTTGTTCCTCCCTCCCCACTCCCCCAAATGGAAAGAAGCGTCACTGTTGCCTTCCCAGTGTTGATGAGGGGAAGCAGTGCCCTCCCCCCCCTTCTTCCCCAAACCAGGGAAATGCAAGTTGTCAGTCTAAATGGATCTGGTTAGATTGATATCAGCCAAAGAATTGATATTCTTTCTGGTAGTTAACCAAAAAAGTGATAGTCTTATGTCACTCCAAATGTGGTTTAGATAAACAGATTCTCTCCCCTCTGTTGTTACAAAACATGTAGTGTGTCAACACTAGGGATTGTATCAATTCTCTGGCTCTGGCTGTACTGGGAGGGAGGGGGATTTCCCTTGTGTAGAGATGGAGGGATTTGGGTTATCATCCATATTTATTGAGAGCCCAAATGCTGTGTTTGGTGAATCACAGAAGCACAGAATGCTCTGAGCCGGAAGGGACCTTAAAGATATCTAGTTCCAACCCCCTGCCATGGGCAGGGACACCTTCCAGTACAGGATGAAACCTTTAGCAGAAGAAGGGTTGCTTTGTGAAGCATTAGTCACAGCAAAATGATTTTATTTTCCCTTTGAAGCCAGCGTCAGGGCTGCCAGAAACGATAGAAGGAAGCAGTGTCCTGAAGGACACTCTGCTCTGTGGGATAACGGTCGGCATCGGACTGCAAGCAGAGGGGGAGCAAGGGCAGAGGCGGAAGGTAGCTGCAAGAGCTGTGGCTGTGCATGTTGAAACCATGTGGAAGCCTGTCCTGGTGGCACAGCTGGAGCAGCTGGCAGGTGCTCCTCGCTCTGCACTGCAGCTGAGTTTCATTAAAGCAAGCAAACCATTAACAGCGAGGGCAGGGTGCAGGGACAGCAGTGGGCACACTCCAGTGAGCAGCGTTCGCTGTGGGACCAGATCTTTGCCTGTCACCTCTCCATTCCTGGGGAGGGTCATGTTTTTATGCTTGCACACGAGGCAGGGAGAGGGCAGAAGGAGAGGTGACAGGGGCTGCCAGCAGCCTGGAGCCCTGAGGGAGCAGGTTCAGGCAGCACAGGAGGGAACCACTTGGTTTCAACTTGATCTCTAAAACAAAAGGGACAAGCAATGGGAAAATGCCACTTCTCTGTTCTGGTGGAAACTCCTTCCTTGTGCTGGTGCATGCAGTAGGACGTGCTTTGGTGTGGTGTCCTGGCAGGTGTCTTACAACCTCTGCCCCCACAGCAGGTTAGCATTGTTTCAGTCAGAGGAGACCTCTAAAATCATTGAGCCCAACCATCAACCCAACCCCACCATGGTAATTAAACCATATCCCAAAGTGCCATGGCCACACATTTTGTCACAGCTCCAGGGACGGTGACTCCACTGCCCTGGGCAACCTCTTCCAGTGCCTATCCATGCTTTCAGTACAGTAATTTTTCCTCCTATCCAATCTAAACCTTCCCTGGCACAATTTTGGACCATTTCTTCTCATTTTAAATGGTTCACCTCATCCCACATCACCTGGGTGACACCACAGGACTCCCCATCAAGAAAATGTGGCCAAGGGGTTGAGGCTGTAGGCAGCAGATGGTCAGAGACCAGGCAGAGTTGACAGCAGGAGGCTCAGGAGATGGCACAAGCTCCTGACCAGCTACCCTGGAGTAAGGGCTTTGGACATGACCAGAGGTACTGTGCTTGCAGCAGGCTCTGCACCAGGCCCCTTCCCCCAAAGCTGTAGGAAATTTGAGATTCAGTGAGGGGGACCAGTGGTGAATTAGCCTAAAACCAGAAGCTGGTTTTGCAAATGGAAACAGGGGGGAAAAAATCAGCACCACATCCATAAAGCAGAGCAGCAGCAAAATGTTGTGTTTAGCTTGTTCCCTGCATAAATTAAGGTGTTCCCCCCACCAGTTATATTGCTTAATTCCTCCTTAGATGGAAAATGTGCTTCTAACCTGATGTGTGATCTGTCTTCCTTTTACTTCTGCTGTGCCAAACCATCCTCTCACACCCCTCCTGCTTTCCCTGCTTCATTCCCATCTCCAGTCTATTTGCCAGACCTTTGCTCTTCCTTGGAGAATTGATCCTAATCCTCCAAACAATTTCACCAGCATCTGAAGGGCCTTGACACTTCTTATTCCACTAATCTAGAGAAGAGGATTCTGGAGATGGCTTCATACATCCCCCTTCTGCCCCCAGTCCTGCATGACCTTGGCTTTATCTCCACAAATCATCTCGCTGAGGAAGCAGACAAGTAAGCCTGCATCGAAGTAAACTTCTTATCTCCAGGTTTCCTGTTCTTCATTTTTAATCACATATTTTAAAGGCCAACAGCAATTGCTAGACTCCCATCAGAGGAAGAATAGCTATTTCCATGTGGAAATGATGACATCTGAGGTTTGCTTTCCGAAGCTTTTGGGTTCTCACCTTTGTCTGCGTTGTTATGTGAGGCCAGTTCTCTCTAATCTCTTTATCAATGATCTGGATGAGGGGATCAAGGGCATCCTCACCAAATTTGCAGATTACACCAACTTCTGTGGGAGTGTTGATCTGCCTGATGGTGAGGACATTCCACAGAGGGATCTGGATAGGCTTGATCAATGAGCCAAAGACAATGGGATGAGATTCAACAAAGCCAAGTGCTAGGTCCTGCACTTGGGTCACAACAACTCCATGAATGCTCCAGGCTTGGGGAAGAGTGGCTGGAAAGTACCCAGTGCAAAAGGACCTGGGGCTGTTGACCAAGAGCTGGCTGAATCAGTCTCCTCTCCCAGGTAAGAAGCTACAGGACAAGATGAAACAGCTTCAAGCTGTGACAGGGGCAAGGTTTAGACTGGATATTGGGAACAACTTACGCCTCAGAAGGGTGGCCAAGCCCTGGACCAGACTACCCAGGGCTGCGGTGGAATATCCATCCCTCCAGGGATGCAAAAGCTGTATGATTGTGGTGCTGAGGGCCATGGTTTAGTGGTGACCTGGCAGTGCTGGGTTAATGGCTGGGCTAGATGGTCTTAAAGGTTTCTTCCACCTCAAACGATTTCACGACTCTATGCTTATTTGCTCAGTTACAGAATTAAGGCAAGCATGGGCTTTCCACATGATGTTCCTCTGTGTGTCCTGTGCCACCACCGCTATTGCGCCTGCTGTGTCCGTGGCAGCGAGAAAAAAAGCATTTCTGCTCCCCCCACCCCTCGGTCTCCCTCCCGGGTCTCCGTTCCGCCTCCCACCAACCCACATCTCCCACGCCCCGCCGCGGACTCTGTGTCCCATGTTGCCCCCGGCGCCGCCTACCCTCTCCATTGGCTGGCGGCGGCGCCACGGCCCTATCCTAGTGTCCCCCGCTCGCTCGCAGCTCGGGCTGCGTCCCCCGGAGCGCCGCGGACTCCATCTCCCAGCGTGCCGCGCGGCAGCTGCGGTGTGCCTCGGCCAATCAACTGGGCGGCGCGGCAAGGGGCGGGCCGCGGCGGCGGGGGAGGCTGTTTAAAGTGGCGCTTGCGGCGCGCGAAGGGGATGGCGGAGCCGGCGGACTATCCCCCGTTCCAGCTGGGGAAGCCCCGCTTTGAGCAGGTACCGACGGCGGCGGAAAGGGATTGGGGGGCACAGGAAGCGGCTGCGGGAGCTGAACTACCTCTCCCCCGTGGGCGGTGTCGTACGTCCCCCACCCTATCCCGCAACCCCCCTCCCGCGGTGGGCAGAGACCCCCGCGATCCTCTCCCTCCCGTAGGGCGCCGTGCTGATTGGTGCGGAGCCCCCTGCGGTTGGGCTGCGCCGCTGTCACTCAGAGCCGCCGCCCCCCGCCCCGCGGCGGCTCCCGCGGCGGGCGGTGATTGGCGCGTCCTGCCGTGCCCCTGTGGCTTGGGGCGGGAGCGGGCACCTCCGAGGGTCCTGGGTTCGAGCCCCGCGGCCGCCGCTGAGAGCAGCAGGGTTGGGTGGGGGTCCTGGAGACCAGCGCGCAGCGCGGCCTCCTCCTTTTCTTTCTCCTCTTCCCAGCAGGCTAGTGCGAGGGCTGGGCCCTGCTCCGGCGGGCGTGGCGGCCAGTCCAAGGTTGCAGGGAGGTGAGGAACCACGCCGGGAGGGAGTGAGGCCTCCAGGACAGTGGTCAGCGTGGTGGGGAGGACTGGGCGGGGGTCGGAGCCAGGGCTCCTCCCGGGTGGCCGCTTCGGGTGCTTCAGTGCGGGCTGCCCGTGCTGTGGGCTGCCAGGGCTGCTCGGGCGCGGGGCGGTGGCAGGGCGAGGGCTTGCGAAATGGCATCGTGTGGGGCGGCTGCTGAGAAAACGTGTTCGGTGCGACGTGCGAGGTGAGGCAGTGGCCTTAGAGCTTCCTCCTCCTCTCTACCCAGTGGCGAGGGGAAGGGCGAGGAAGGCCCATGGCCCAGAGCAGCCGTCCCCAGCTGAGCAGAGCTGGGGCAGGGGTCGGAGCATCTCATCCTGGTTACTGCCTTCCACAGCCTCTGTCCACAAGCACTTTGCAGCGTCCCTGCCCTGGCACAGCTGGCAGACACTGCTCTTCATCCTTGCGGGGCAGTGCCTGGCTGTCACAGTTCTGTTGGTTGCTCCTGAGCTGAGTAGGGCTGCTCTGGGTGGGAATGAGCCATTGCAGTTGCCACATCAACAACGAGGGGATGGGACGTGGCACTTCAAGTCATGGCTTAGTTAGTCATGAGGTGTTGGGTGACAGGTTGGTCTTGATGATCTCTGAGATCTTTTCCAACCTTATTGATTCTATGATTCTATGAATAGCAGGAGGTATGTGAATGTCCCTGCTGCTGGGGTTAGCTCCAAGGAGGCTGTTCCCACCATCTACACACAGGCTCTGTAGGACCTCTATCAGTCAACCATCTGACCCGTGAATTTGCTTGGCCAAAGCAAATCGGTTGGGTTGATGAGAAGACCAGTTGCTGATTTCCCCTGGGGGATCTTTGTGTCCTTTCCCCCACTACTTTATCCCCCTTATCACAGGTTGGACTTGATGATCTTTGAGGTCTCTTCCAACCTTACTGATTCTGTGATTCTATCCCTCTTCGGGAGGTCAAAGGAGGATCTCCTTGGAGTAAGGCAGCAAGGCAGAGGTGAATTCCTCGTGCCGGGAGCCTGCTCGGCTGCGTGAGCTGAGGGATGCTCAGGCTGGGGAGACAGAGCTTTGTAATAAGGAGAGGAGGAGGAGGAGATACTCTTCCCTTCTAGACACCACAGATGATTCGAGGCACACTTGGCAGCGAGTCAGGCACAGAATCGGTGCGTTCTGTTCATTAAGGAGCGACTGTCACTTGTAGCAACATTTAGAAAATGTTTCGAGTGGTATGGCAGGATGGTAATGATTGCCTGAGAGCTGGAGTGGAGACCGCCTCTCTCCTCTCTGCCACTCCTGGGGGTAAGCTGGGTGTGTTTACGCTGTGCTCCGGATCTGGGGTGAGGGTTCCCCGTCAGTGAAAGCACCTTCAGGACCGGATGCTTCAGGCCTGTGTTGCTGGTGGGCTGACTGAGCATTGTAAAATGCTCCTCTTCACTAGTGGTTTTATTCCTTTCCTGTGGGTCGTAGTACTGATGTCCTGCCAGCTCTTGCTCTGTGCTGCTCTGCTGTGTGCTGCTCCATCTGCCCACGTGCAAAGTGCAGCTGGACAGCCCAGTTTGGGACTGGTAGCACTGTGGAGTTGCAGAGTAGGGGAAGCTCAAGTGTTGCTGGGGATGAAGATGCCCATTTGGATCCTGTGGTCAGTCCCTGCTGAGCCTGCAGCAGGCTGGCCCATCAGCACTGCAGCCACATGCCTGCTTCCATTGCTTCCATCCTATCACCTGGCAGAGCTGAGGTCCTATATCTCTGGGTTGGATGGTTATGGTTCACTGCAGGAAAGACACTGAGGTGCTGGAGTGTGCCCAAAGAACAACTAAGCTGGTGAAGGGTCCAGAGCACCATTCTTGTGAGGAACTGTAATTGTTTAGCCTGGAGAAAAGGAGACCAGGGGAGACCTTATGGCTCTGTACAGTTCCCTGCAAGGTTGGAGCCAGGTGGGGGTTGACCAGGGAACAAGCAACAAGCCAAGAGGAAACAGCCTCAAGTTGTGACAGGGGAAGTTTAGGTTAGACACAAGAAACAATTTATTGTCTGAAAAGCTTGTCAAGGCCTGGCCCAGGCTGCTCAGGGCAGTAGTGGAGTCCCCATCTCTGGAGGGGTTTCAAAGCCACAGAGATGTGCTGCTGAGGGCCATGGGTTAGTGGTGACCTGGCAGTGTTGGGTTAATGGTTGGGCTTGATCCTAAAGGTCTTTTTCGATCTAAGTGATTCTGTTTATTTCCCCTGCCTTAACCTTAGTCTTTACTACCAAACTTCATTCCCTAGTGCTGGGGGAGGATGCCTGTGCACTCCTGAGGGATCAGTGGACCTTAAATACCACCATCCTGTTCTATCAGCTGTTCATTGTGTTACCCCCACAACTCTCCTGACCGTTCTGTGGTTTGTTGCAGGGTTTTATTTGTTTACAGGAGCTGAGCTTCAGCAGTCCAGCTGACAAAGGATGCCTGGCTTGTTTTGGAAGGGATTAGTGACGCTTGGGGTGGTTGTTTAAATTCTAGACGTAGCCCTGAGTGATGACAGCATTCACTTTGCCTCTGAAACGCTGGCAGGGAGCAGGTCTGGGGCTGTTTCAGGGGAGATTTGACTACAAACTGGGACTGGGAGAGATGCAGGGAGCTGTGCTAGGCATCTTTGTCCCTGGGGTGGAAAACAAGGAAAAGTTGTGTGTTAGAAACAAAACCCTTGGAGAGCAAACTGAGCTGCCTGGGGATTTTGGTTCAGGGCAGACAGGGTGGTTTCCTCCCCTGCTGTGACCCAGAGCTGCTGGGAAGTGGCTGAGCAGAATTTAGGACAGCAGGAGGGAGAGGTCCATCCCCAGCGCCACCTCTGCAGGTTATGAAATTCCCCTTTGCCTGTCTCTTGGTTCGGTGGTTTTAATTCATCTTCAGGCAGGTTGCATTCTGTTGAGTCACCTTTTTGTTGTTTCTTTGCTGGGAAGAGCTCTGCCTCCCAAGGCAGGCAGGCTGGCTGGCGTTAGGTAAAAGAAGAAATGAAGATGTTAGGGTTCAGAAGGTGTGGTAAGGACTTAGTTTCCTTACAAATGGTTCTAAAGTGACTGGCAAACTCCTTTTATTTTTCCTTTAAGGATTTTTTTAAGTGCTCCCTCTTCTAGAGCCAGAGCACTAAATGCATGTTCCCACTACTCTGGGGTCTTTTTCTGTAGCCCAGCTGCTTACCCTCAGTAAAATAAATGCCTTTGTTCTGCTTTCTATCAGATGAGCTGAGGAAACCTTTCCAGCGAGGGTCTCAATAAGGTGTAGGAGCAGCTGATTGCTAACCAGGGATGTTAACTGCTGGGCAAAGATAGCTCCAGATAACTTCTGCTGGTTTTATTTGAGTCAGCCCTCTGAAAAGCAACATGAGGTTGTCCTGGCTGGTGTGGGACTGTGAGCAAGAAGAGAGCTGATTTCCTTCCCAGCTGAAGCTGAGGGTGGTGATCTCACCAAGCAGAGCTCAAAAGCTCTGTATGAAGTAGGAAACAACCACAAGTGGCAGGTTTAGATTCTTCAGGGGAAGGAGAGATCTTTTATCCTGTGAAGAGGTCATGGACGATGTGATGCGCTTAGGCTGCTTTATTCTGTTGGCCGAAGAGGCCATTTCCTTGGCTGTGGTATTAACAGTGTCCTTACAGATGTGCTGATGTCTGAGCTTGACCTTGCAGGTATTTTACATGTTGGAACTCCATGCACTGTAATCTCTGAAATGCCTCTGAAGTGCTAAAAAAAGCCCTCATTATTTCCTGCTCTCCATTTTTGTCGATCTGGTACATTTAAAGCTCGGGTAGGGTTTATTATCTCCCGGCAAAACCACACGCCTTCAGTGTCCAAGATAACCCTTTCAAGAACACACAGATCAAGAGGCTGTTGATTAGGTGTGGCTCTCAGGAGCTTAATGGCCTGCTGCTTGCTTACTGTGACTGCTGGAAGCCCTGATAGAGGCGCAGGAGGAACGGAGCCCTAGTGTAACGTTGACACAGACGTTTCTCCTCCTGCTGCTCAGTCTGATGTTATTTTCCACTTTAAAAAGTGAACACAGCTCCTCTCCCCTAAAGGATAACCATTTTGGAGAAGGGACTCTCTTAAAAGTCTGCAGAGGGATGTTTAAGGTTCGTTCATAACTGGCTTAACTCTGCTGCTGCAAGCTGCTGAAGATGAGGTTGGTGTACGCCGAATGGTGTTTGTTGCCTCCAAACGTTGCTTTCTCAGCCCTGAAGATGGGCTGACCCTGTTCAACATGTGGAGTCCATAGGGTCCTGCAAACACATGCTTAAAGATGGATTTCAGAGAAGGAGGAGGAAAAGCAGACACCTTTGGGTTTCACGTTTGTCTGTTCGCTTCACAGAACCTGCCAAGAAAAGCCATCCGTTGGCTTTTTATATCTCGATCAGCCAGGACTGGGTTTTGAACAGGCAGTTCCATGGAATCATAAAATCACAGCGTGGTGGGGGTGGGAAGGGACCTCTGGAGACCATCCAGTCCAACCCTTCTGCTAGAGCAGGGTTATCCAGAGCTGGTTGCCCAGGATTGCAATGTCCAGGCAGGTTTGGCATCTCTCCAGAGAAGCAGACTCCACAACCTCTCTGGGCAGTGTTCCAGTGTTCCCTCACACTCACAGGAAAAAAGGTTTTGCTTATGGAAGCTCAAAGGGAACCTTCTGAGTTTCGGTTCGTACCTGTTGTCCCTTGTCCTACCACTGGGCACCACTGAAAAGAGTCTGTCCTCAACCTCTTGCCCCCTGCCTTTTATCTCTTGCTGAGCATTGATCAGCTCCCCTCTGGGGCTGCTCTTCTCCAGGCTCAACAGCCCCAGGGCTCTCAGCCTTTCCTCCTCACAGAGCTGCTCCAGGCCCCTCAGCATCTCTGCAGCCTCCCGAGCTGGGCAGTGCTCCAAGAAGCAAACCTCTGCTGTTGCATGTGATACCCATGAAAGGTTTCCATGCTGCATTCATGTTCATGACCAGACCTGTCACTGCAGGTAGCTGAAGTTACTGAGCTGCAGGAGCAGCTCCCATACAGCCTTCTGCCCCTTTAATATTACCCAGTGAAACTGACAGCATCCAAGGACTGACAATCCTTAGCTTTGACCTAAATTTGTGAAGGGCTAGACCACAGACCACAAGTGCCTGTGCAGTTAGCACAGCTCTGCTCTCTGCCTCTACCTTGCCAGAGTCTTGATGCTCAGTGCCTTCAATTTACTGGGTTTTGTTTGGTTTAACTTAAATGTCTTCCTAATTAATTTAAAGCTGACGTAAGCCTTATTTTTTTTAGCTCAAAAAACCAAACCCCAAGTCTGCATGCCCTTTTTTATTTTTTTCCCTCTCTTCCCTCTCCTCTGGCTTAATTAAAAACACACTGTAATTAAATTGATGAAGTTGTGCATATCTCCTGTTCTTCCCTGCACTGCCCGGCACACACGTTGGAGGAATCATAGAATCACAGATTTGGATTGGATTGGATTGGAAAGGACCTGTAAAGGTCATCTAGTTCCAGCCCCCCTGCAGTCAGCAGGGAGATCTGCAACTAGAGCAGGTTGCTCAGAGCAGTGTCCAACCTGACCTGGAATGGTTCTGGGGATGGGGCATCTACCGCCTCCTTGGATAACCTGGGCCATGGTGTCACCACCCTCACTGTAAAACATTTCTTCCTTCTCTCTAGTCTGAATCTCCTTCTTTTAGTTTTCAAACATCACCTCTTGTCCTGTCACAACAGGACCTGCTAAAAAGTCTGTCCCCAGCTTTCTGATCACCCCTTTAAGTTCTGAAAGCCCACTGGAAGTTCTCCCTGGAGCCTCCTCTTCTCCAAGCTGAACAACCCCAACTCTCTCAGCCTGGCCTCACAGCAGAGGGCTTCCAGCCCTTCCGGCATCGCTGTGGCTTCCTCTGGCCCTGCTTCAACAGGTCCCTGTCTGTGCTGAGGACTCCAGAGCTGGCCCCAGCACTGCAGGTGAGGTGTCAGCAGAACTGAGCACAGGGGTGGAATCTCCTCCCTTGACCTGCTGCCCACTCACTCTCTCAGTGATGAACAGGTACTTGGTGATGGGCACTTGCCTGTCTCCTTTGCCCTTCTTGAGCCTTTATCTTGGAATCAGCTGGATCTTGCATGGCCCCAACACAGCCACTTCAGTGAGCTGGAGCTGTAACATGCTCCTGAGCTCACTCTCAGCTGCTGTGCCATGTAAGGGAATTAATATTCCTAGCTGCTTTGCAGAACTTCAGCTTGCTTGCAGGCTGCTGAGAGGTCCCAAAATAGCTGCAATTAATCACAGGAAATTTGTGTTATTCCGTTTTCTCCCAGCTAATTGTTTACTACAACAGATGTTATAGGAATAAAATGGTGAAAAAGACCATGGATGGACATTTGGGGGCTGAAGGGCATCTTGCAAGCTCCATCCTTTGCATGAATATGATGACCAGAGCTGGAAGTGATCCTGGTACAAAGGAACCATCTTGAATCCTCACTGAAGGCTGGGTTGAACTGTGTGCTGCAGGCTTGTGCTGGGGCAATGAACAGTTCTGGCTGTGTCACTGCCTTGGGGCTTGATCCTCTCATCCCCTTCAGGGTGACCTCTTCCAGCGCTCCAGCACCCTCACAGCAAAGTTTGTCCTCATGCTCAGATGGAACCTCCTTGGTTCCACTTTTTGGCCCTTGTCCTGTCACTGGGCACCCCTGATGAGAGTCTAGCCAAATCCTCTTGCCCCCTACCCTGTAGACATCGATCTGCCTTGAGAAGATCTCCTTTGGGACTTAACACAGTTCAGGTTTGTGGTTATATTCATGAAGGCATCTTGAGTTGCAGCTGAGGTGCAGCAGTTGGATCTGGTTTAGGATCTGAATGATTAGGATTTGGTGGAGGGGTTTGTTTTCTTTTTTTTTCCTGCTTGTTTTGCATGCAGCTCTGTGAAAACAAATACCAATGGTTAGTTAAAAACATTCTGCTGGCTTCTAGTCAGGAGACTAAACCTGGGAAGCAGGAACTAACCTGGATGATGGGAAGGCAACCAGCAAGGCCTAGCAGTGGCTTTCCAGAGTCATCTAAAAAGGAGATACACAAAGTCTCATGTCTGGATGGCAGCTAGAGCAGCAGATGGGTTTTGCTCAGCCTGCTGAATACTCTGCTGAGAGGTGGAATGTGCAGTGCTGATGTGTAGATGCAGCCTCAAGAAGGTGACTTTGCTCTTGGCTTCAACTGGTTCTCTTTTATGTGGCTCTCAGGTCACAGAGCTTTTGTTGTGGCAAAATGAGGTTCTCCTTCATCAAAGTTTAGAAAAAACAAACCCAACTTGTTCAAGCTCCTTCTCTACTTCTTTGGGATGTTTTTGTTGTTGTTGTTCTTCATGAAACAAGGTATGGCACCGTGAATTGCCTTGGAGATGGTTTAGATGTAGAACTGGGGACCAGTACCCATCCCACTCATCTCACTTTCATGCTACTTTCCCTGTCCAAGGCTGAGCTTTATTTGCTTCTTTCCCACTGGGGTTTTGATTGCAGGTGAGCCCAGTTTGCTGTGCATGAGGGGGAGAAGTGTGCTGGGGAAAGTGGGTTTTGACCAGTTAGAATGTTGGGGTTTTTTTCCATTTGCTTGATTAACAAAGCTGCTCTCTTTAAAATCTTTGGTGTGGGAGTGAATGAGGTTCAATGCCTCACTTGAAGGAATTTGGATTAGAGGCAGCAGAGCAAGAAGTTGGTTAATGGTTTGTCTTCTCTTGTGCCATTCTTTGGGGAAGATGAGGAGCACTGCTGAGCTGACCTGAGAGTGTAGGGAGTTGAAGGGTAACTCACTGTCATGGGACTGCAACACATCCTGGTTCTTGGGATCTGGGAAGGAGAACAGGCAGGTTTTGTCTTCAGTCTCTGTGTTGGAGAATGATCCTCAGGGTGACAATAGCCCTTCTTCTGGAAAGGTTGGGTGCTCTCCCCTTGGTGGGAGACTTCCAAGAGGAGTTTTTTACTCCCAGGTGGCTCATAAGGGGAGCAAGGGAATGCGTGTTCGAGTAATTGCATTTTGGAGAAGTCATGGTAATGCAAAAAGACAGTGGAAAGCACAGCTGATGAGTTGGGTCTTGTTGCCTGCCTCAGGGGAGGAAGGTTGAACTGAGGCTTGAGTCTCCTCACTTGGTCTCTTAGTGCATCCTTGATGGTCAGAGGTGTTCTTGAGAAGTGGCTTCCACCTCATGTTGCAGTGAGACCCTCAGAGTTCAAATCCACCCCTTGGTTAACTTGTGCACTCACAACTGCTCTGAGTTCTCTCCTTGCTGGTCGGCGTTGAGCCAGCGCAGGAGGATGGGCAGTGGGAGAAGGAGGATGGTGATGGCAGGTGGGAGTGCTGAGGATGGTGAGGAGGGACGCAGTGAGTCATGCATTAGTCACCTCACCCCCTGCACCGCTGGCAGGCGCCGGGCAGCGGTGATGCGGAGCCCAGTGGCATCTGCAGGGAGCTTCATCCTGAAAAGAAAAGGAAGGCAGCAAAATGTCAAGCTCACAGAAGCTAGAAAGTACCAGAATTAGTGTTAATTAAATCAATGCTAATTAAAAACCACCGGGGCTTTTTTTTCTCCTGGAGTTGTGTGAAGCTATTTTGTTTAGTTGTGGGTTTGGCTTTTTTTAGTGTGGAACATGGGGGAATAGCAGCAGAGAGTTTGGTTAAGTGGCTGGGAGAAGGGTGCTGCCACTCTGGGAGCTGCCATTAGAGAGGGATTGCTGCCTGGAGAAGCAGCAGTGCTACTGGTGTGTCTCTGTGCTCAGTGGATTCAGCAGAGCAGAACCAGTATGCTTCATAAACCACTGCTAGGCTGTGATTAGTGCCACCCTGGATGCTCTACCCCTTTCTCACTCCTCTATTTAGAGCCTGCTTCTGCCCGAGAAATGCAAAGAGATTTGCATGCACAGTGTTCGAGAGCAGGTGGAGATCTGTGACCTGGGTCATTCCTGCTCTCCTCTGGGGTGAAGCTGTGGGAGAGAGCAACCCCTGGACTGTGTGCATTTGCTTGTGCCAACCTCAAGGTGAGAGTTCAGGCTGCAGTAAGGCAGCGCTGGTACTTGGCCTAAATTTGCATCCAGATGAAAGAATCCAGACTGGCGCTGGAGTGATGATGCAGATGTGTTCTGAGTGCTCTCAACAGATCAATATTTCATGGACTGCTGCTTTGGGCTTGCCTAAATTCAATTTTTAGTTCTAAATACTGAGTCAAAACTGCTCTCCCTTCCCTTGGAGCTGCCCATGCTCTTTCCAGCCTGTTTCACAAATATCCTCCTCTTCTTCTAGACTCTCTTCTCTGGATTGGGGTTGGCCTGCTGGAAAGCAGCTCTGTGGACGAGCACCTGGGAATGCTGGTGGACAATTTCATGACCCAGCAATTTGCTCATGTGGCCAAGAAGGTCAATGGGGTCCTGGGGTGCACTAAGAGTGTGAACAGCAGGTTGAGGGAGATTCCCTTCCCCCTCTACTCTACTCTACTCTAGCAAGCCCATATCTGGAGTACTGGGTCCAGTTCTAGACTCCCCAGTGCATGAGAGGCAAGGGACTACTGAAAAAAGTCCAGCAGAGGTTACAAAGATGCTGAGGGGCCTGGAGCAGCTCTGTGAGGAGGGAAGGCTGAGAGCCCTGGGGCTGTTAAGCCTGGAGAAGAGCAGCCTTGTGAGGGGAGCTGATCAGTGCTCTGCAAGAGCTAAAGGGCAGGGGCCAAGAGGATGGGGCCAGACTGTTGTCAGTGGTGCCCAGTGACAGGACAAAGGGCAAGAGGCACAAACTAGAACCCAGGAGGCTCCATCTGAACAGGAGGAAAAATGCATCTTTGCTGTGCAGTTGCTGGAGCTCTGGAGCAGGCTTTAGTTGCTGCTTAGTTCTGCAGAGGAAATGAAACCTTTCTCTGCAGCAGGTGAAAGGCAATTTCTAACTGAAGATGATTTTGTTTTTTCCCCTCTTGTCTTCTAGACTTCATTTTATGGCAGATTCAGGCACTTCTTGGACATCATTGATCCCCGGACTCTCTTTGTTACTGAGGTAATGTATCCGTGTCCTGTTTTCTGAAAGTCCTGTTTATTAGACAGGTTTAGATTAGAAGCAATTTCTTCTGTGAAAAGCAGAAGTAATGAAGCCAGGTTTCCAGTGGATTTGTGTCTCACAGTTGATCGATTGCCCAACTTCAGCTCTGTTAAAGCCGTAGCAGAAACTTCCTTTTATTAGACACCAGTGAATCCACACCTGCCAGTCTTCCATCTCCCCCTGGACACTGGTGAGACCCTGAACTGCTCTCAGGCAAACTTCTTGGTGCTGTTGTCTTCTCAGGTGGAAAATTCCTCCAAGGATCCAAATGCAGGTGAGTAGATGAGAGATGAGATGGAGGAAGTGAGCTGGGTGGGTTTGAGCTACGGTTTCTCAGTGGCTGCACTCCAGGAGGACCTTTGCTGAGCGAAGTGGTGTGGTTTTACCTTAGTGACTGCCCTGTTTGTGTCAGGTTTAGGGGTTCCTGATCCACTTATGTTTCATTTAGCCTTGTCCAGCTTTACTGTATTTCTCTGCTGTCCTAAACTATCAATCAATAGTTGTGAGGAGTCCTTTAGAAGGAAGAGTCCTTTAGAAGGAAGATTTGTTGTGATGATCTGAAGTTCTGCCTGTTGACCCCAAAACTTAGGGTTTTGCTTTCAGTGACAGGTAAAGAGCAGCTGCTGCTTCCTTTTTTTCTGTTTTTACTGTTTCCTTTTTTTTTAAATGTTTTTGAGGTGGTGTAGTGTAAGAAAATCCTCCCATTCCCATATGAGAAAAGACTGAGGCAGTTGGGACTGATCAGTCTGGAGAAGAGAAGGCTTGGGTGAGACCTTATTGTGGCCTTCCAGTACTTAAAGGGGGCTGCTTGAAAGATGGAGAGGAGCTCTTTAGCAGAGAGTGTAGTGGTAGGATGAAGGGTGATAGTTTTGAACTGAAAGAGGGGAGATTTAGGTTAGCTATAAGGAAGACATTTTTTACTGTGAGGGTGGTGAAACACCGGCCCAGGTTGCCCAGAGAGCTTGGTAGATGCCTCATCCCTAGAAGTGTTCAAGGACAGGCTGAACAGGGCTTGGAGCATCCTGATCTGGTGGAAGCTGTCCCAGCCCATGGCATGGGGCTTGGAGCTAGGTGATCTTTAAGTTCCCTTCCAACTCAAACCATTCTGTGAATCTGTGAAATGTGCAGGCAGCTCTCAAACCAGAGGGAGCTGAACTGCTCATTGGAGCTAGCACTGCACCGAGGACAGTCCCTTGCACGTGGTGATGGGGGAGTGGTTGGAAAAGACCAGATGAGACTTGGAATAATCTCTTTCTCCTAAATCAGCTTTTTCTAAAACTTGAGTCTGAAATGCATGGTGTCACTCATGTTGACTGTCTTTTGTGTGTGTGCCCAAGAGAACTGCAGAGAAGGCCACTTTACAGCAGGAAGCTTTGCAGAGTTAGTAGTTGGTGGGTTTCCATAAGCCTGTGCTTTCCAGCCTGCTGCTCTGAGGCGTGATGGCTGGGACAGGATGTGACAGGGATGTTTGAGGATGAACACAGGTCCTGGGTCTTCTGATAGGACAGAAGCAGATGATTCTGCTCATCTTTTTGATGGATTCTGTCATGCCTCAGCTTGTTTTCCTTTCCTCTTTTTTGGAGGAAAATTCTGTTGGGTGGAGATCATCCAGTTCTGTCTAATTAGAACTTCTCTTCCTTTGGGAACGTTTCCCTGTTTTGAGAAGAATCCTCACCTTCCTCAGATCACCATTTAAACCTCTAGTGTGTGTATTTTTAAGGGTATTTTTAAGCTGGACCAAACTGTGTTTTACAATGACATTAATACAGGAAAAACCCTCAACAAACAGATCTCTCCAACCTCCTCCTTGTGTATATCCAAAGTGGGGAGATGTGAGTGAACTTGCTTGAGTTGGTGGCTCTACTGTTTTGAAGTTACAAAATAGATTGTGGATTCATAGAATCATGAAATGGTTTAGGTTGGAAGGGACCTTAATGATCATCCAGTTCCAACCCCACTGCCATGGGCAGGGACCTCTCACACCAGCCCGTGCTGCTCAAGGCGTCACTCAACCTGGCCTTGAACGCTTCCAGGGAGAGGGCATCCACAACTTCCCTGCACAACCTGTTCCAGTGTCTCACCACCCTCACTGCAAAGAATTTCTTCCTAATCTCCAGTCTCAATCTCCTCTCCTCAAGCTTCGATCCATTCCCTCACATCCTATCGCTACAAGCCCTTATAAGTTGTCCAACTTGCTGTGCTCAGCATACCTGACCGTGTCCTTTGAAGTCCTTTGTGTGTGTGTGTGTCTGTGTCTGTAGTACTAAAAGCTGTTTGGCTTCCTGTGGTAATTTAGGTGGCAAATTAAAATCTAGAAAGGGTTTGTTGAGGAAGCAGCCGTTGATGGAGAGCTCCTTCCCCTTGACAGATGGCCCAAGGTTCTCAGGGAACAAATAAATCACTGTTTGTCTTGGAGAAGCTCACTAGCAAATGAAGCAAAAAACCCAACCACCACACAATAAAATAAATGGGTAAGTGAATCTCTAATGAGAATGGAGGTTAATCCCCTGGAAAATGTAGGGAGATGTAATCATATTGGTTGGTTTTTTTTTCCTGTATCCTTTTTGTTTAATTGCTGCGTGTTACATCATTGCATCCTACTGGTGGCTGTGCTTTGAGGAAGGCTTGATCCCTCTGAAGAGGGGAAGCCAAGCACAGCCATACCAAGTGTAATTGGTCTCAGTGACAGTCCTCTCTTCCTCATTTATTGTTCAATAAAGCAAGTTCTCAAGACAATTAAAAGCTTTCCCATCCTGTAGAGGTCCTTAAGCGTTAATCCTCAGGGGATACATGTCCAGCACTGGATTATGTTGTGTTTTGTTGCTAAACAGAATTGTTTAGGTTGGAAAACTCTGAAAACAAGTCCAGCCATTAACCCAGCACTGCCAGCTCGCCACTAAACCGTATCCCTCAGCACCACAGTTACACAGCTTTTCAGTCTCTCCAGGAATGGGAACTCCACCACTGCCCTGGAAAGCCAGGTCCAGGCCTTGGCAACCCTTTTGGGGAAGAAAATGCTGCAGGTGTACTCTGCAGTTGTGGAGTTTCTCTGTGTGTTTTCTGTCCAGAGAAGGGCAGTGAAGCTGGTGAAGGGTGTAGAGCACAAGTCTTGGTAGGAGCAACTGAAGGGCTTGGGGTTGTTCAGCCTGGAGAAAAAGATTCTGAGGAGAGACCTCCTGGCTCTCTACAACTCACTGAAAGAAGGTTGGACTCACGTGAAGTCAGTCTGTTCTCCTAAGGGACAAGCGATTGGACAAGAGGAAATGCCCTCAGGTTGCACCAGGGGAGGTTTAGCTTGGACAGCAGGAGAAATTTTATCCACTAAAGGATTGTTTCAAAGCTGTGTAACTGTGGTGCTGAGGGCCATGGTTTAGTGGTGACCTGGCAGTGCTGGGTTCATGGTTGGACTGGATGATCTTGAAGGTCTCTTTGAACCGAAACGATTCTATGATTCTAAGGCACCAACCTCATGTCAATATTTGCTGTAACCTCTACAGTGGAGCTTTCCTTCAGTGCTAATTCATGTCATTACTGCCTTTCTAAGGACATAATTTTTTGGCAGCTGTGAACTTGCAGACTTTCCCAATAAGCTGGCAATGTGTCACTGCGGAGCTCAGGGCCAACAAGTCCTGCCGCTGAGGCCAGGAGAAACCCCTGGGTGGGTGTAATGGCTACTTTTGAAATGTGTGAGGTTAAAATGATTGGAGTAATACTTTTAATTGCTCTGTAATTAAGGTCCATCAGGAGAAGCAGTAGGGCCCAGGAGATACTTTGATAAGGCTAACTTATCCCCTCTGACATTAGGCAGGACAGACTGTTAACGCTCTGCGGGAAGCTCCTCGTGGGGAAAGCTGTGGAGCTGCTAATAATAATCATTCCAAGCAAAAGTGAAACCAGAATGCAAGTGAGCTCGGAAGGGGCTGTGTTGTGCTCTCTGCCTTTGTTTCATCTCATTGTTCAGAGCAGAAATCAGCAGAGCGCCGAGCATCTTGCATTCCCATATTTGGGTTTAAGATGGAAGCAGGATTAGATGTATGTTATTTATATGAACGATACCTTCTTACTCAGCAGATTGACTGTCTGTGTTTATTCAGTGTCACATCTGCTGGCTCTACTTGAACAAAAAGTTTCTGGCTCCTGTTGTCTGTCACTGTGGATCCGATACAATAGGGCCAGCTGGAGTCAAGTCTGCCGTATGCAGCATCCGTTGCGCAGCGAGACGGAATCGGGAGCTGTTGAGTTGTGATGGCAGAGCACAGCTGGATTTCCATACCCCACGTCAAATACGTGGTGCTGCTGGCCAGAAGAATCTTGCTTTACATCCTCTGCCAGTATGTCAGCTTTGGTCCCAACCTGGAGTGATTGAAAGTCTCAGGCACACAGTGGCCATCGCCAGGCTGACGGGGCCTTGAAACCCTGATACGAGCCCTGTGTGAGCAGAGTGAGGTGGAAACTGTTCCCACGTGGCCTGGCCCATCAGTGGATTTTGTCTTCAGAGGCTCAGATGCAAAACTTGACTCCTTTTCTGTTGATTCTGTAGCAGGAATGTTGTAGTGCTACTGGCATAATGACTGTTATTACGGTCTGTATGTGCACATATGGGTTTCTGGAGGCAGCTCTAAGCCATGTGTAGGCATCCGCTGAGATCCAAGAGACGAGAAGGCACAGATCTCTCAGACAGAAGCAGCGTGCCCCTGAGCAAGGAGGGCAAGGTGAAGAATCAGTGCAAGAGCTCCCGTGCTGGATGGAGCCATCCGATGCATGTACCTGTGTGCAATCATTCATAGGACCCAATGCAGCTGTTCACTGTCCTGCCAGAGTGCTGGCCATCAGGGATGCCAGGTGCCAGTGAAGGATCAGCTCAGGGTTGTGGGGGCTACTTTCCTGGTGGCATCTCAGAAGACTAAGAGGGAATCTTCTCAGTGCTGATCCATATCTAAAAGGTGAAGGTCAAGATGATGGAGCCAGACTCTTTTTTCATTGGTGCCCAGGGACAGGAGAAGGGCACAAACTAGAACACAGTAAGTTCCATCTGAACATGAAGAGAAACTTCTTTGCTGTGAGAGTGGCAGAACAGTGGAGCAGGCTGCCCAGAGAGGTTGTGGGGATCTCCTTCTCTGGAGACGTTCCAAACCCACCTGGACATTGTCATCCTGGGCAAGCTGCTGGGGGTGAGTCTGCTTTAGCAGCAGGGCTGGACTGGATGATCTCCAGAGGTCCCTTCCAACCCACACCATGCTATGATTCTGTGTGAGCTTGGTAGATCCCTGGCACTGCTTCTGGGCTTAGGTTTGTAAGAACATCCTTTGGGTGCAGATGGTCTGTCTAGCACCCTATTGTGGGAGCTGAGACCCCACCATCCACCACTAGAAGTGCTCTAGTGAGAGAAGGGGGATGAGAGAAATGATCCATACGACTACAAACTGTGGTTGCTTTTTTTTCCTTTTTCCTTTTTTGAAGTGATGCTGTAAAGACTCCAGTGACACTTCTTCCTACAGATAGCAGGGGAGAAATCAAGCAACAATAAATATTGAAACAGGAGCACAACCTTGTTGGCAGGCCTCTTTTTCCCTGTTAAAACGGGAATGAAGTGTCATTGTTGTCTTTATCAACCGTCATCACAATGCTGCATCATGTCAAAAGCCAGGCAGTGGAGGTGGTTGGCATTTGGAGCTGTTGCACACTGTGATGTCCTGGTGTTTTTGGAGGCTCTGGTTCAAAGAAGGTGCTTGACTGTTCTAGAAGCTGTAGAAGACACCTGGGTGATGAGACACTGAAACAGGTTGCCCAAAGAAGTGGTGGAATCCTCATTCCTGGAAGTTTTTAAGGCCAGGCTGGATGGGGCTCTGGGCAACCTGAGGAGGTTTAGCCTGGAGATTAGGAAGACATTCTTTACAGTGAGGGTGGTGAGACACTGAAACAGGTTGCCTACAGAGGTTGTGGATCACAGAATGTTAGAGGTTGGAAGGGACCTCCAGAGATCATTGAGTCCAAGCCCCCTGTCAAAAGCAGGATGACCTAGGGCAGTCTGCACAGGTATGTATCCAGGTGGGGTTTGAAAGTCTCCAGAGAAGGAGACTCCACAGCCTCTCTGGGCAGCCTGCTCCAGTGTCCAGATGTCCCCTCCCTGGAGGTGTTCAAGGCCAGGCTGGATGAGGCCTTGAGCAACCTGGTCTGGTGGAAGGTGTCGCTGGCCACGGCAGGGGGTTGGAACTGGATGATCCTTGAGGTCCCTTCCAACCCTGACAGTTCTGTCATTTTCTAAGAGCTTTTCACTAAGGAAATTCTGAGGCTGTGTGTTGTTTGTTACAACTACCTGAACACCTCCAAGCCATGTGAAAGGCATCTCCTCGGCGTGCTCCTTGCACTTGGCACTTTTGTTCACTTTTCTGTGCCGCTCTTTTGTCCAGCTCGGGAACCCTCTCGGAGCCTTTTCTCTGAGAAAGTTCCCTTCTCCCCACCGAGCTGAAAGAGGAAATTCATGAAGACTGGGATTTTTTTCAAAGCAAAAATCAGCCTTTTTTGTTGTCTGTTTGTTACCCTACGAAACAAGATGGGATCTGGCCAGGGTTGTTATAGTAACTACTAAGATTTCCTCAAGAGAAGGAGGAAAAAAATAGAACACAGCCCCATTCATCTCTTCCTTCCAGTTTTTCATTCAGAGTTGCATGCTGTTCCCTGCAGATCATTTGCAAGACACACAGCGTAGGTAATTTCAGGGACAGAAACCACATACCAATAATGAGCCCAAATGGCTCTCCAGAACGTGATGCTGGCACTCCTGGCTTGTTTTCTAGTTTTGAAGGCAGTAAAGGTTGCCTGCTCTGGATCTGCAGGCATTAGTCATTCAGCTGTCTGGCTTGTCACCTCTGGGTTGTCGTGCTGCAGCGCTGGACAATTAGGTTTTGGTGGTGCTCATGCTGGGTAATGGCTTTTTCCTCAGAGGAGGCTTGGAAACAGCCATGAGGCCAACAGGGCAAGGAGCTATCCAGAACAGCTTCAAAAGGATAAAGTCCTCATGTGATCTTAGAGTCATAGAATCATGTAGGCTGGAAAAGACCTTTAAGATCATCAAATCCAAACGTTAACCTAACTCTACCAAGCCTGCTGCTAAAACATCTCCCTCGGCACCACGTCTTTTCAGTCCCTTGAGGGATGAAGATTCAACCATTTCCCTGGGCAGTCTGTTCCAGCACTTTGCAACCATTTTAGTGAAGAAACTTGTCCTCATATCCAAACTAAGCCTTCTAAGGGCCATTGGACATGCCTGTACAGGCTCTCCCCTTCTGCTGAGGAGCTGCTATTCAGTGCAAGAGCTTACAAGGTCTGAAAGCCACCGGGGCTGGAAAGAACCTGGCACTGCCCGTGTGAGCTCAGCCGGTGCAAAACCAGCCGTGGGTCCGCTCCCAACCCTCTGGCTCTGCAAAGTGAAGGAATTTCCACCAGTCCATATGTCTTGTGTGTTGAATGTTTTAGGGACAATAGTCATGCATTAATTGCTGCTTTCAGGTTGGCATAACTGCTGGTGCTTCCAAGGAAACAACAAAGTACTCTTTGATGTTTGCATGAAAGGGAGCAAAGTAGTTTCCCTTCAAGGGATCCCATGGACACGAGCTGGTAATGAGCCTGGGGACACTCTCCTGATTTACAGGGGGTGTGAGAGCAGAGCTTGCAGTGACAGCAGGAGCCCTGACACGAACACACTGAAACCACAGGGCTGTAGATGAGCCACCAGCATTCTGTGTGTTATTTGGGACAAAATATTCTGCATTTAGGAAATGCTCTCCAGCACCAACGTTAGCAGTGCTGCCAGAATGATTGAGCTAGTGCAGAAATGTCAGACCAAAGTCCACCTTACTCATCTGGGTGGCAAATAACCTGCTGCAGGCTTTTGGAAATGAGTGATTTGTTGGGCTTCAAATATTTGGGAGCCTTTACTCACTCATCTGATGCTTTCTGCAGGCTTGGATAAGCAGATGTAATCCCAGGGAAGCCACTCTTTATATCCTGACTTGTTCTTCTCTAGCTGTGTGTAGTCCAAGAATCTTTCTACCTCCCTACTTCTACCCTACCAATTTATTGCAATTTATGGAATGTAATATTTATTAGCACTCTAGCAAGCCGTTAATTCAATATGCATCTGCATTTGTCAAATACAGAACTAAAATCACATTTTGGCTGACACTGTCTTCTCTTTCTTGAAAACACCTGCATTTGGATGGTCACTGATTTTCAAAATTCTTTAGGTCTTTAGAATCACAGAATGGTCTGGGTTGGAAGGCACCTCCAAAGCTCATCCAGTCCAACCCCCCTGCAGTCAGCAGGGACATCCTCAACTAGATCAGGTTGCCCACAGCCCTGTCAAGCCTCACCTTGAATATCTCCAGGTATGAGGCCTCAACTACCTCCCTGGGCAACCTGTTTGCAGTGTTCCACCACCCTCATGGTGAAGAACTTATTGGATCCTAATACACTCTCAGGGGAATGGAAGGTGAAAAAAAAATGAAATCAATCTGTAGTATTGAGAACCAGTTTCTAACCTAAACCATCCTGTTTGGTTTATTTGAATAAATACATGTATCATATAGACAATAACTGTGTACCCACTTTAGCTATTCCAGTGGAGAGAGGGAAACACAAGAGAGAGACTTTTTTTCTTGATATTTTTCTTTTCTTTTTCTGTTTCATCTAAACTTTGCTTCAACTACAGAACGTTGTTGAATACTTCCATACATGACCAACTGTCCTGGGAGTAAATGAAGGATTCTGACAGGATGGTACCAAGGGACAGCAATGTGCCCTTGGGGCCAAGAGGGCCAATGGTATCTGGGGTGCAGCAAGAAAAGTGTGTTCTGCAGGGCTAGGAAGGTTCTCCTGCCCCTCTGCTCTGCCCTGGTGAGACAATACCTGGAATACTGTGTCCAGTTGTAGAGTTCCCAGACCAAGAGAGACAGGGATCTCCTGGACAGAGTCCAACAGAGAGCTACAAGGGTGATTAGGGGACTTGAACATCTCTGCTATAAAGACGGAGCAAGCTGGGGCTGTTTGGAGAAGGCAGAGAGGGAATCTTATCAAGGTCTTTAAATATCTGAGGGGTGGGTGTCAAGATGAAGGTGCCAGGCTCTTTTAGTGGTGCCCAGAAACAGGATAAGAAACAACAGGTACAAGCTAGAACACAGGAGGTGCCACCTCAACATGAGGAGATACTTCTTTGCTGTGAGGGTGACAGAGCCCTGGAGCAGGCTGCCCAGAGAGGTTGTGGAGTCTCCTCTGGAGACTTTCAAAGCCTGCATGGATGGATTCCTGTGTGACCTGCCCTAGGTGACCCTGCTTTGGCAGGGGGCTTGGGCTGGATGATTTCTTGAGGTCCCTTCCAACCCCTTCACTCCAGTGCAGGACAAGTGTTGCAGACCAGGCTGCTGTTCTGTTTGCAGAGTCGCCTGAAGGAAGCTGTGCAGCTGCTGGAGGATTACAAGCATGGGACTTTGCCCCCGGGAGTCACCAACAAGGAGGTAAGAGGAAAAAGCTCTTCCCCTGTGCCCTGTAGGTCAAATAACCTCTTTTATTACTTTTTTCCCTGTTCACCTGTGATAATTTCTTCTCATGAAAGACAAATAGTCCTGATGTGAGCTAGACCAGAAGAAAGGAGCCTGAAGTCAAACCAAAGCTGCACTCTGCATCCCAACTGCAGGACATTCCAGAGGGCTTTGCATCCACTCCTTACAACGCCAGAGTTCAACCTTGCCTGCCTCTCCAACAGGCAGCTGCTTTGAAGGAAAATAAAACACAACTTTATGTGGTTTGAGCTAATTCTGCTCAGGGATTTGACTTCTCAACTCAGGCTCTGCTCGCTGAGGCACTTTCTGCAATTCAGGGCAGGGTTGCACAGCCAGCAGCTGCTCCTAGCAGGGAGAAGCTGATGGGGAGAGCTCCTGCCAAAGGCTGGGCTGCAGAAGGGCTCTGGCTGAGACTTGCTCCTGGGCACATCGAGGGCCCTGCCACCGTTCGTGTGCCTCTTTGGGGTGCAGAAAGTCAGAGGTGGCACCTGCAGGGAGGAGTGGACAGGACAGGTGACCCTCAACTGACTAACAAGGGACTGCAGCCCATGGATGTCATCTTCAGGAGAAAGCTGAGGGATCACCAGGGTCAAGCCTCTTCTTCAGTGGCTGTTGTCTGAGGACTCTGGTCCTTCTGCCTTCAGTCCCAATCTGTGTGTTCCTGAATCCATTTCCTGTCAGGGACTTCTGTGCCTGCCCCCAGTGTCACTGGTGACAATGGTGACATCATTGCCATCAGGGGTTGGATATGGGTTTGTATCTCTATATCTCTGTTTCTTTGGATTGTTCTCATTTCCATCCCAGCTGGTTTAGTTTCTTTCCTATGCCATCAGTTTGTCTCCCTTATTCCCTTTGGGAAGGCAGAGGGGTTCATAGAGAGCCTCTGGCACTGGTGGCTGGCTCAGCCCCTAACCTGTGACACAGCTGTGGCAGGTAAGTAGAGAAAACTAAAATTCACATTCACTCAGAAAGTGGTAGGTGCTGTGTTGAGCCATGCCTTCAGCAAGTATAAAGGGGAAAGCAGCTCTCCCTGTGTGATGTGTGGTGGAGGCATTGCTCTCCTGGTCCTTTGATGTCACTGCAAGCTTTCAACCACAATCTGATTACAGGGAGGAAAAAAAAAGAACCTGAGGCTGAGGGAAGGAGAAGAGCAGAGAATGATGCAGCAGCAGATGACTCAGTTCCCATCTGCCTGCAGGCAGATGAAATACAAGTCATTCACTGTGGCAAACCACACAGACTTTTGACCTACATTTTGGATTAGCCTAGTGCCAAACCTGGGATGTACCCAGGGTTCATTCAGAGTGGCACTGAGGGAGCAAACTGAAGCAGAGCCTTTCATGTTGCCCTCAGCCATGAAGACACTGGCAGGAGGTGAACCTGGGGATGCAAGTTGGAGAGTTCTCAGTGTACAACAACCGTGAGTCAGCTATGTGCCCTTGAGGTCAATGGGGTGTGTTTAGAAGAGTGTGGCCAGCAGGTCAAGGGAGGTTCTCCTCCTCCTCTGCTCTATCCTAGAGAGCTCACATCTGGAGTACTGGAGTTCTGGTCTCTCCATTCAAGACAGGGAACTACTGGAGAGAGTCCAGCAGAGGCTACAGAGGTGCTGAGGGGCCTGGAGCATCTCTGTGAGGAGGAAAGGCTGAGAGCCCTGGGGCTGTTGAGCCTGGAGAAGAGCAGCCCCAGAGGGGATCTGATCAATGCTCAGCAAGAGCTGAAGGGCAGAGGGCAAGAGGATGTGGCCAGACTCTTGCAGTGGTGCCCAGTGACAGGACAAAGGGCAACAAGTACAAAGTAGAACCCAGGAGGCTCTATCAGAACAGGAGGAAAAATGCATATTTGCTGTGAGATTACTGGAGCCGACTGCACAGCGAGGCGGGAGATGCCCCATCCCTGGCACCATTCTAGGTCAGGCTGTTTGGGGCTCTGAGCAACCTGATCTATTTGCAGGTGTCCCTTCTGACTGCAGGGATATTGGACTAGGTGATGTTGAAGTGTCCCTTTTAATCCAAACAAGTCTGTGATCATTATAGCCATGAGGTTTCTGAATGCTGAAGCTGTGGAGACATTAGGCATTGGGCTCTTCACATGATGATCAGCCCTGCACTGCCCTTTCCTTCTCTGAGGTGGAGAGGAAGGTCTGGCAGTAAACGTGATGGAAGCAGGGCTGTGGTTTCTGTCTCTGCAATGGCTGGAGGATGCTCTTAGTTTCTGCACTCAGAGCACTGGTTATTTTCTACCTCTGAAGGTGGAGGGGAGCATGTGGGGAGATCTGGGTAGCTGGCAAGCTTGCCAGTGCTGAATTCCATACGAATGTGCCAGATCTATCCAGCTGTAAGTGTCTCATTAATTACTGCTGCCTTTGCGGAACATACGACGTGCTGCTTGATTGCCTTGGGGGAGGGGAAGTTTCTCACTTGCATAGATATCACCCCAAATTTTCTCCTGCTGAACCAAAGGCACCTGGAGAATACAGTTTTGCTTTCCTCAAGCTAACTTGGACCGCTAGCATGGCCTTTCTGTGCACCACTGTCTGCAGGATGGCCTCTGGCTTCAAGGCAATAACAATTTGCAGTTGTTCTGGTGCTAATTTGGGAAAGGGACTCAATGCAGCTCTGGAGAGGTGCCCACTTTGGAGCTTGTGAGCATGGGTTGATGTTGGAATTAAAGACTGAGCCATCTGATGTTTTACGTAGCTGGGAACCGAGTGTGTCACACACACCTCTGATGCACTGATGAAGTTGCCACGTGCTGGCAACAGACCAACAGATGGGAGGTGATTTGATTTGGGGCTGATTTTCCTTCACCCCTCGTTGCCTGTGAACGAGGAGTCTTGTGTTCATGGTGGGCAAGGAGTAGTGACTTGGCTCATCTGGCCTGCTGATGCAGCTGTATCTGAAACAGGTTGATTTGCTCTTGTTCCACAGCTAAGAGGCCGGGTGGAGCTTCTCATGAGAGAAGCGCTCCACTTAGTCCTGCTTAAGAGCTGATGGAGGTTTGATTGCTAGAGGCCCTTAGAGATGCAGAGGCTAAGCATTGCACCAGGCTCTTCAGGCATGGGCTGGGGATGGCACGTGTGTGTGTGAAGCCATGCCTGAATGGGCTGCAAAGCTCCATAATCAGAACTAAAGTCATTAGCACCTTGGAAGCCTTTAAAAATAGCACTTTGGGCAGAGTTTGAGTGCATTAGCTTTTGAAGAACCCAACCCCCTCCCCCAAATATCAACTTTGAGATCCAGAAGACAGGTTGTTTTGACAGAGTTGTTTCACTAATCTTCTGCCTGATCCACTTTCATGGTGCAGCGTGTTTGACAGTGTTCAAATTCCTGGGCTTTTTCCTCCCCCCATTCAGAAATTCATGGTTCTCATGAAGGATGGCAGGCAGGAACTTGAAAGCATAACAGCAGCTCAGCACACTCTATATTGCTTGCTGAAATGGTTTCACCACATGAAAAATGGAAAACTTAAAAGCCTAAAGCTATGTAACGTCAAGTATCTCCTCCACACTTCTCTTCTTGACAGGGCTCTTGCAGAGGGAGGCTTTCTCTTCCGCATTTTCGGAGCAGGTTTTTCAAAATGAGCTGCAATGGAATGATTATGGAACATCTAAAGGATAAAAAACCCTCTGAAGAGCCAGAATCACAGAATCCCAGCGTGGTGGGGGGTTGGAAGGGACCTCTAAAGCAGGGGCACCCACAGCAGCTTGCCCAGGATCACAAGGGCCAGGTGGGTTTGGAATCTCTTCAAAGGAGGCGGCTTCACAACCACTCTGGGCAGCCTGCTCCAGGCCTCCGGCAGCCTGCCAGTGAAGAAGTTGCTCCTCATGTTCAGGTGGAGCCTTCTGGGTCCCAGTTTGTGCCCATTGTCCCTTGTCCTGTCACTGAGCACCAACACTGCCGACACCTACATCTATTCCACTTCCAGGTCACTGACACTCATGCAGTAGCTCCTGTACTTGCTCTTGAACTGGAGTGACTTCCTTGCCTGGGAAAATGGCCACTACCTGAAGGAGCCCCAAACCTCTTTATTGGGCATCATTAGCAAATTATGAGGAATTGATCTGGGAGCTGCCAATAGCTGCAAGGCTGCTGATGGCTTTTGACTGAGGAACATTCATCTTTTTAGTTCTTCCATCAGAAAGGTGTTTAAACCCCGTGATTTTTATCATAGGTGTATCCATCCATGTAGTCAGCAAACCAGAGGACAACTGGCTGCATGAGAAGTATTTCTTCAGTGCTGCATATTGGATCCTGCAGTCTCCACTTCTTCAGCTTAGCTTTGTTTACCCAACCTTGTCATAGAGTCATAGGATTGTTTTGGTTGAAAAAAGGCCTTTAAGATCATCAAGTCAAATCATTCACCCAACATTACCAAATCCACCGCTAAACCATGGCCCTGAGCACCACATCTACACATTTAGATTGGACATGAGGAACAATCTGTTCCCTAAAAGGGCTGTCAAGCCCTGGAACAGGCTGCTTAGAGCAGTTTTGGAGTCACCATCCTCGAAAAGATTGATGGGGACTCCACCAGTCCAGAGGGAGCCCACAAAGATGATCCAATGGTTGGAACCCCTCTGCTGTGAGGCCAGGCTGAGAGTGTTGGGGTTGTTCTGCCTGGAGAAGAGAAGGCTCCAGGGAGTCCTTCTGGTGGCCTTTCAGTACTTAAAGGGGTGATCAGAAAGCTGGGCTCAGACTTTTTAGCAGGTCCTGTTGTGACAGGACAAGAGGTGATGGCTTGAAATGAAATGAGGGAGATTTAGAATAGAGAGAAGGAAGAAATTGTTTACACTGAGGGTTGGGGGACCCTGGCCCAGGTTGCCCAGAGAGTTGATAGATATCCTATCCCTGGAACTATTGCAGATCGGGCTGGACAGGACTCTGAGCAACCTGATGTAGTTCAAGCCATCCCTGCTGACTGCAGGGGTTGTTGGACTAGACGACCTTTAAAGGTCACTTCCAACTCAAGCTGTTCTGATCTGGTGGTGTGTATCCCCTTCCATCTCCCCATCCCAGAAGAAGCTTGAAAGTGGTAAGATCCTGAGAAGAAGAAGTAAAAAAAGGGATGTGTAGGATTCATGTTGATGGGAGAAACTGGTTCAGTTGTCACTTCTGCCCTGTCTTTTCCTGCTCCGTAGCTGCTAACGTCTTGTTGCCTTTCTACGAGGATTCCTCCTCTTGACCATCCGTTCGCTGCTGCTCATTTAAGTGGCCTCTCATTATACCTCAGGAACATTTTTAGCATGTGTTCCTTGCAGTCAAGGGGGAGATGTGCTAAAGGTCCTGCTGCTGAAGGCAGTTTTCATGACGGCTTCCACTGGTGGCTCCCGGGGTTGGCAGGATCCAGCCCTGCGCGCAGCGCTCCGGTGGCTGGTGCGAGCTGCGAGTGGGTAGGTGAAAATGACACAGACAAGTGCACTGGGAGCCAATTTGCAGCAGAAGGTATAGACTGTAACATATCCAATTCTAAACAGGGCAGGCAATTCCCCAAACTGCCTCCTGGAGGGAATCTCCACTGGAGTAAAAAGGTTTCATTTGAGGGAATGGTTTCTGCTACAACAGCAAGGGCTGTAAAAATGTCAGCCTGATAAACAAGGATGAAGAGGCAGCTTGGTTGCAGTAGGACCTTTCTTCTAGCTCAGGAGCATTGGGGCTGAGGTTGGAGCCTCAAACCAAAAGATTTTACCAGGTGCAAGGCATAATGATGTGGCTTTTGTCCTTTTTTTTTTGGGTCTCCTTTCACTAATTTGTAGCATTGCATCTGTGTCCTCTTGTGTGTGTGTGAGTCCCTTTCCCAACCTGTCCAACAGACCAGCACAGATTGGAGGAACAGATTGAAGCTGGCATGTCAGCAGTGGTAGAAGCTAAAGAGAAGCAGCACTCAGTGGCTATCAGCTATGGAGAGATTGAAATCACAGGCTCACAGGATGTTAGAGCTTGGAAGGGACCTCCGGAGATCATCGAGTCCAACCCCCTGCCAGAGCAGGACCAGAGACTCTAGCTCGCTGGTCTGGTTTCCTGGAAATCACTCCCAGCTTACAACACAGCTGCTTTTTGCTGGCTGATTATTTTTTTCCTGCTCAGTGCTGCAGAAATGTGCATGGCTGAAGAGCCCCTTGGAACATCAAGATGCAGACAACTCATGCGCCATAACCTGCCTTTGAAGATATCAATGCTGGCGAGATTTCATTATGGACCTCAGGCTGCTCTACTTCCTCAATTTTCACCCCTAAACACTTTATATTTTGATTTTTCTTAGCTAGACTTCCCTGCAGTCATTCCATGCTGGAACTGTTCTACTGGCAGGCCAAACAAAATGTGTCCTTTCTGTTGTCTGCTTCAAAATTGGGGTAGAAATTAGCTGCTAAGCCCTCGTCTTAATATTGCTGCTTAATATCACTGTTCATTAGCCTAATATGGCTCCAAATATTGAACAGCAGTAGCCTAAGGCTGTTCAATATTTGGAGCCATATTAGGCTGATGAACAAGTTAGGGTCAGAGCCCTGATGTTCCCCGTTTGTAGATTTCATACCACCCTGCCCTAAAACGCTTAATATCTAAGGAAGAATTCGAATGCAGGCAAAGAAATGTGGTGATGAAGGTTCCTCGACCTCTTCTACCTCCCCTCCATCCCTTCTGTCCCGATCTCAGGCATGCACCCCAGAATCTCCCTATGGTCCTGCCAGCAGAGAGAGGTAAAGAGCCACCAAATAGCAGAAGTGTCTGAGGGTGCTTGGTGTGTGCTGAATGAAGGTTGTCAGGAGCGAGTGATGCTTCTTTTTTGTTTCTGGGTTTGGTTTTTTTTTTCTCCATGCAAGTTTTTTTTTTTTTTCGTTTTTAATGCCAAGAAGAGGTTTAAGAACTTGTCTGATGAATTAGATGCAGCCCTCATAGCTGTGCATCTTGTGGAGATGACTCCATCCTTCAAAGTGCACCCACAATAGGGATGGGTGCCTATTAAATTCCTCATTGCCTCTCACATCAGATCATTCCCCTGGTGTGCAAACTTGTTCTGTGCCCAGAATATTGCCAGGGAAAGCGTGATGCCATGGCAGCATGAGCTGATGGAAGTCAGCACTGCCATGTCTCTGCCTCCTCTCCTCCTGCCCATGTGTTCCCACCTCCCTGCTGGCTTGCCCCTGGCACAGCTGGTTCTGAGAGCTGATCTTAATAAAAACTCAACTTCCCTTTCCCCCTTCCCCAAATGTCTCATTTTATGAGCAGCTCCCTGTGCCTTCTGTGTGCTCTGTTGTCTGTGCCATGAGGGGCTGGGGGCACACCTGGGATGGGGAGGGCTGATGCGGCTGTGGTGCCATGAACTATTCCAGCTTGATTTGCTGAAGGTGGGAGAAGTCTGGGATGGAGATAGAAAATTACAACAGGGCTATGAAGGTGCTAAGGGGACTGGGAACATCTCTGTGAGGAGGAAAGGCTGAGAGACCTGGGGCTGTTTAGCCTGGAGAAGAGCAGCCCCAGAGAGGATCCGATCAACGCCTGTAAGGTGGATGAGCCTTTTCAGCGGTGCCCAGTGACAGGACAAGGGCCAATGAGCACAAACTGGAATGCAGGAGGTTCTATCTGAGCAGGAGAAAAAAATTTCTTTGCTGTGAGGGTGCCAGAGCCCTGGGGCAGGCTGCCCAGAGAGGCTGTGTAGTCTATGGAGAGATGCCAAACCCACCTGGACATAGTGATCCTGAGCACCCTGCTTTATCCCTGATTTAGCAGGGGGTTTGCACTGGCTGATTCCCAGAGGTCCCTTCCAACCCCTACTGTTCTGTGTAATTCTGTGTAATTAATCCAGGTTTCATCAGACCTAATTATCTTGAGCTGTGGATATTTTGCTGACTAAAAATCCTTGTAGGTCCAAGACACCAGGTGTTCATATTTGTGATCCATCCAGATCTTGCTGTTTGTAGGATCTTAGGCTAATTCAGGCTGGAGGGGACCTCAGAAAGATCATCTAGTCCTGCACAAGTATGCAGATTTAACTGCTGGGATTCTCTCTGTTCATTTGGCTGTGTGTTGGCTTACCCGTGCGTGACTATCAGTGGGAAAACAAGACGGCAATGAGACAACTCTGTTGCCCTGTTCTGTGGCCTTAGAAACTCCATCCTGAAAGCTGCACCCCTTCAACCTAAGGGGGTAGGTAAATGCCCATCCCTCCCCCCAAAAAAAAAACCCCAAAACCCAACAAAACCCCAAGGGGATGTTTGGAGGGGAAAAAAATAGTTAAAAACCTCAAGGGAATGATCTGTAGTGAGAGGAAAAATGCGGCTCTTTGAAATTGTCCCTTGGAGACAGACATTTGCTATTCTCCAGCCAGCCCCTGCCTGCGAGCGTTGGCGGAGCATGAACCGTGGTGTGTCAGTTGTGACTTCTCACTCCTCAGCCTTTCCAAATGCGGTTTTTGGCAACTTGCTGTTTTGAAACTGTTTCATTTCTTCCCCATTAGTATCAGTGAAGTGAAAAGAGGCTCACCAGCTTAATGGGCATATATTTATTACTGTGTTCCTCCTTCAATCATCTTAGCAGCGGGAAGAGCCGCTCCTGCTGTCCCAGACACAGCAGAGAACAATGAATCCATCAGAGTCTAAACAGCATCCCTTTTGGAGAATAATGGCTTTTCCTAACAGTGTTGATGAAGAGCGAAGAGGTCCATTTGCAGTAAACTGTACTTTTTTTCCCCCACTCTGGTCCCTTGCAGGATACAATAAAACCCAGAGATCTGGGTTGTCCTGCTGCTTCCTTTCCTTCACAAGAAAGAAGCCAGTTTGCTGCTGCAAGGGCTGAACTTGGACCTTATCTGTGGTGCTAAAATAGGTTGACCATTTCCAGAACACAAAAGGCGCCTTGAGAGCTTGGACGGAAGTGTTTTAGGTTAAGGGACCTCCAAGAAAGTGGAATGGATGATGTTTAAAGTTCTCTTCCAACCCAAAGCATTCTATAATTCTATGATTCTGGTTCAACAAGGCCGAGTTCTGGGTCCTGAACTTGGGTGATAACAAGCCCGTGAATGGTACAGGTGTGGGGAAGAGTGTCTCAAAGTGCCTGATGGAAAATGACCCTGGGGTGTTGGTGATAGCCAGCTGAACAGGAGCCAGAGTGTGCCCAGGTGGCCAAGATGGCAAACAGCATCCTGGCCAGGATCAGCAACAGCGTGGCCAGCAGGACCAGGACAGGGATTGTCCCTCTGTATTGGGCACTGATGAATACTGGGTTTGGTTTTGGGCCCCTTGCTCCAAGAGTGACATTGAGGTGCTGGCATGTGTCCAGAGGAGAGCAAGGAAGCTGGTGAGGGGTCTAGAGCACAAAGTTTGGGAGGAGAGGCTGAGTGGTTTAAAAGTCTCTGGAGTGGATTAAAAACTGTGTGGATGTAGTGCTGAGGGACATAGTTTAGTGATGACCCATCTTTCAGTTTCAACCCATCACCCCTTGTCCTGTCACAGCTGGCCCTACTAAAAAGTCTATCCTCAGCTTTCTGATTGGCCCTTTAAGTGCTGAAAGGCCACCAGAAACTTTCCCTGGAGCCTTTTCTTCTCCAGGCTGAACAACCCCAACTCTCTCAGCCTGGCCTCACAGCAGAGGGCTTCCAGCCCTCACATCAGTGTTGTGGCCTCCTCTGGCCCTGCACCAGCAGCTCCATGACTCTGCTGTGCTGAGGGCTCCAGAGCCCCTTGCCCTGAGTCACACACAGTCAAGAAAACTTAGAATCATAGAATTGTTTTGGTTGGAAAAGACATTTAGGTCAAGCCCAGCTGTTAACCCAGCACTGACATCTTCAGCTATGTTATAGGTGGTCTGGATGCATCCAGCTGCACTCATGTGGGATGGAGCTGGCTGCTTCTTTCAGCAGTGTTGGAGCTGGCTTGTAAACAAGGGTGAGCAATTTGTAAAGACAGATTTCTGCTCTAGGTGAAATTTGGTGTGAGGGAAAACAAACCCCATCTTTGTGCCCAGCTTCTTAGAATCACAGAATCATTTTGGTTGGAGGAAACCTTTAGGATTATCAAATCCAGGCATTAACCCAGCACTGCCAGGTCACCACTAAACTGTGTCACAGAATCACAGAGTTAACCAGGTTGGAAAAGACCTTCAAGACCATCAAGTCCAACCTATCACCCAACACCATCTAATCAACTAAACCATGGCACTAAGTGCCTCATCCAGTTTTTAAACACTTCCAGGGACCGTGACTCCGCCACCTCCCTGGGCAGCACATTCCAAAGGCAAATCTCTCTCTCTGAAGAATTTCTTCCTAACATCCAGCCTGAACTGCAAAATTGTTTCAGAATCATAGAATTGTTGGGGTTGGAGAGGACCTCAAGGATCATCCAGTTCCAACCGCCCTCACCACAGCTGGTTGCCCAGAGCTACATCCAGCCTGGCCTTAAAAACTCCCAGGGATGAGGCTTCCACCACCTCCCTGGGCAACCTGTTGCAGTGTCTCGCCACCCTCACAGTGAAGAACTTCTTCCTAACATCCAATCTGAATCTACCCATTTCTATTTTTTTTTTCCATCCCCCCTAGTCCTGTCATTAGCTGACACCCTAAAAGTCCCTCATCAGCCCCATTTCCCCCTTTTTCCCCTCAAATCCCAAAACACCTGGGCTCTGTTGGAGTCTCCTCCCACCCCAGGTGTAGGCACTTTGCCCTCCCCACCCACTCCTCTATTTAATCCCTGCCAGGAAGGGCAGCAGCCCCAAGCTGAGCCCATCTGGGCTGGAGGATCCTCCTCTTGTCTCTGGTGAGTGCCCCTGGTGCACACTGGGTGATGGTGGTGGTGACAACAAAGGCCGGGGGCCTGGTGGCCCCCGGTTGTTAGGGCCAACATTGATGACTGCTCCAATCTCACCCACGGGTGCTGGCTGGGGCTCCTTACTGGGGCTGAGCTCCTCTGGGTGGTTTCTTGGCTGGTGAGGGTCTTGCCCCAGGCTCTGAGATGGGTGTAAAAAGGGTGGTGGTGGAGCAGGAGCTGTTTAGTCATAGGATATTATGCTAATGGCACTATTTTTACCTGGAGCCCCCTTTGGGCTCTCATCATTCAATAAATCTCTGCTTTTGTGCCTTCTCTACAGACCGTTTCTTCCCCTTCACTGCTTCTTTTCAGAAATAAGGAAGGAAAGGAGGAAAAAAAGGAAATGCATTCACTTATCCATCAGCTCTGAACAGGAAGCCCTGAGGAAGAGGGGCAGGTTGGAAAGTGCGAATCACCTGTTGTGAATCACAGGGCAAATTTCATGAAGCACAGTCAGCAAAAGACTGCTTCTTCTCCATTGCGGTTGTGTTTCATGGTGGTAGATGTAGAGGGGAAACGAGAAGTTCAAGCTGGCTTGGAAACCTCAGTTGCACTTCTCTACAGACAGAGTCCCTGAGAAAGGGACATTGTGACAAGTGAATCCCCATCCTTCATGCAGGATTAACCAGGTTGGAAAAGACCTTCAAAATCATTGAGTCAAAGGTCTGTGTCCCTCAGCACCACATCTCCATGGCTTTTGAGGGATCAAGGGATGGAGACTCTGCCACTGCTCTGGACAGCCCGGTCCAGGGCTTGGCAATCTTTTGGGGGAAGAAATTGCTCCTGATGTGCAACTTGGTCTTCCTGTATGTAAGAGGAGGGAGGTTAATCTCTGAAGGATAGCTGGTCCCCTTCATAGTGATTTTTATAGTGGCAGGTGTTAGCTAATAGATTTGGGCTGCATCTGTTCTTTTTTCCCCCAAAGCTATCTCTAAGCTGCTATTCTGCTGCTAAATAAGGACTGCTAACGAATGTCCTGTCAACCCAGGATCTTATCTATTCCCCAAGAGTTTTTCCAGTCTCTAGCTCCCTACCACAGCTTTGGCTTTCATTGGTTGTGGCAGTCTTTGATGTCCTTCCTTTAAATGTCATAAGCACATGGAGTTTCTGTGTCACTGAGTTCAGTTCTTGAGTTCAGGGGTTTAAAGCTATCTGCTGTAGGTGGTGTGCGAAGTGGTGAGGATCTCTTCCTCAAAAACTTGTAGGAAAAAGACCCAGAATTCCAGGGAAGGATGGCTGGAAATACCGTGCTTGAGTCCAGCATCCTGAAATGTTGGACACTGAGGTGCTGTGAGCAAACAGTCCTGGAGCCGATTCCACCACCACCACCACCACCATGAGGGAGATCTCCATGGATCAGAGTCTGAGCTGGTCTGGTAGAAGGTTGCAGTGGTCACTGGCAGGAGAAACCTGTCCACTGTTGTCTGCTTAAGTTGCTGGGGAGATGGTGGAATGCATTAAACGGTGTTCCAACACTCCTGCTGCCTTACAGACTCAGAATGTTTTGCGTCGGAAGGGACCTTTAAAGGTCATCCACACTAAGCCCACTGCAGTGAGCTGCTCAGAGGTTGCCGCTTCTCCTCCAGGCTGTGTTGTTGTAAACCTTAGGTGAGCAGGTTTGGTTCTTGCACCAAATCTGAATGTTGGCCAAACCCCTGTGGCAGCTTCGAGCCGGTAACACCCAGCCAAGCTGGTGCAAAGGAAGCTCATCCCTCGCAGGAGACCCACCCAGTGCTGGCTGCCTATCTTTAGAGATGATGCTCCTCGAGCTAGCGTTAATTGAGCACGAATCCGGAGCTCTTCCACGTGCTGCAGTGAGGATGCTTTGGATTCACACTCGTGGAGACGAGCTCAAAATCAGGCTGCTTCTCGAAGGTGGCCGGAGAGAGCGTGAATGAAATCCCCAGCAGAAGCAGAGCCTTGCTGTCAGAAACGAGTCCCCAGCTGGCACGACTCGCCGGAGAAGTGGAGCTATTGAAAAGCTCTGCAGACAGAAAATGAATTAGAGGAGGGGAAAAAAAAAAAAAAAGGAGGGAGGGGGGGAGGGAAAAAAAAAAAGAGAAAGTGAAAATGAGCTGGCAGAATCTTTAGGTGACTCATCAGGTGCATCTTGCAAAGTCTCTTTCGCAGAAGTAATGAAATCGCATGTTCTAACAATATTTGCACTGCAGCAGGGAAATGCATAAATATTGGGATCAATTAATGAAATTAGATAATTTGACCAAAAAAGCCATAGTGCTGGCTCAGAAACCATCCCTCTTCCTTTTTGCTAGTCTTGGTGCTTCCAGCTAGGGAGGGAAAATTCCCCCGGGGTTTGGTCCTCGTCTAAGCTAGGCGAGACCTGGGCAGCCATGGGGTTGCTAGGGTGCTTTGAGTGGTCACCTGCAGCTGGAGGATTTCCACTTCCACCTTGTGGAAATCCTTGAGCTGGTGGGCAGGCAGGTGTAGAAAAGCCCTGGTAGATGTCTGGGCATGCAGCCTCCAGCCCTCTGGATGTGAGGGTTTGTGAAGACAAATGGAATCCTGGGGTACATACAGAAAAGCGTGACCAGTGAGTTGAAGGAAGTCCTCCTCTGTCTCTGCCCTAGTGAGACCACATATGGGCTTTGGGCTTCCCAGTTCAAGAGAGACAGGGAGATCCTGGAGGGAGTCAAGTGGAGGCTGTGAAGATGCTGAGGGGCCTGGAGCATCTCTGTGAGGAGGAAAGGCTGAGAGCCCTGGGGCTGTTGAGCCTGGAGAAGAACAGCCCCAGAGGGGATCTGATCGGTGCTCAGCAAGAGCTAAAGGGTGAGGGGCAAGAGGATGGGGCCAGACTCTTGTCAGTGGTTTCCAGTGACAGGACAAGGGCCAAACTGGAGCCCAGGAAGTTATGTCTGAACAGGAGGGGAAAATTCTTTGCTGGAGCAGGCTGCCCAGAGAGGTTGTGGAGTCTGCTTCTCTGGGGAAATTCTAAACTCATGTGGACGACGTGATCCTGGGCAACCTGCTTTACCAGGAGGGTTGGACTGGATGATCTCCAGAGGTCCCTTCCAAACCACATGGTGCTGGGGTTCTGTGATTCTGTATTTGAAAGAATTTATACTTGGGGGGTGGCACTCGGGGGGAGGGGGGAAGAAGTGGAAGGGGGCTTAATTTATCCCACAGCAAGATGTGAAGTGTGAGCGCCTGCGAGGCAGAGCATGCCCAGGGCACCTGGGTAGGGGCTTAGGCGGGTAATGGTGAGCTCTCCAAGCAAAAAGAGCTGCCGCTGCCTTCAGACTGATCAACAGCAAGAGCAGAGCTCCTCAGGTTAGCCTGCCCTTGGCTTGGCACTGGGACAGCTCTTGTTGGAATAATTTGTCTCGTTTCTGGCGCCCTTGCTTCAAGAGGATGTTGACAAATTGGAAAGATGTAAAAGAGCCACGAGGGTGGTTAAAAGATTGGCAAATGTTCCTTGCCAAGGAAGCAGCTAGGCTGCTGGCTCCCAGGGATTTGATGGCATTTTCTCTTTAAGCAGAGGTTAAAGGGTGGCTTTCAGCAGCTCCAGGTACGTGCATGAAGAACGAAACCAGGCAGCACTGGGGGCTGTCAGACAGAGGTGGGACACAAGCTGCTTGACGTTGAAGCCAGACTTGAACTGAGCAGAACAGGTTTTAATATTAAAGGCAAAGATCTGTCGTGGTGTTTTACAGGAGACTTGGTTTCAGATCCCTGTCTGGAGCGAGGTACCTTGGAATGGGGATTTTTTTATTTGGAGATCATAAGCTACATAGAGGTGTAATTCCTGGAGGAAAGCCCTCACAGGGGGCAAACTGTGGGGTTTCTCTATCTGCCAGAGCATCTCTTGATGCCGTGCACCTGCTCTGAGCTCTACCTGCACCTCATATGTGAGTCAAGGCCAGGTTGGACCAGGCCTTGAGCATCTTGGTCTAGTGGAATGTGTCCCTGCCTGTGACTTTCCTACTCAAACCATTCTATGATTCTGTGTTATTTTCCTCAGTGCTTGTAGATCTCTGCCTAAGCCTGATTTGAGGTGTTGTGGTGCTGCTGAGTTACAGTGAGTAAATAGCAGTGAGAGCTTGTGAGAGTTTTAAATGAGATTATCTTTTTTTTTTTTTTTTCTCCTCTTCACAAGCATTTTTTCAGTGCCTTTCCCTTCTTGTGGAACATAAAAACCAGCAGCTGACTTATTCTGCCTCTGGGTTTCATTTGAAGAGACACTTACTGTATTTCTCTGTGGGGCTTGCTCCACCTTTGTTCCCCAGCAAGCCTCAGTGCCTGCAGGAAGCTGATCCAGGGAGAGCCTGTGCTAAATTTACCTTGATCTACGTGTGGCAGAGTTACCAAGAGAATTCTGCCTTTGTAAAGCCGAGTGTGAAGTCTGCCTGTTGTTGTGCTCTCTTACAAGCAAGAATATCTTCTCTGCCTTGCTGGGCTTGCTGGCCATGCAGCTTTGAAGGAGCTTGCTGTGTCTGTAAGGCATCTTTAAATACATCCTTGAAGGATGCAGAACATGAGGCTGGTTTCAAGCATTGCCTTACAACAGCAGCTCAAAGATGCATAATTGGGGTTGGGTATAAAATGGCACTGCTGGGTTGTTGGGGTGTTTTGTGGTGGGTTTTTTTAATGACATGTTCTCTTCTCTTTTTCTAGCTGTGGGGAGCTCAAAAAATTAAGCAGGTAATAGCATTTTGTTGTATTTGGTTGTCGTTTTCTACTGCTGCTGCTTTCCGCCCCCCTCCCTTTTCATCCTCTTCTCCATTAGTGACTTTGCCAGTTGCTGTTTTGTCTTGCCACAGAAATGTAAATGCAGGAAGCACTGTTGCCACCAGAGAGTCTGATATTTTTTTTTTTTTTTTCTTTTTTTTTTTTTCTGGGGGTATTTATATATTTTGATGTCTTCATTTTCTCCTTCCTGTCTAGTCAAAAGATTTCTTGTCTCTAGGCTTTTGGAAATAGTTTGACAGTTCTTTGGGAAGGCTTTAGCTCTATCCTACCTTCCTCCTCTGCAGCTCCAGATCGTTTGGGGATTGGTTTTTTCATCCCCAGCCAGTTCAGCCCAGTGCAGCCTCCTGGGCTGGTTGTGAAGTGGAGTAAAAATGGGCCAAGTGAGTTCCTTCTCTGTTCATTGGTGACACAGGCTGAGGATTCCTATGGAGGGCAGGCTGTCCGCAGCCGCCAGCGATGCCTGAGAAGCTGTGGGTACTCAGACAGGTTGAATTATCTGGCAAATCCACATCCTGTGGCATCTGAAGGGATTTTATTTGGGTCACCCTTCTGGTGGCAACCAGAGCAGGCCAGATCTGTGCAGGTTTTATCCCCACTCAGACAGATCCTGAAGTAGCATTTCAGGTTTCCTACAGCAGGCTCATGCAGCCATACCTGCAGATGGGGGAGATGTTCCTTGGTCTGAATCCATCCACACACAAGTCCTTATGTTGGTCTCCTGCCACCCATTGGCTTCACAAGCAGCATAAAGTGACTTTTTTTTTTTACACCCTCCTTCCTGCCCTCCCCACCCCTCTGCCACAAAGAGGGCTCTGCCTTCCTTTCACAGGGCAGTTTCAGCCAGGCATTAAGCTGCACCTTGGTGGAGATGCTGAAAAGAGGCAGGGACAAAAATCAGGTTTCTCTTTCACCTTCCTAAATCTACGTTGTTTTGCCCCATGTGGTTAAGGTACAACAGAGGGTGGCCTTTGGGGCCATTGTAGCACCAAGAAAGAGGCACTTGCGGTATTTCAGGTTGTTTGACTGTTTTTCAGGCCATCATCCACCCCGATACGAATGAGACCATCTTCATGCCTTTCCGAATGTCAGGTATGGGGTGTCCTGACTGGGCAGTCATGGCTTTTACTGGGGATTTGTATCAAAGGGGTTGGGGTTTTTTTGTTTGTTTGCTTGCTTTGCTTTTTCTCCTGGATTGAGTTGCCTCTCATAAGCGTTTAGACCAAGATCAGAAACTAATTCAAATGAAGTGAAGGAGAATTAGGATCCTAAATACGAGAGCTAGTGCTTAATACTTTCCTTTCCCACAGATGCTTTAACCTGCACTCGAACCAACATCTCTTCTGGCACTTTTGAGGTGCCCAATGGGCATTTTAGTTTTGTAGTAAACAGTGAAGATTGATGCCCAAGGAGCATCCCCAGGAGAGAATGGACTGAGACTGAATTTTTTCCTGTGTGTGGTGGTACCTGACAGCCATGGCTCAGCTTGTCCATGGCTTCCCCGTGCTGCTTAATGATCAAGTTGTCACCTCTTCTTTCCCATTTTGGGGTGTCCATCTGCTGTGCACAGGTCCACAACTACCTCTGCAGTGCAGCCTTGGCCCTTTCCCAAAGGATCTATTTAAATAACTAGGACCTTTTCCAGGGGGAATATCTTCACTTGAATACTGGAGACAGGGGGAAAAGAACAGGCTTGGTGGCTTTTCTCCTCCAGTTCTTTGATGAAGGGTGATGTTGAGGGTGAAGTGGAGGGGAGAAGAGCCAGAATCCACTGCTTGGCTGCCTTGTTCTGTACTTTTCCTTACATTTTTCTTCCTCCCAGGTCTTTCCTTTTCCCACTGTAAACTGGTTCCAGGAGGTTTAATTTGGTAATACTGGTAAAATGCTCTGAGACCTTCCAGTGGAAGTTACAGAGGAATTATAATTAGCACAGAAACTGGCAGCCTGAGCAGGGGAAAAATGGGAAGTATTTGATTTTGGTGGTGCTCAGTAAGATTTGGGGTAAAGGCTGCTGGCTAATAAAGACCTTTAATTTACACCTATGATTAAAATAGTCCCTCTCTCCTCCATGATGCACATATACTTTCCTCAGCTTATCTCCTGTTGCTTTTTGTACTGACCTATAAATAAAAAAAAACTCTCCTGGTATAGAATCACCAGTGGAGAGGTTGATAAAGCAGATGGTGACTGAAGGAGGTCCCACTGATGGTGGCATGGTCCTGCTTCTTAACTGACATGGGCTCTACAGCTTCTTAGATGGTTTCAGGAGTATCTTCAGCATCCTGATGGGACCAGGCTCAACAAGAGGGGAAAGGGGCTCAAAAAGCAGAAGAGTTTTTTCCTGGGTAGGTTGTGGGAGGGTCTGATGAGCAACAGAGCTGGCACAAGGGAGGGAACAGCTTGCATGACTGAGCCTGGGAAGGGGGGCAGGATCTCCCCCGTTCCGTGGCAGCAAGCCACTGGGTCAGCTCTGTCAGCACCACCATGGCTGCATCTAGCTCCTCCTGGTCCAGACCAAGCAGCCTCTGGTCTGAGCTGTCATCCCTTTGCTTCTGCTGGTTGGGGTGATTGCTGGCTGCTTAGCCCAGCTCAACCACACAATGCTTTCTGAAGTGCTTCTACCATGTACTGGCACAGAGTGGGTTTACTGGAATAAGCTTTAAGGCCTAGATGATACAAGTTGCAGGGAAGCTGTTAAGCCACAACTCAAGAAAGGCAAAACGAGAATGGGAAGGAGACTGAGGAAAGATCAAGAGAATGCTCTACGTTGATGCTGAATGTGTCAGGTGTAGGGCCATGGATGTCCCCACGGTGGTATGGAGCTGGTATGGAAGTGAGTGCAGCCCATCATGCTACTGTGGCTTCTCTTCTGAACTGATTGATGTCTTAGATGTGATTGTTTGTTTGGGGGTTTTTTCCCTATCCCAAAGCTGTGTATTAACACAATTCTTCTCTCCTTTGTCTGTTTTGAATAGGTTACATTCCGTTTGGAACACCCATCGTAAGTATTATCTCTCCCCACTCTGTGAGCACCGAGAGATGGATTACTGGGGTTTTTTAGCACTCACAGACAGTTCTCCAAATCCCACCTTAGCTTCTTATGTCACACAGGGTCCCACCTTTCCCATTACATATCAGCAAGGCCTTCATCATGTAAAACCTGCCCTGTGGACACAGCTCATTGGTGTTAAATAGATAAAACAATTTCAATCACAATCTCACCAACCCCCTGCAACATCTTCAGCTTTCTCTTTCCCTTCTGGGAAGGGAAGTCCAAGATGAGCTCATTGCCTGCAAAATGCAACTTTGGCAACTGTCTGATTTAATCTTTGGACACTTTGGGTTTTTTTTTTCCCCTTTTCATTTGCATGCTTTGCAAGTTGCTTCCCAAACGTGATGAGCTGCAGCGTGGCGAGGCCGGCACCCTGCGCTCTGGTCTCCATTAAACACAGAGAGCCTTCTGTGGGGCTCTTGCTAAGGGCATTTGCAGTTTCCATTTGTTATTGTGAGGTTTGCAAGCTTTAGGGTGCTCTCAAGAGTAAAAGCCAGAAAGGAGAGAATTATCTTTCTCTTCCCAATGCCCAAAACTCAGCTTGTCTTCAGGAACAGGAGCTGAAGACCTCAGCTTTTCTGCAGGAGGTATCAGGGGGGTTGATTAACCCTGTTTTATGAATGGCAAAACTGAGACACATGCTTTGGCCCACACCTGATCCTCCTAACCACCAGCTCTTGGCTCAGCTTATTGCACTACTCTTATTAAAATAGTTGAAGGAGCAAAACCTGCTGAATTTCATCTTCCTAAATCCAGTGGACCATGGTGTAGTTCATGCCTGAAGGGAGAGATCCTTTCCAGACCAGCAACAGCAGGGCTGGCAGCACCTGAAAGAAGAAATCATTGTAGCTGTTACCGTTTGGTGGTAGATGTCCCATCTCTGGAACCATTCCAGGTCAGGTTGGATGGAGCTCTGATCAACCTCCTCTAGCTGAAGATGTCTCTGTCCCTGCTGACTGCAGGGGGCTTGGACTAGATGACCTTTAGCGGTCCCTTCTGACCTGGGTGACTCTATGCCCCTGCTGACCGCAGGGTGGGCTTGGACTAGATGAACTGCAAAGATCCTTTCTGAACTAAGGCATGCTGTGCTGCTGTGGTTCTAGGATTCTATTTGTTGTTGTGCTTAAGGCTTTTGGTGGTAACTTTGTATGGGGCATTTTAAAAAGAAAAGGTTAAACAAAAATGAGTTAACCATCAAACTGACAATGAAATCGGCCCAAATCCAGAGCTGTCAGAGGAGCCGAGAGCTGTCAGATGAGCCCAATTTCACTAGCTGCAAAGGATAAACTGGAACCTCTTGTCATTTAGAGAAGGGGGGGGAGAGAGAGAGAGAGAGAGAGAAAAAGAAAAAGGGGGAAAAAAAAAAAGGAAGAAAAAAAGGGAAAAAAAAAAAAAGCCCAAACGTTTCAAATGTTAAAATTAAAATGTAACATTTATGCCAATCGATCTGTGAAATTTAGTGACAAAATTGGCAGCCTGCTCTAGCATAAAAACAGTTTGAGTCTTGCATTTCACATAGGGGGATGGGATTTCCTCAAGAGAGGCTCAACGTGCCGGCGCTGGGCTCTGCCTGGCTGAGCGTGGTTGCCCTCGGCCACCATAATCATCCTGCTGCCTGGGGGGGTCATAGCTGCCGTCAGAGCCACGACTGGGTGACCTGTTGACAGGGTTGCTGCCCAGCAGTCAATGCACCGTGCTGGCTGGATACACATTGGGGTGGCTTGCCCCTCTGTGGCTAATAATATGTAATTCAGTGTGGTTTAGCTCATTGTGGAAGAGTCTAAGGCCTTACTGAAAATAATAGTGGGGATGTTTTTTTCTGGCCAATGCAGCTACTGCCCTGGCACCACCGAATCATGGTTATTCTTTCCCTGGGCTGTAATCATATTTGCCTTTCTTTTTAGCCAGCATCCTTTCCATGCTCAGGCTTATGCTTCTGTCCCTGAGTTGGATGCACTGGCAGGGACAGGATAAATATGAGCCAGTGTGTGCCCAGCTGGCCAAGAAGGCCACTGCTATCATGACCTGGATCAGCAATAGTGTGGCCAGCAGGACCAGGGTAGGAATCATCCCCCTGTACTGGGCACTGACGAAGCCACACCTTGAATCCTGGATTCATTTGGGCCTCTTAATCCAAAAATGACATTGAGGTGCTGGAGAGTGTCCATAGAAGAGCAACAAAGCTGGTGAAAGGTCTAGAGTACAACTCCTGTGAGGAGCTGCTGAGAAAACTGGGGTTGTTTAGCCTGGAGAAAAGGAGGCTGAGGGGAGATCATTTTGCCCTCTACAACTCTCTGAAAAGAGGTTGGAGCCAGGTAGGGCAACAGGACAAGAGAAAAACAGCTGCAGATTGTTCCAGGGGAGGTTTAGGTTGGATGTTAGGAGAAACATGCTCAACAGATTTGCTGAAAGACCACGTGGGTGTGGTGCTGAGGGATGTGGTTGAGTTGTGACCTGGCGGTGCTGGGTTAATGGTCTGATCTGATGTTCATTAAAGGTTGCTTCCAGCCATGACAATTCTCTGGTTCTATGATCTGTAAATGTGAGCAGAGCTTGTGTGGATTTGCTCCCTCCTGGTCTAAAAGCTAGCCTCTTGCTTTATCTCCCTTAGCTGTAGGGGTGAGATGTGCAGGGCAGCTGCAGATCCATACCTTTTACCCTAGTTTTGCACTTCATCTCCGCGGTGAAAGGCTCCAAGGAGGGGGAAAAACAAAATTGATCTGCATTTAGGGCAGCAAAGATGGAGCAGGAGTTGTGCTGCTGTTCCCAACTTGAGGCACCTTATTTTCCTTACCCGTTTAAAGATGGGGAGGCCTGGTTGATTTGTCAAAGTACATAGTGAAGACTTGGTGGCAGGACTGGAGGCTGGTCTGGATGACCTTTAAAAGGTTCCTTCTAACCCAACTGTTTTATGATTCCCTGATTCTAGGATTATGTGATCCTAGGGTTCTGTGATCCTATGGTTTTGTGACCCTAAGATTTTTGTGGTTCTGGGATTCTGTGCCCCTGGGATTCTGTGCCTTGAGGCTTGCAAGAGGAGGGCTCATGATGCAGAGGCACTGACGAGCTCCTCAGAGTAAATGGATGCCAGAGCTTTTGCCCTGGCTTTGGGGCCATCAAGGGCCATTCACACCTAACAGGCAATGAAATTTCCTAGCTGGTACTTTTCTAGCCTTTGGAAGGGTTGGGGTTTTTTTTTAATTATTATTATTTTGTTTTCTTCCTTCGTTCTTTTTTTCCCCTGACAGTAATTAAAAGTGAAGCTGTACATTTCTTGACAGACTCTTGCACATATGGAGAGCTTGCATTCAAACGTGCCTCTTTCAGTCATACACATTTTGGGTGCTCTTTTTTATTTATTTATTTTCCTCTTGTGTTCCTCCTCGGCGCTCAGCTTCAGCTGACAATGTGAGTAGCTGCCTGCAGTCTTCTCCTCTCCACCAGAGCCTCATTAGCTCCCTGGCTTCAGGCTCGTAAGTCAGTGCCGGGGTGAGGAGGTTCGTCGCCTGTTGGATTCATTTGGCGAAGACCAGCAGTGGAGTAATTAATGACAAGCTCCTCGCCTTGAATGGGAGCAGTAAATTAGTGTAACTTGCACAGCTTGGCGCTCTGCCAGCCCACAAAGTCGCTGCAACTTCACGAAAGGCTGTAGGAGGAAAAGCTGGAGGAGGAGGAGAAAGGGAGGAAGATGTAAATGAAATGAGGCCTCCCAACCCTGTTACCCTTTTGTTTGTTGTTATTTCTCTCCTGTCCTTACGCGTAGAAGTTGCCTCCTCTTCAACTGATGCTGCTGCAGATGTGTGGAGAAGGCTTTCTCTTGCCACAGGCTCTCAGTGCTCCCACAGGGAGGGTTTCTTTCTTCTCAGCTTCTGCAGGGATAAACTTAGGAAAAATGGTGGAGAAGGGGGTCTGAGTGTGGGAAGAGACTCACAGCCTTTGTTGCCCAGCTGCCCTTTGGCCATCTCGGGTCACACGAGTGTCCTGACCATCAGTCTAGGTAGATTTAAGCGGTTTTCAGCCTTTATGCTCTTAACAAAGATGCAAGTGGGATTTTGCAGCTAGAAGCACATCACCTTCAGAAGCTGTCACACATTTAAGGTGCAGGAAGAGCAAAAAGAACGATAGTAAGAAATGCCCAAGTTGCCAAGGAAGCCACCAGCACTCTGGCTTGGGTCAGCAACAGTGTGGACAGCAGGACTAGGGTGGTTAAATATGGACATGAAGAAAGATTCCTTTCCAAAAGGGTTGTCAAGGCCTGGACCAGGCTGCCCAGGGCAGTGGTGGAGTCCCCATTCATGGAGGGCTCAAAAAGCTGTGTAGATGTGGTGCTGAATGACATGGTTTAGTGGGTGAGCTGGCAGTGGGTTGGACTCTTAGAGTTGCTTAGGTGGGAAAACAACTTTATGATTGCATAAAGCATCTCATCTCACCTGTTCCTTATCCAAGGACTCTTCATGTTTGTTTGCTTTATCTTCAGGAGTCCCCTTGCTTTGCATCCTTTCCCTTCTCTTCAACGCCTTACACTTTAATAAAGCAAATTGCCACAAAACAAGGTAGGGAGGATTCTGACGGTGCTCTCAGGACTGTATTGACACCATACACGTGGGACCTTAAGTGCAGCAGTGGGTGGCCTTGCAAAGCTTGTGACATCTTGCATTCCTGTGGGAGCAGGCAGCCCTTGGCCAGATGTGATGGGACAGGCAGTTGTCAGCCTCTGGGAGCTGGCAAGAGTCAACCTGAGCTTGTAACCCAAGCAGGAGTTTTTGCAGCTATGAGTGTGACACATCAACAATTCTCTCCTTTGAAAACAAAATTCAGGCTCCCAAACAGAAGCACATGTGCTTCCAGGTGGCACTGCTGTCTTCAGATGTTCAAATCACTGTTCTTTCCTGTGCCTGAAACAGTGAATGTGCCAGAGGGAAACAAGAAACCCCTCTTCACTGCCAGTAGTACCAACTTTGAACTCTTGCCTTCACTCAGGGTTTGTGTTATCCTCCAGAAGTAATCTTTGGGCAGTATCTGCTGCCAGGACCTTTCCAAGGTGTGTGGCAAGCGATAAAGGTGCAAAGCATTCATGGGCAGCTACGTTGCCCAATTTCGCCCCTGGAAAATGGAGAGACAACAGACTGAAGGGAAGTTCAGTAACTGTGCTGACTGCGTGCCTGGAAGAGCAAACCAGCAATGCTTTTGCTAATGAGAAAACTCTTGTCTTGCAGGTTGTTGGTCTTCTCTTGCCCAACCAGACGCTGGCATCCACTGTGTTTTGGCAGGTAACACTTGTCTGAATGGCTGGAGAACGTGATAGGAAGGAAAGGAGCAGCTGGCTTGTATCTGGGGGGCAGACCGATGATGCGTGTGGCTATTCTGCACTGGCAGTGCTCGAGTTTAGGAGGAGATGATATGGCTGGATTTAATCAGGGGAAGGTTTGGTAGCTCTGGAATTAGCTGTGAGTCCCTTCCAACCCAGCTGATTCTCTATGGCGAGGCAGAGCTGCCCATGGGGCACTGGATCTCCATCCCTCTCTTTGAAGGACATGGAATCAGGTGTAGGACATTCATGAGTTGTTGAAAAGAAGTGGCAGGCTATGAGCTGCTCCAGAGGGAGAGGAACTCTTCTGGGGCGCTCCAGCATTGGTAGATGGCTTTGCTTTTCCCAAAGTCATGTTTATGCCTCTCTCTTCTTGTTTCCCCTGCAGTGGTTGAATCAGAGCCACAACGCCTGCGTCAACTATGCAAACCGCAACGCGACCAAGGTGAGGAGCCCCGGCAGCTGTGGCACATGCGGTGCCTTGGCTCTGCGTTGACACAGAAACAGAGATCTTGTCTCTTCCCTGCTAAGAGGCATGCTGGAGTCGGAGCTGTGATGAGATTTCCAGTTAAATCTAGGCTGTAAATGGCACGAGGGTCTCAAAGCTGCTCCAGGCACCTAAGTAATGCTCAGTGCCTTTGAGCTGAACCTGGATATGCTGCTAACAGCGATGAGATTGTTTAGTGTGGTACGGAGATGAGCACAAAATGGCATCTGGGTCTTTGGATAGCTGAACATGGCTCCATGTTCATGCTCTTGTCAGCTGAGGGCTTAATGTGTGCTGCCAGCAGTGGAGCTGCAAAGTGGTGTGGCTGTTACCACAGTACATTAGAGGGTGGAAGGGACCTCAAGAGACCATTGGGTCCAACCCGATTACTTTAGCCTTCATTCAGCCCCTGTCAGGATGTGGGAAGCTCAAGCTGGGAAGCTGAGCTGGAAACCATCCAGCTCCTCGAGATAACATTTCAGAGGCAGTTACTTAATGTGGGGAAGTCGGGGGGTCCGTCACTCGTGGAGAAGATTGCTAATTTTTGCACCATTTGCTGAATTTCCACTCAGGCTCTTCCTTTGAGCTGCTAGTAGCATAAATTTCTGATGCCAATTAATTTTCCATCCCCTTTAACCTTGCTCACGAGGCTCCGATTTGCTTTTGCCGCTGCTAGATGACAGACCGCGTGTCACGGAACAATATGACAGCATTAAACCTGTCTCTGGTTTCAAACAAATGCAACCAAAACAAAACAAACACACACACACACACACACACACACAAAAAAAAGCTTGCTTGTGTTTTAATAACCAGAAGTTTGTTTATTCAAAATATGTTTTGTTTTTCTTTTCCACAAGCCTTCTCCGACATCCAAGTTCATCCAGGGCTACTTGGGAGCTGTCATAAGTGCTGTCTCAATAGCAGTGGGTAACGCTTTATATCTCTCTCTCTTTCAACTACTCACTAACTGCTCCCTTGTAGCAGTGCTTTTGAGATGTTTGTTTAAATTGCCAAGCCTGTTTATCTTCTAATTGACAGAATTCAGTCTCCATCACCAGAAAATATTTTCACTGGGAGGTGGTTCTGTCCCTGCATGCCCAAACTTTTCAACAGAAGGAGGCTTCTACTGCTGATGGCTTCCAGCACATCCTGCACTGTGCCCTGCTTGGGGCTCTGCACCGTGGCTTTGCTGCTGGGTGAACTCAGATTATCCACATGGCATTACAGCATCACAGGATGTTAGGGTTGGAAGGGACCTCCAAAGATGGAGTCCAACCTCTCTGCCAGAGCAGGACCATAGAATCTAGCACACATCCAGACAGGTCTTGAAGGTCTCTAGAGGAGGAGACTCCACAACCTCTCTGGGCAGCCTGTTCCACTGCTGTGTGATCCTCACAGTGAAGAAGTTCCCCCTCATGTTGAGGTGGAACCTACTGTGCTGTTACCATCCAATGCCCCTTGTCCTATCCCAGGGTGCAACTGAGCAGAGCCTGTCCCCTCCCTCTTGACCCCCAGCCCTCAGATATTTATAGACGTTTATTAAATCCCCTCTCAGTCTTCTGTAGACTAAAGTCCCATGTCTCTCAGCCTCTCCTCATAGGGCAGTGCTCCAGTCCCTTCACTTACTCTTTGAGTAGATCCCTGTCCCTCTTGAACTGGAGGGCCCAAAACTGGATGCAATATTCCAGGTGAGGTCTCACCAGGGTAGAGTAGAGGGGGAGGAAAACCTCCCTCAATCTGCTGGACACACTCCTCTTTATCCACCCCCATAGTAAATTAGTCTAGTCCAAGTAAAATGAGTGACTTTGAGGCTGCAGAATGGTAATGTGACAGCTGAGCAGAGGCAGGCTTTTGGACATAGTCTCCTGGTGGATCAGTACCTTGAACTGAGGATGTTTCAAATGGCATCTTTGACCTGCAGACAGTGTTTGAGCTGGGAATGGTGTTCAGGTGATCGCTGAGGTGATCTGTAAGGAGCCTTTGACATTGCTCAGTCATGGTCTCCTGGTGCAGTCAGCAGGCTTTTAACATTCAGATTCTCCACAAGATAACATCTTTATCAGGGTCAGCTACTTCCCAAGGAGGTGTGGACATTGTTGAGGAGCAGCTTACAGAAAGTTATTCCTTATGCTGTGATTTCAGAGAATCCTCTGAAACTTAGGGTTCTGCCTTTTCTGCTGGAACAGTAAAGATTCCAGGTCAGCTGTATTTCTTTCCTCTGGCCAAGATTTCTTTCCCTTTTTCTAAAGCTGAGTGATGGTGTGATTGAGAGCAGCCCTTCAGAGATGGACTTAGGGGTGCTGGTGGGTAAAGAGCTGGACATGAGCTGGCACTGAGTGTACACAGCCCAGAACAAACCTGTCCTGAGTTGATCCCCAGCAGTGTGGGCAGCAGGGGAGGGAAGGGATTCTGCCCTTCTGCTGTGCTCTGCTGAGACCCTACTTGCAGTGCTGGGGCCCAGTTCTGGAGCCCTTAGCACAGCAGAGACATGGACCTGTTGGAGCAGCGCCAGAGGAGGCCACAGCAATGCTGGGAGGGCTGGAAGCCCTCTGCTGGGAGAACAGGCTGAGAGAGTTGAGGTTGTTCAGCCTGAAGAAGAGAAAGCTCCAAAGAGACTTTCTGGTGACCTTTCAGTGATTAAAGGGGCCTAGAAGAAAGATGGGGACAGGCTTTTTAGCAGGGCCAGTTGTGACAGGATGAGGGGTGACAGTTTAAACTGAAAGAGGGAAATTTAGACTAGATGGAAGAAATGTTTTACACTGAGGGTGATGAGACCCTGGCCCAAGCTGCCCATAGAGGTGATAGATCCCTGCAACAATTCCAGTTCAGGTTGTCTGGGACTTTGAGCAACCTCATCTAGCTGAAGGTGTCCCTGCTGACTGCAGGGGGTTGGACCAGATGACCTTTACAGGTCCATTCCAACCCAAACCATTCTGTGCTTCTTGGCAAAAGACATCGAGTTGCCAAAGTGCCTTGTGGGTTTGAATGTCCATTCTGCTGGATGCACTTCTGCTGGACAGCTTCCCTGTTGCTGGCTTGGCTTGCTCAGTGGTTGCTGTACTGCTCCTCTCTGTCATCTGTTTTATCCAGTTACCACAGAATGAACCCAGACTGAGCACACAGGCCAGCCTTGTATTGGTGTGACCTCCCTTGCTCCATAACCCCATTAATATGTACCCACAGCAGCTTCCACTCGTGAGCAGCTGAAGTGCTCAATTCTCAAAGCAGAGCAGGCTGGAGAACATCCTGCAGCTCCAGGAGTGGTGGCTTTATCATAAATATCTGGATTAATATCAAGCATCTCCTCCAGCATTTGGAGGGGTTTATTAAATGACAGTGACAAATAATATAGCAATAGCCCTGAGGTTCCTTGCACTGGGTCAGGGAGGCCTCAACCTTCATTAACTGATCACTGCTGTCAGTTAGCAACAAATCACCTCCCAGTGTGAGCCCATTAGGACCAGATGACCTGAGCACTACTGCCACTGCTTCCAGTGGGCTGCTGAGCCCCAGTATTAATTAAAGAGAGCCCCTTCCAGGTTTGCAGCTGGCAAGCCAGGCGGGGAGAAGGCTCTTGAAATGACAGATCAGTTGACTTGTGATCGTGCTTCTCACCCTCTGCACTCTCCGTGGACGGGGAACCAAAGCCACATGTGTGAGGTCAGTCACCTCTTGAATGCAGGGTTTCCCCCATGAGTAAAGTAGCCAAACTCCCTCCTTCCCCTCTGTCAGTGCAGAGGCAAATAAAGACGTGGTCTTCACTTAGCAACCTGAGCTAAATTCTGACAAAAGTAGGTGTTTTGTCTTCCTTTGTGTGAGAGAGAGACGCAGTGTCCTGTAACCATGACTGCCACCCAGGCTGGGTGTTTCGTATTGATCTGTACACTTCAAAGGCGCCTGCTTGAGGCTTGAATGTTCCCCTTTGGCTTACCTTGGGTTACAAAAGTCTGACAATTAATGCCATTAATAACTTTGGTGACTACATCAACAGGGATGTGGTCCCCCTGACATCCTTCTCTCTAAGGTGGAGAGGTACAGATTTGGTGGGTGGACTGATCGGTGAATAAGGAACTGACTGGATGGTCACATCCAGAAGGTAGAGGTCAATGATTTATGGGCTTGATGGGTGAATCACCAGGCTCTCTTCTAGTGTCTTCAGGTATCTGGACCTGGCATCCATGAATCACGAGAGAAGATGATGTGCAGGAATGGTAATGTTTGAGTCTATAGTCAAGAGCCAGACACTGCTTCATTAAAAAACTTCAAGTGGCAAGCAGAAGTTTGTCACCAGCTCCTCCAACCTTCTGTGATTTTGTTCCTAGCTCCACCTCCAAGGAGGCATCTGGCCATGCTCCATTCCCTCCCATCTCTCACCCTACTTTACACCAGCTTCCTTTGGCTTCTAAGCGTTTCTTGCCTGCCCTAAGTGGCAGCGAGTCGGAGGGCAGTGGGTGGCCTCCCGCACCGTCTCACAAGCTGATTATGGGCATCACACCAAATTCGCAGGCTGTCAATGCAGCTGCTCTGCACGGCTCACAGACAATTATCAGGAAGAAGGAGCTGGGATTAGAAAAATCCACAGGGGCACCTCCACCTAGAAAGGAGAGTGAAAAATGGTGTGTGCGTGTTAAGTGTGTAAGGGGAGCAGGGATGGAGGAGCAACCCATGGCTCATGGCACTGAGGCCACAGTAAGGAGCAGGGTTGGTGCCCCAGAGCGCCCAGAGCAAGGGATGTTTCTTTCAGTTTCAAGCTCTGTAGACATTTTTTGTCATGTATCCCTGCCCTGATATGCTTTCTAGATCAAGCAATGTAGGGCTCTTTGCTAATGCAATTTGTAGAACAGAATTAACCAGGTTGGAAAAGACCTTCAATTAAATCATGCCACCAAGTGCTTCATCCAGTCTCCTCTTAAACACTTCCAGTGATGGTGACTCCACCACCTCCCTGGGCAGCCCATTCCAACGGCCAGTCTCTCTTTCTGTAAAGAACTTCTTCCTAACATCCAGCCTAAACCTCCCCTGGTGCAGCTTGAGCCTGTGTCCTCTTGTTCTGGTGCTGGTTGCCTGGGAGAAGAGACCAGCCCCCACCTGGCTACAACCTCCCTTCAGGTAGTTGTAGACAGTAATAAGGTTTCCTCTGAGCCTCCTCCTCTCCAGGCTAAGCAACCCCAGCTCCCTCAGCCTCTCCTCACAGGGCTGTGCTCCAAACCCCTCCCCAGCTTTGTTGCCCTTCTCTGGACACATTCCAGCAGCTCAGCATCTTTCCTAAACTGAGGTGTGTTCTCCCTGCCCTGAGTCACACCCAGTCTGGAAAACTTAGAATCATAGAATTGTTTTGGTTGGAAAAGACATTTAGGTTAGGTCCACCTGCTAGCCCAGCACTGCCAGGTCACCACTAAATCATGTCCCTCAGTGCCACATTTGCATGGTTTATGAACCCCTCCAGGAACTTTTGAACCATTCAGCCACTCCTCACAAGATTTGTGCTCTAGACCCTTCACCAGCTTTCTTGCCCTTCTCTGGACGCACTCCAGCACCTCTGATAAATCACATTTGTCATCGGCATGAATGCCTTCTTTTTGTGCTCACACCTGTCCTGCAGTCTTGCTTCCTTCTCAAGACTACACCATTTTCTTCTAGCAAAGCATCCAGCTCTGGGGCTATTGTGGTAGTCATCTTGGGTGTGACTGGAATTTGACAGGATCACAGCCTGGTGGGGGTTGGAAGGCACCTCTGAAGTTCATCCAGTCCAAGCCCCCCCACTAGAGCAAGGCCACCCACAGCAGCTTGCCAAGGATCACAATGTCCAGGTGGGTTTGAAATGTCTCCAGAGAAGGAGACTCTGCAGCCTCTTTGGGCAGCCTGCTCTAGGTCTCCAGCACCCTCACAGCAAAGTTTTTTCTGGTATTTAGGTGGAACTTCTTGTCTTGTAGTTTGTGCCCATCACCCCTTGTCTGGTCACTGGGCACCGCTGAGAAGATTTTCCTCCATTCCTTACTCTTGCTTCTCTCTAACTTCCTTCTCCACTCAGACTGATACTGCTTTCCCTTTCCTTATAGTCCTCCATTCTGTTCTCCTTGACTTGGTAAAGCTCCAGTTGGTAAACAGCCCAGTTTTCCATCTCTCTGCCTTCGTCTTCACCTCCCAGTCCTAATGAATGATTTTTTTCCTTCCCTTTCCTAATGCTCTTTTCTTTAGTTTGGCTGTATGGGACTCATCAGATCCAATTAGTGCTTTACTTCAGCAATGTCATGATTTAAGGACTGATGGAGCCAGTCCCTCCTTCCTAGTTGACTTTCTCAGTCACTTGGAGCAGCCAGCTTCAACTGCATTGAACAAGGCTGCCCCAGTACTGCTGGGACGTGGGATAGCTGAATCCATTAAATCAGTGGAGATGTCACCAATGCAGTCTAGAGAGCTGCTCAGTGACATTGAGGTGGCATCATCTGCCAACCAGTGTCCACCTTGCTCGCTGGAGTCCTAAAGCTCCTTTACTGTATAAGAATTCACTGTCAAAATGAAGGCAAAAAGCTTGAACTAGGTTTGTATTTAGTGCTCTAGGATTGGTTGAAGAGGTGTAGGGTTAGACCTTCATCAAATGGCTTGAATGTTGCCAACTTTGGGCCTTCAAAAGCTATTTCTCAGCTTTCAAAGATCTTAATAATCATAAAGGGGGGGAAGAATCAAAAAGCAGGAACTTTTTCAAAGATTCCTGTGCTTTTAAAGTTCACATCTTGGTGGACATGAGTCAGAACCTTTTGAGGCAAGAAGTAAAAGAAAAGGCAACAAAAGTCTTGAGGCTTTTTTATTACAGTCACTCTGTGCCAGTGTCTGACGGTGTGGCTTCAAGTTTAGCAACACCATGAACTCTGTCCTCCTGCTGAGATAATGTTGTTGATGCTGAAAACCAAATTGGTAGCACAATAAGTAGCTGGGATCCTTGGCACGTAGAGAAGAGGGCAGAGTGATGCTGAAGGCATAGTAGAGCCCTAAGTAAGTTGCTCCCCTGTTGATAGTGTTTGGTGCCCATTTCATGTTGTGGGAGGGACATTAGCAGCTGTGGTGTGACACGTCCCCTGCGCTCAGGTTGTCAGAGCACTTCCTTGATCTGACTGACAGAGCATCCTGAAGAAGTGCAGGAACGTTGCAAACCAGTACAGCACTGAAACCAGTATGCCAAATCCATGCCCTGAGCTCCCAGGTTCAAGGAGGAGCAGTTTTGTTCCTGGCTTGAGACATGGCCAGCGTGAATACCTTCATCTCAGCTGCATCCCTGCAGTTCTTTGATGATCAGCAGGGATGAATGGGCACTGTTGGGGATGTTTCCCATGAGTACTCATCAATGTTTGTCATGAGAGGGGGTTCAAAACCCTTTAAATGACTGTGCTGGGCTGCAAAGGGAGCCTATAGGACAAGAGGCAATGACCTTAAGTTGTGTCAGGGGAAGCTTAGGTTGCACACGAGGAACAATTTCTTCACCAAAAGGTTTGCCAAGCCCTGGCACAGGCTGCCCAGGATGGAGTCCCCATCCCTGGAGGGATTGGAAAGCTTTGTAGATGTGGTGCTTAGTGGTGACCTGGCAGTGCCAGGTTAATGGTTGGACTTTGATGATCTTAAAGGCCTTTTTTTTCAACTTGAATGATTCTATGATTCTCCCATGTTTAGTGTGATGATCCCACCTCACTGTTACAGGTTTGTACTGTGACAGCCTTGCGGATCCAGATCTGTGACTCAGGCTGTGGGCAGGGTGACGATAATAACAATACTGCTTCAGTTATTGTCTTGGGGATGGATTTGCTTTGACAATCAGTGTTCTTTGGTCAGCCCCAGGGAATCAGACTCACTAAGCTCTCATTGCTGATGAACTTTTACTCATGGTGGTGTGGGGTTGAGGAGTACCTGCTCACTGGTGGATCCTTCCCTTCACTTGTTTACCCTCATCCTGCTTTGTGACCTGCAGGAAGGAGTTAACAGATTGGCTACAGCAATTTCAAACCTGTTAGAAACAAACCCTCATTAGTTTCCTAAATCTAGTCCTGGTGTTGGGAATTTGGGAGATTTGATTTAAATCTGTAGCAACATTTAATTTCACATTCACAGCAGGGTGGTTGCTGTAAGTGGAGGACTGAGTTCATCTGCAGCACCGAGCTGAATCTGAAAGTAAAATGCTTTTATTACCACAGTGGTGTCTCTCATGGACCTGCTCCATCAGGTCCATGTCCATCCTATACTGACGGCTGCAGACCTGTACACAGTACTCCAGGTGAGGTCCCACCGGAGCAAAGTGGCAGAATCATCTCTCTGGATCTACTAGCAGCACATGTTTTGATGCAGCCCAGGATGTTATTTGCCTTCTGGGCTGCCTGCACGGCTCCAGTGATGGGGAAAATGCCAGTGCAGTGGGTAAAAATGCAGCTAGGGGCATGTCCAGAAGGACTGAGTGGTGTTGCAGTAGTTTCTGTCTTGGCTTTTGGCTTGAAAGAGTTTAAACCCTGTGGTTGGGATCAACTTAACAGCTGGATTCAACCCTTCGTTTAAGCCCAGTGATTGGGTTCAGCCCTTCATTTAAACCCTTTTGAACCATTCACCGAATGAAAGGTTGGACCCAGCACTGCTAAACTCTTCACTGTGTGTGTGAGGTTAATTCTCAAGTGCTTTTGCATGGGGAAAGACCTCAGTCTGGCCCCCTGAAGAGCTCTGCTGCTGTCTGCAAGATGTGGCACCTGCCCTGCTTGTAGCTAAGTATTTCTGCTTCTCTCTGTTCTTCTTTCTCTACTCAAAGGTGGGCCTTAATGTTCTGATTCAGAGAGCAAACAAGTTTACTCCTGCCACTCGTCTCTTGATCCAGAGGTTTGTGCCATTCCCTGCTGTCGGTAAGGAACAACTCTTTGTCTATATTCCAACTGCTGGCTGTAAACCTAACAGTGGCTAACAGCAACTGGGATGGACCCCTCACTGCTGCTTTCTTGATTTACACCATCCCTGCTGTGTCCCCTCATGGTGAATCCCTGAGTCAGTGTAGGCAGCGATGGGATAGTGCAGAGCTGGACATGAGCTGGCACTGTGCACTTCCAGCCCAGATTCAGCTGTGTCCTGGGCTGATCCCCAGCAGTGTGGGCAGCAGGAGGAGGGAGGGGATTCTGCCCCTCTGCTCTGCTGAGACCTCACCTGCAGTGCTGGGCCCAGGTGTGGCATCCTCAGCACAGCAGAGACATGGAGCTGTTGGTGCAGGGCCAGAGGTGGCCACAGCAATGATGTGAGGGCTGGAAGCCCTTTGCTGTGAGGTCAGGCTGAGAGAGTTGGGGTTGTTCAGCCTGAAGAAGAGAAGGCTCCAGGGAGACCTTCTGGTGGCCAATAAGAAAGCTGGGGACAGACATTATAGCAGGGCCAGTTATGACAGGACAAGAGGTGATGGTTTGAAACTAAAAGAGGAGATTCAGACTAGAGAGAAGGAAGAAATGTTTTAGGCTGAGGGTGGTGAGACCCCAGCCCAGATTGGCCAGAGAGGTGGGAGATGCCCCATCCCTGGAACCATTCCAGTTCAGGTGGTTTGGGGCTCTGAGCAACCTGCTCCGGTTACATATGTCCCTGCTGACTGCAGGGGGTTTGGAACTGGATGACCTTTAAAGGTCTCTTCCCACCCAAACCTTTCTGTGATTCCATGATTCTGTTTCAGCAGGAAAATGATGCAAAGCTGCTGGCAGAGGCAGCTCACAAGGTTTTATGGAGCTCTACTTTCCACTCTCAAGCAGGTTAAAAAATGATCAGCATGGATTGGTCCTCGACCACCCAAATTCAAGAGCATTTAATTTGCAGGATCTGGTTTGAATCACATCAAATCAAATCCTTAAGTACCTGGTAGCATTAGAGGGTTTTTTACAATGAAAATGCAATTAAATGCTCCTGCTCTGAATATACAGAGTAGACAGGCACTGATTAAAAACAGACCAAAGTGTGTGAAGAATTAAAGCTCCTGCTGGCTTGTTGGAGCACAGAATAAACCCTTCTGCAGCTTACCAGCTAGGGAAGGGACATGCTGGACTCTGCCTTTGTTGCAATCCCTGGTTAGAGTGCTCTGCCAATGCTGAGTTATTTTATCTGTGAAGGTAATTTTTTCTCTTAAGAGATAGGGCAATACTTTATGGAAGCTTGTTTGTTGATAAAGGTGGTGTAAAAATTGTCCAAACATGAGGGAAATCAAGAAAGTAAAAGGATTTTGCTCACTTTTACAGGTCCATTTTCATCTGTGCTAATGGAAAGCTTTCCCTTTAAGCTTTTTCCTTTGCTGTGCAAAAGCCACAAAGCTGCTTCCTAGCAGCTCACCCCCTCACCTGTACTGGTGCAGGGGTTATTCTTCCCCAGGTGCAGGGCTCTGTTGAACTTCATGAGGCTCCCACCACCCAGCTCTCCAGTCTGCCCAGGTCTCACTGAATGGCAGCACAGCCTGACAGGATGTCAGCCTCTCCTCCCAGTTCTGTACCATCAGCAAACTGGCTGAAGATCCACTCTGTGCTTTCATCAAGGCCACTGAGGGCGATGTTGAACACGACTGGCCCCAGTCCTGATCCCTGGGGAACAGGAATAGCCATGGTCGACATAAAGCAGAATGGGAGCAGCTAAGGGAGTTGCTTCTCTCAGACAAGCAGGCTGGAATTAGATTTTAAGTATGAGAGCTGGGGAATGAAGCTCTAAGGGGATGCTGAAACTTGGAAAAGCATCTAGCTGTGGTGGGAGCTTCAGGTCCATCATGAGCCTCGTGCTGGTGCAAGGCCAGAATCATAGAATGGTTTGGGTTGAAAGGGACCTCCAAAGGTCATCCAGTCCAACCCCTCTGCAGTCAGCAGGGACATCCTCTACTAGATCAGGTTGCCCAGAGCCCTGTTGAGCCTCACCTTGAATATCTCCAGGGATGGCACCCCAACCACCTCCCTGGGCAACCTGTTCCAGTGTTCCACCACCCTCATGGTACAGAACTTACTCCTAAGATCCAATGTAAATCTGCTTTGCTCTAGTTTGAAGCCATTGCCCTTTGTTCTGTCACTGCAGCCCTTTGCAAACAGTCTCTCTCCATCCTTTTTGTAGCCTCTTTCAGGTACTGGAAGGCTGCTATTAGGTCTCCCTGGAGCCTCCTCTTTTCCAGGCTGAACAGCCCCAGCTCCCTCAGCCTGACCTCATAGCAGAGGTGCTCAGTGTGTGCTCTATGTATGTTCAGTCTTGACTGATAGCTAGAAGGACGGGGCATTTGAGTGTTTAAAAAAAAAAAAAAGAAGAAAGAGGGGCTAAAGTTGCTTTAAATGAGATGCCTGCTTGCTTTTCTGCCTTGGATTAAGGAGCTGAAGTGTTGGTAACACAGATCTTTTGATAGATGGGAAGAGTGGTCCAGTAGTTTGAATATTAAAGAGAGAGACAGAGTGTGCGTGTGTGTATGTTCCTCTTATTCTCGAGTGTAAGGAGCATTTGTCACCACAAATCATCCTTGATTTGCAGGGAGCTGCATTCATATAGAGCTCACCACCCACCACCCTCAAAAAAATAAAAATTAGACATTTGTTATATGACATGAATTGAGATTAATTAGTGAATATTAACCCATCAGGCGGTACAGAAACACATTTTTGGAAGCAGCGGCACTCGCAGCGGCAGCGGGTTTGCTTTAGCTGGGGTTGGAAAGTTTGCAACAAAATCTGGTGGGGAGGGAGTGCTGGGAAATGCCAGGTTTGCAAACCTCAAACTTCTGCAGGAATTAGCAGCTTTGCTTTGGAAAAATCTTCAGAAGTGCCTGGCCTCCCAGGAAGGATGTTTCTCAACCCCAACTCTTAATATGTTACTTGAGGAGCAGGATTTGGGGTTATCTGTGTTTAGTTTTGGGCCCTTCGCTGCAAGATGGACGTTGAGGTGCTGGAGTGTGTCCAAAGAGGAGCAGTGAAGCTGGTGAAGGGTCTAGAGCACAAGTCTGGTGATGAGCAGCTGGGGTTGTTCAGCCTGGAGAAAAGGAGGCTGAGGGGAGGTCATTTTGCTCTCTGCAACTCCCTGAAAGGAGGTTGGACCCAGCTGGGGTTGGTCTCTTCTCCTAAGGAAATAAGCACACGAGGAAGTGGCTTCAGTTTGCACTAGGGGAGGACATGAGTAGCAATTTCTTCCCTGAAAGGGTTGACAAGTCCTGGAAGAGGCTGGCCAGGACAGTGGGGGAATCTCCATCCCTTCAGGGATTTGACAAAAATGTCAGGAAAAAGTATTTTCCTAATGTCCAACCTAAACCTCCCCTGGTGCAACTTGAAACCATTTCCTCCTGTCCTATTGATTGTTACTTAGTAGAAGAGACCAGCCCACACCTGGCTCCAGCTTCCTTTCAGGGAGTTGTAGAGAGCCAGAAGGTCCCCACTCAGCCTCCTTTTCTCCAGGCTGTACAAACCCCAGGCCCCTCAGGTGCTCCTCTCAAGACTTGTGCTCTAGACTCTTCACCAGCTTCCTTGCCCTTCTTTGGACACATTCCAGCACCTCAGTGTCTTTCTTGAAGTGAAGGTCCCAGGGTGAAGCCTCCTCTCGGGTGAAGAATCACTCTGGAGGGCGGGAGCAGGTGCGGATGGCAGCATCTGGAAATGCTTCCCATCAATACAGTTCTGATTGTGGCAAAAGATCCATTTGCAAGTAAAAGAAAATGATCTTGGTTCTTCTTTTCCTCTAAAGAATCACATCTTTGTCTTGGAATAAGAGTGGCTTCTTGACTTGCAGAAACTTCTTGGCAGACTGATGGAAGCGAAGCTGAAGGGCTGTCACGGCAAACAGAAGCCTGCCATTTGGTATTGTCCAGGCTTGCGTTGCTAATCATCCTGCTTTTTCTCATCCTCAGCTAGTGCCAATATCTGCAACGTTGTCCTGATGAGGCACACGGAGCTGGAAGAAGGAATTGATGTTTTGGACAACAATGGAAACATCGTTGGGTCTTCCAGAATTGCTGCAAAACACGTATGTGCTCCTGAGCTTCCTGAGCAGCTTGTGGACAGCTGACTTCCAGGCTCAACCAGGCCCACAGCCGTGAGGAATCAGTTCCTTGAAAGCAGGGAATGGCTGAGGCTGCTCACCATGCAGGAGGGACAAAGCAGCACAACTTAATACCTGAGTTATACCTGCCCCATGTGGTCGTGTAGCCACCAAACCGAGTGTGCTCGCTGGTGGCTGACCTGGAGGGGTTCAGAGTGGTATCAGGAGGATCCTGATGTATTGCCCTGATTCTTTCACAGCCTTAGGATGTCTTTGTGGGAACTTGTAAGCAGTTGATGTTGAATGCAAAGCAAAGCTAGCTTACACCTTTTTCTAAATGAGGAAGGCTTCATTCCCAAGCTGAGGAGCTTCTTAACCCCCACCGTGGCGCAGCTGCATTAACAATTGCCAGCCAGAGCTTTGCGAGCCAGATGTTTTCATCCTCATCCTAACACCTAGTTTGTTTTCCCCTCTAACCTTCCACTCTCTGCCATCTGCCTGCAATTATTCCCTTTTCTTCCTTTCTTACAGAGTTTTGCCTTCTGAGCATCATCTGACTGTCTGAGGCATGTTGTTTCCAAGTGGGCTTTAATCTGAAATGGAAAGCATGTAGCGAAGCACACGCCCAGGCAGAGGAGTTAATAATATAATGCTTGGCATTTCTCTCACTCCTTCTGTCCAAGGCTCTTAAGGCACTTTGTAGACAGCAATTAATGTACAGATTTACAGTCCTCACCGAGCACTGGGAGATCTCTAATATCTCTCCATATTGTTGTTTAACAGGGAGATTAAAACAATCTGTTGAAGGGCTTGGAGATACTTATTTGAGCCAGTTTTCCTCACTTCCATTAACTGGCTTCAGGACCCAGCTTCCCCTCTCCATCCTAATGGTTGGGTTGAAGACAGCCAACGTACAAAATAAAGATTACAAGTGAAGGAGAAGGAAGTGTGAGTTAGGAGGAGTGTAACCAGCCAATCTGAGGCTTCTGACAACTTCTGCTCAGCTGCCATCTAATTCTGGGGCTTCTTTCTGAATAGCTCAGTACTGGGTTTTGTGGTGGAAAATTTGGCAGCTCCTTAGCGTAAAACATCTGTGCTTCTCTGAGACCACAGGATCACAGGGTGTTAGAGGTTGGAAGGGATCATCGAGTCCAACCCCTGCCAGAGCAGGACCAGAGGATCCGGCACAGGTCACACAAGAACACATCCAGATGAGTCTTCAAAGTCTCCAGAGAAGGAGACTCCACAACCTCTCTGGGGCACCTGTTCCAGTGCTCTGTGACCCTCACAGTGAAGAATTTCCCCCTCATGTTGAGATGGAGTCTCCTGTGCTGTAGTTCCTATCCATTGCCCCTTCTCCTAACCCAGGGTGCAACTGAGCAGAGCCTGTCCCCTCCCTCTTGACCCCCAGCCCTCAGGTATTTATAAGCATTTATTAAATCTCCTCACCTTCTCCCATTTGCAAGGACTGAGTGCTCCCAAGCCTGCCTGCATTGGTAGTGCTGTGTTCATGGTTGGACTCAATGATCCTAAAGATCTATTCCAACCTGGATGATTCTATGACAGAAGTTTCATCATTTCCGTACAGAATCTGCAGTAGCCTCTGCCTCAGTCTGCCCAAGCCCCATGTGTGATCCCAGTGCTTGGGACATCACAGGTGGGTTGTGGCAAAGCTGATTGGAAAAGAGAAGTGAAGACACCTTGCTAGATGACCCCACCATCTTCTCCAGGTCTCCTCTCAGGATGATTTAAACATGTCATGCTGCTTCATTTGCTGCTGCTTGAATCTTGCTGGGGGAAGCACCAACCATAGCTCCGTGGTTAGGTGTCTTCCTGGGAGAGGGGAGCCCTGTGTGGTGCCATAAACCACCAGTGATTAAAATCCAGAAACGAGTTGTGGAGCAGGCAGTAAGGTGATGCAGTCCCTCAGCACATCAGTTGGGGAGGAAGGGTCGAAGCAGCTGCTCAACCCCTGCTGAGATATTGCTCCTTAGAACATCTTGCAGGTGGCTGTTTGGCTCGTTCTTTCTCCAGGCAGCACTAACATGCTTCTGTAGGAATATGACAAGATGTTGGGGCACTCTTGGTCACATAGAGTGAAATCAGGGAAGCTCCTAGGTGTCTCTGTTTGTCCTGCTGGGTCTATGACCAAGCATGGGCTTCAGCCCACCGTTAGTAGCAATGGAGCAAACCCAGGGCGTGTACAAAGAGCTGACAGCAAGGCTGAAAGGCCGGGTGTGTGTTGATACATCCCCTCCCATGTGTCACCGAAGAAGGGCCAAACAGTTTGTGTGCCCACATGTTGATTTCTCCACCCAGCTACATCCTGAGATCAGTTTGAAACAGTTTTGTTTGTTTGCTTTTCCTTTTCAGGCGCTGCTAGAGACGGCTCTGACTCGAGTGGTCCTGCCAATGCCTATACTGGTTCTACCTCCAATTATTATGTCCATACTGGAAAAGTAAGTGATGGGTGATATACAGGGGCTGCTTTTCAGGGGGAGAAAAAGATCCTCAGGAGGTGTTTTTCACTGACATTTCTTAGCATTGGCCTGTCAAAAGCTTTTTTTGCTTATTGAAATGTTTATGTTCCATGGCCATGGCATCTAGAGCAGACCTCTCATGAGGAGCCAGCTGAGAGACCTGGGGTTGTTCAGCCTGGAGAAAAGGAGGCTCAGGGGAGACCTTCTGGCTCTCTAACTCCCTGAAAGGAGGTTGGAGCCACGTGGGGTTGGTCTCTTCTCCCAAGAAACAAGTAACAGGACAAAAAGAAACAGCCTCAAGTTGTGCCAGGGGAGGTTGGGGTTGGACATTAGGAAAATATTTCTTCTGATGTTTTTGTCAAGCCCTGAACCAGGTTGCACAGGACAGTGGTGGATTCTCCATCCTCAAAGGTATTTCAAAGCTGTGTAGATGTGATGCTGAGGGACATGGTTTAAGTGTGGACTTGGCAGTGCTGTGTTAATGTTGGACTTCATGATCTTCACAGAAAGAGAGATTGGCCATTGGGATGTGCTGCCCAGGGAGGTGGTGGAGTCGCCATCCCTGGAGGTGTTTAGGAAGAGACTGGATGGGGTGCTTGGTGCCATGGTTTAGTTGATTAGATGGCGTTGGGTGATAGGTTGGACTCAGTGACCTCAGAGCTCTTTTCCAACCTAGTTAATCCTATTCTGTTCTATCCTATTCTGTTCTATCCTATTCTGTTCTACCTTAAAGCTCTCTTCCAACCAAAACAGCTCTGTGATTCTCTTTTTGACCATAGCTGTGGGCTGATCAGATATTATATCAATGTGATTATCTGAAATGAACTTTCTGAGACTCCAGCATTTTGAGTAACTCTGTTCTGTAGGTCAGTGTGACCCCAAACTCTGTGAACTCAGTGGAAAAGTGTCTATAGGTTTTCAGTCCTCGTTAGAGCTGCCATGTGGAGTCAGACTGCTCCTGTTCAGCCAGTGACTGGGACTGTAGGGACTTGCTGACCACCATCCAGACCACCTTGGCCACTGTTGGCCTTGCTTATGCCCTGTTGGAATTCACTTGTACTTTTTTTCAGTGATGTCCTGTGGCTTGGACTTCCTTAGAAGAGTATATTCATCACATATTGTGCAGAAATTTGTTCTCTATCACCGTTCAAGCCAGAATCTCTCTTGGAAGATTTCTCAATGGAGCATTCAGTGCTAGGAGAGCTGGCAGGAAAGGGCTGGGTTACTATTTCATGTCTAATTATCTCTCTCAGAGCTCTTAATAGCAAAAGAAAAAAAAACCCAAAACAAACAAAAGAAAACCCCTGTTGCCCTCTCTGTTGTCATTCCCCACCCTGATTTCCATCACCTCTACTTTTTCCATCTTGCCCGGAGATGCTGTGAGTCTGTTTGGAGCTTCTGGATGCTCCTAGCTCCTTAAGACACTCATCAGCAGCTCATTTCAGCATGAATGATCCATGGGGTGGGGATCACCTTGCCAGCCTCTGGAGACTGATTAGGGTATTGAAAGATGGAGGTGCTAAAGGGCTTGCTACCTTTGTCCAGACAGCCAAGCTGGAAGCACTCTTTAAACAAATCTGTTGGTAATGGCTAAGCCACTCCTCTGACAAAGTAAATAGCAATTAGTACCATTAGGGATAACCCCTAGCTGTGGTTAGCCTTGTTTACCCTTGTAGAAACACCCCCGGGCAGTGTTATGTCCTTAATGGAAGGGTCAGGGCTGCTCCTGTACGTTTAGAGACTGATCTTTAACATCTAAGTTTAAACACACTGAGGTATTCTAGTACCCCTCCAGCACCTGGAGCTGGTCACCAAGATGTATACCTCCCAAGGCCTGGCTGTGGGGAGGGCATGCAGATCTCTTTTGGGAACTCTGAAGGAAGTCCTTTCAGCCCTTTCCAGCCAGAATACACTGGCTTGCTCTCTTCCTCAAAGGGACTGTGGTGGTGGTGGCACAGTCTTGGTAATGCTGCATGCCACTGTTTGGAGATGGCTGCTGGACACACGCGATGACAAGGGACGGATTCCAGTCACCCTGAACTTGTGCAAAGCAAAAACATTCCAAGGGCTGGAACGCCTCTGCTGTGAGGCCAGGCTGAGGGAGTTGGGGTTGTTCAGCCTGGAGAAGGCTCAGGGAGACCTTCTGGTGGCTCTTCAGTGCTTAAAGGGGCCAAGAAGAAAACTGGGGACAGGCTTTTAATCAGGGCCTCTTGTGACCAGAGAAGGGGTGATGGTTTGAAACTAAAAGAGGAGATTCAGACTGGAGAGAAGGAAGAAATGTTTTACACTGAGGGTGGTGAGACCCCAGGCTGTCCGGAGAGGTGGGAGATGCCCCATCCCTGGCAACATTTCAGATCAGGCTGAACAGGGCTCTGAGCAACCTGCTCTAGTTGCAGATGTCCCTGCTGACTGCAGGGGAGTTGGACTGGAAGAAAGGTCCCTTCTCACCCAAACCATTCTGTGATTCTATGATTTTTACTTCATGCTTCTCCTCGACAATAAAAAGCTCTGCAGCCTCTCCTGGGCCCCGTGTCACCCACAGGAGCCCCCAGCCTATGATCTACCTGCAGGACAGGTGCTCAGGACTGACCATGTCTTACTCTGGAGTACCTTACTCAGGGCTTGTTCAAAGTCACATGTATGAAGAACAGGGATTGTCTCTATCTTTGTAGCCCAGCATCTTGGCAGCTTCCCTGCTTCAAATTCAGATGCATGATTCCAGCCTTTATAATCCCATCAAAGCTGCTTTACTGTTGTCAGTTGAGAGGACTTCTGTTTTCATCTGTCCACATGCCAGACACTTCAGAAATGCCACTGATTTGTGATGTTCTTACCACAGAGCTCATTCTTTTTGCCTTTCTGTCTCACTGAGGCTTCAGACCAACGTGGCTGTGTGGGCTGGGGCTTCATGCAGGCACTGGTTCCAGTCTAACCCTACACTGGTGTTTACTTCATCCAGGGGAGATCACCCCAGAGGGTAAACTGTTTTATTGCTGCAATCCAGAGGACTTTTGCAATCCTGGTTATCAACATGAACAGACAAAAATCTTTAATGTGCAAAAATGTTGTGGAAAAATGCTCTTAAAATTCTCGTCTGCAAAGGACACACTGAGGACTATCATGGGCCTTGCTAAGCATCCATGAGCTTAAATAAAACTGGCTTGTACTGGGGAAAAACCCCAAAGGACTGGCTTGCATCAGCAATAGTATGACCAGAAGGACCAGGGCAGTGACCAGTACTCAGTGTTGGTGAGGCCACACCTCAACTATTGAGTTTAGTTTTGGGTCTTTCACTCCAAGAAGGACATTGAGGTGATGGGATGTGTCCAGAGAAGGGGAAGGGTCTAAAGTAGAAGTCTTGTGAGGAGCAGCTGAGGGACCTGGGGTTGTTCAGCCTGGAGAAAAGGAGGCTGAGGAGAAACCTTCTGGCTCTCTACAGCTGTCTGAAAGGAGGCTGGAGCAAGGTGAGGTTCAGTCCCTTCTCCCAAGGAACGTGCTAAAGGACAAGAGGAGACAGCCTCAGGTTGTGCCAGGGGAGGTTGGACATTAGGAACAATTTCTTCCCCTAAAGGGTTATCAAGGCCTGGTCCAGGCTGTCCAGGGTACTAGTGGACTCCCCATCCCTGGTGGGATAGAAAAGCTGTGTAGGTGTGGTGCTGAGGGACATGGTTTCAGTGGTGCCCGGTGACAAGGGACAATGAGCACAAACTGGAACCAGGAGGTTGAGCTGAGCGGGAGGAAAAACTTCTTTGCTGTGAGGGTGCTGGAGCCCCAGAGCAGGCTGCCCAGAGAGGTTGTGGAGTCTCCTTCTCTGGAGAGATTCCAAACCCACCTGCACATTGTGATACTGTGAATGACCCTGCTTGAGCAGGAAGGTTAGATTAGGTGATCCTCAGAAGCTGCTTTCAACCCCCACTGTGCTGGGATTCTGTGAGAACATCCCTGCCCATGGCCAAGGGGGCTGCAGTCCAGGTGTCAACTCAGGGGTCTTTTAAAGTTTTCTGCTGAAGGGCATAGTCAGAGGTGAAAACTCATTGAGGAAAAGACTTGGAGCAGCTGGTGAGAAGTTTACCTTTTCTAGTTTGGCAGAATTTGAGTTAGCCTGGGGTGTTTATAACGGAGTCAGGTGAAGGCATGGATTAGGAGTTCATCCACAGAAACCCTTGGAGCCTCCACAAATGAGAGGGACAAGAGTGCCAGCTCATTGTTTGGAGGCTGGAGCTCTGGAATCGGGAGTCACAGTCTGGATCCTCTATCGCGTCATCTGCACCTGAGGCTGCGGTGAAGGAGGGCAGCGCGCAGGTGGCCGCGGGTGTGAGTGCCGCAGCTGGGCGGGAGCTGCCCCCGTGCCACGCACTCTCAGCAGCGCTTGTCATCAAGATACAATACAATACAATACGATACAATACGATGCACCAGGTTGAAAGAGACCTTCAAGATCATCACATCCAACCCATCAACCAATCCAACCCGCCTAAACAACTAACCCATGGCACCAAGCACCCCATCAAGCCTCTTCCTGAACACCTCCAATGATGGTGACTCCACCACCTCCACGGGCAGCCCATTCCAATGGGCAATCACTCTCTCTGTATAGAACTTCTTCCTAACATCCAGCCTAAACTTGCCCTGGCGCAGCCTGATACATGTCCTCTTGTTCTGGTACTGGCTGCCTGGGAGAAGAGACCAACCTCTGCCTGTCAGCTCCCTGCAGAACTCTGCTTTCCCCTCGTTTGCATCTCGACATTCCAGAAAGTTTATTTTAAGTGGCCAGTTCCCGGTCGCCGTCTTTCCACTTGGATCCAGGTCTTTCCTCTCTCTCAGCCATCTCTCCATCTGCATGTTTTAACTCCCCCAGCTGCCTCTCTCGTCTCTTGTGCCATTTTTTTCCCCCTCTTTTTTTTTTTTTTCTCTTTTTTTTTTTTTCTTTTTCTTTTTTTTTTTCAGCTCTCTTGGCTTCTCTCTTCCCTTTTGCCTGCTGTGTATTTTAACTCCCAGGGCCGCCTTCCCTGCTCTCCAAGCTCCCTCCCACCGCCGAGCTCGGCGGCGCGCCGCTCCTTCCCCATGTTTCATGCATTTCCTGCTGCTTGGCCGCTCCCTTGCAGCAGCGAGCAGATAGCAGCAATGTTTATTTTCAGCCTGCATATGCCACGCGGGGAACACGGTGTCAGTTGTTTTGGGCAGATGTATTCTGGGTGAAGGTTTATAAATAATGTCCCTGCTGGCAGCTTTAATACCGGGAAGTAGCAGGTTCGCAGCAGCCAGGAGACAAAAGGAGCGCGCCCGGAGATGGGTGACGGAGCTGGCGAAGGGTCTGGAGCAGAAGTCTTGTGAGGAGCAGCTGAGGGAACTGGGCTTGTTCAGCCTGGAGAAAAGGAGGCTGAGGGGAGGCCTTCTGGCTGTTGGAATGGGCTGCCCAGGGAGGTGGTGGAGTCACCGTCCCTGGAGGTGTTCAAGAGGGGATTGGACGTGGTACTTGGTGCCATGGTTTAGTCGTGAGGTCTGTGGTGACAGGTTGGACTTGATGATCTTTGAGGTCTCTTCCAGCCTTGGTGATTCTGTGAATGTGCTGCCCAGGGAGGTGGTGGAATCACCATCCCTGGAGGTGTTCAAGAGGGGATTGGACGTGGCACTTGGTGTCATGGTTTAGTCGTGAGGTCTGTGGTGACAGGTTGGACTTGATGATCTTTGAGGTCTCTTCCAGCCTTGGTGATTCGGTGATTCTGTGAATGTGCTGCCCAGGGAGGTGGTGGAGTCACCATCCCTGGAGGTGTTCTAAAAGGGATTGGACGTGGCACTTGGTGCCATGGTTTAATAGTTATGAGGTCTGTGGTGACAGGTTGGACTTGATGATCTTTGAGGTCTTTTCCAACCTTATTGATTCTATGAAGTTCCTGAAAGGACATTGGATTGAGCTGGGTGTTGACCTCTTTTCCCACAGAGCAAGTGATAGGACAAGAGGAAATAACCTCAAGTTGTGCCAGGGGAGGTTTAGGTTGGACATGAGGAACAATTTCTTCCCCATAAGGGTTGTCAAGCCCCAGAACAGGCTGCCCAGGACAGTGGTGGTGATTCCATCCCTGGAGGGATTTTGAAGCTGTGTGGATGTGGTGCTGAGGAATGTGGTTTAGGGGTGACCTGGCAGTGCTGGGTTGATGGTTGGTCTCAATGATCTTAAAGGTCTTTTCCAACCAAAATGATTCTATGATCTATGGGATGTAACTGGGAGCAGTCATTAGGAGCTCCATGTCAGAGAGATGTGTGGGAACGACTGCATCCCCTGCATCATGCTGGACTTCTATTCCCTCAGACAGTTCCTTTTATTCAGATGCTTCTGAGAATCCTTTTGTCAGGCAGTTCTGATGAAATTTGGGAAATGATGGATGTTTCTCCCAGACACCATCCAAGAATTCTCCAGTAGCCTTTGTCCACATTCCGACTCCTTGCAGAGTCGAAGCAGCGTAGACTACCCAGGTCTGTGTAGAGTGCAATCGCAGGTTCCTGTCTAGGCTGAACTCTGTGGTGGAAGAGCCCAAATCTAGTGGCACTTGGATCCTGTGGTGTGGAAAAGCTCAGGCCACCAGCAATATCTGCTGTAGCCACTTGAAGGTAATGCCTGTCAGTGGACATTAAAGAATGTAAGCTCTTCTTATCTCCTTTTGTCAAGTCTCTGCCCCACAGAACAAGCAACCTCAGAGTTGTGTCTATGTGTCTAGAGCGCAGCAGGAGGTCTGAGAATGGGCTCCAGGAGCTCATGGGTGTTAGGCTAGACAAGAGGAGGCCCTAGCGCTGACTGCAATGTTTATGAAGGAGAGAGACATCCAGAGCTGTTGGCAGTGGGCAAAAGGTGAGAGAGGAGTGAGGAGCAGGAATAGTTGTGTCCATAGAAGAGGAGCATTTCTGCTTGTTCTTCCACATCATCCTGGTCTTGTGGCAGAGCCGCGGCAGCAGGATCAGCATCCTGAGTCAGTCTAGCCGTGAGAAACGGAGATTCTCATGGTGGGTAGCCACTGCTCAGCCCATGCTTTTGTGCTGCTGGAAGGGTGTTTTCCTCAGCTTAAACCACTGCAGAAGTGTATGTGAGGTAGAAGAACCCCCTGGTCCTTGTGTTGTTGGCCTTCTGCTGGAGATACTCTCATTGTGACAGTGTGTGCAGGACGTTTCCTGCTGCTGCTCTTCCTCCTCTGAGGCACAAAGTCTCTGCGTCCAGCTAAACCCTCGCTGGAGTTTGTTTAGACTAAGCAGCTGCCAGCAGTGACACCTTAAACTGCTGTGGCTGCTTGCAGAGTAAACATTGAAACTGCTCCTTTAATTATGTCAATCAAGCACAAAAATCCCCCAAGCTCACTCACTTTGCATCCAGTGGGTCCTCTGCAGGGGGCACTGGGGCTACAGCTGAGAGCAGGAGATGCTCCTTGATGAGGACAGCGCTGGCCTGGCTGGACAGGACAGCAGACAGAGCTGGAGGAATTTCTCAGCATTCCCAAAAGGACCCCAAATGGGTGAGAAGAGCTCAGAAACACTCAGCAGATAGCAGAAACCCAACGGGCTTGATGAAGCAGAGATACAGTACGGGGCTGGCTTTGGAATGTTGAGAACCTCAGCCTCTGGAGGTGCCTCAGGACACCCAGAGCTTCATCCCCCAGTGCTTCCCTTGCCCTGCCGGCATCCTCGGCGTCTCGCGATGTGTGTATTAGCTTTGAACCTGTTTACAGCAAACACTCCAGAAACCCCTCAGAATCTGTCAGCTGGGAGACTTTGGTTAACTCCTGTCATATTTAGCTTAGCATCTGACACCTCCTTCTAGACAAATACAGCTCTGGTTCACTGAACCTGATAACTCCTTTTAGTACAGCGACTGACTTCCATATGGAATAAATTACAGCACCTCTCAAGAAACGCCAGAGGCAGCTGCCAAATTATGCAAAATTTAAACCACTAATGAACAATGTGATGAAAGTTGAATGAAGGTGTATTTACAAGAGCTACAACACACTGTCTCCACGGAGCAGATGTACTGTCTGCACAAGTGTGCGTGTGTCTGTGTAGATACCTACCTACAGGCACGCTCATGCATATTGAAATGGTCCTCGTAAGGTCTAGCTGCTGAAGGTGTATCTGTGAGTGACTGCTGCCTAGCATCATAGAATGGTGGGAGTTGGAAGGGTCCTCCAGAGATCATAGAATCATAGAATGGGCTGGGCTGGAAGGGACCTCCAAAGGTCATCCAGTCCAGCCCCCTCTGCAGTCAGCAGGGTCATCCTCGACTAGATCAAGTTGCCCAGAGGCCTGTTGAACCTCACCTTGAATATCTCCAGGGTTCCAGCTTGTGCCCATTGCCCCTTGTCCTGTCACTGGGCATCACTGAAAAGAGTCTGGCCCCATCCTCTTGACCCTACCATTTAGCTGTTATAGATGAGCATTGAGAAGATCTCCAAGATGCCAGTGGTGAAGCTGGACTGTCAGGAAAGCTGAGGACAGACTTTTCATCAGGGGCTGCTGTGACAGGACAAGGGGTGATGGTTTGAAACTAAATGAGGGGAGATGTAGACTAGAGGGAAGTAAGACATCTTTTACACTGAGGGTGATGAGATAGTGGTCCAGGTTGCCCAGAGAGGTGGGAGATGTCCCATCGCTGCAACCTGGGTCAGGCTGGATGGGGCTCTGAGCAACCTGCTGTAGTTGCAGATGGCCCTGCTGACTGCAGGGGGTTTGGACTAGGTGACCTTGAAAGGTCCATTCCAACCCAACACTATCTATGATTCTGTAAGATAATATTTCCTTTCCAGTGGGGGGAGGGGGCTAATGGCTGCAAAGAGGGGTCTGGATTTTTTCACAGCTGAACAAATGCAACATTTAATATTCTTCTGAGATCTGTGTGGAGAACAAGCATCCTTGGGACATAAGCAAAGTGGACCTCTCAGTTTATTATGAGTCATTTATTCTGAACCACACAAATTTGAGAATCTGAATCCCAATTAAGACATTACACTCCATGTGTTAATTAGTCTCCTCTCCTTTTTGAATCAAGCCTTAACTCTTCTTAATTAGGAGGTTAGCCCTTGTGATTTGAACTGGCCTGTGTCTGAAGCTCTCCTGGAAATCACACCTGGGGGCTGTGCTGGGGATCATTTCAAATTGGTTGAGTTTTTACTTGGGTGATTATAAGGTCCCCAACAGGGTAGTAATTAAAGAGGGTGCAGCTTCCAAATGAAGATGTCAGGGGTAGTATAAGCAGTGATATCTTGCTTTGAAACTGTCCTGCAGGGAGGCTGGAGGGATGCTGGTCGCATGATTTTCTCAACAAGGGCTCTCATGGATCACAACAGCTCCAGCAGGAGGAGAAATCTGTTCCAGGAGTTGCCCCTCTGCATCCCAGGGGTTAGTTATCTCCACCTAATGATGGCAGTTGTCCAAGGTGGTGTTTGTGAAAAAGTGTGGAGGGAAGTAACCTGCTTTGCTGGCTCGGGTGAAACCCTTCAGGGCTTCTGCAGGAGTCTTTTAGGTTAGTTTGTGCTCTACGCAAGACAAAGCAGCTCAATATTGGAGAACAGAAGCTTGGCTTTCACAGCACGAATTGATAGGATCAACTCCGTCTCAATAGCTTATTAGTGAGGAGCTGCAATATTGGAGGAGTTAAGGCTCTGGATCTTGTTTTCCTTCCCCACTTCCCCCAGACCTTCTCAAGATGAAGACAGCTTTCAGCAAGCAGTGCTAGCAAAGGGCGAAGAGTCGGAATGTTCAGACACACAGACAACGCGCAGCAGGGTAACAAGTTCCCACACATCAGCTGCTCCCTTAGAATTCATCAGGTGCATGTTGGTAGCCTGCAGGAAACATGGAGTAGATGGGGGTGAGGTAATGTGTTAGTTTGCATTGGCTGCAGGCATGGGCTGCACGGGGCGAGCTGCCTGCCACTCACTTGTGCAAGTGGCAGGGGATGCCAGTGGCATGGCCGGATGTGGGGAGAGCCAGATGGCTTTGTTTTGGTGGGCACCTTGTGAATAGAGCACATAGGAGTAGAAATTACAGAATCACAGAACCCCAGCATAGTATGGATTGGAAGGGAGCTCCAGTCCAACCCTCCTGCTAAAGCAGGATCACCCACAGCAGCTTGCCCAGGATCACAGGGTCCCGGTGGGGCTGAAATCTGTCCAGAGGAGGAGACTGCACAACCTTTCTGGGCAGCCTGCTTCAGAGCTCCTGCACCCTATCAGCAAAGATTCTTTTTCCTCCTGTTCAGATGGAACCTCCTGGATTCCAGTTTGTGCCCGTTGCCCCTTGTCCTGTCACTGGGCACCACTGGGCACTAGTGCCCTGCCATTTAGTTCTTGCTGAGCACTGATCAGATCCCCTCTCAGGCTGCTCTTCTCCAGGCTCAACAGCCCTAGGGCTCTCAGACTTGCCTCCTCACAGAGACTTCCAGACCCTTCAACATCTTTGTACTCTGTTGTACTCTCCCCAGTAGATCCTTGTCTCTCCTGACTCAAGCTGAACAAAACTCTGAGCAACCTGAGACTGTTTTCTACCAGTTTGAAGGGGGAAAAAAGGTGGATATTGATCAGCAGCTTGACAAGGAGTTTTGCTGCAGTGTTCAGTGGATATTAGCAAGGCAGAGTCAGCATATTTGCTGCTGGGTCATCAGCTACAGCCTTAGTCTTAGTGTGCATCTCGCCTCTGTCTGTCCTGATCATAAAATCACAGCATGGTTTGGGTTGGAAGGGACCTGTAGAGGTCATCTATTTTCTGCCCCCTGCAGTCAGCAGGAGCATTGCCAACTAGAGCAAGCTCAGGGCCCCAGCAAGCCTCAACGAGAATGTCTCTAGGGATGGGGCCTCCACCATCTCTCTGGGCAAACTATTCCAGTGTTCCAGCACCCTCACAGTAAAGAACTTCTTCCTAATGTCCAGTCTAGGTCTACCCTGCTTTTATTTAAAGCCATTGCCCCTTGTCTTACTGCTACCTGTTGGTGACCTGCTAAGAAGGAACCTAGAATAATCAGGGGCAGGGGGAGCAGTGGGTCTGGGTGAACACTAATGTCCCTTCTGATGATGGCATGCACTCCCCTGGTCTATGAAATGGTCTAATGAAGCCCTTTCTTTCCAGAACATCACTGCTGAGGTCTCGACCCCGGATGATTCTCCCAGTCCAAAGCCTTGTGTGCCTCGCTGCCTTTGGCCTGGCCCTCCCCTTGGCCATCAGTCTCTTCCCGCAGATGTCTGAGGTCAGTACATGCTTGGTGATCTGCTCCAGGTCTCTTCCATGTGAACAAGATGTAGTGATTTAAACACCAGGGATCAGGGGACAGCCAGGTTGAAATAAGGTGGAGTTTTAAATGCCTGAGGAAAATGTGCTTACTTGATCGCCAGTCAGGGGAGTGGCTCAGACAGCACAGAGGGTATCTGGTCCCTCTTTAGTGATATCCAGGTCAGATCTGATCAGATCACAAGTCAGGGGATGTTGGGGTTTCTGACTGATACCTTCTGCTCTGAGATTCCAGCTGGGTTCATCCTGCCGTGCCTGGGGAACGTGAACTTAGTCAGAGCTGAGCTACACGGAGGAGGACATGGTGCAGCTCCCCCTCTCCCGTGGCAGTGATGTTTGCTTGGTGTTAGCATAGTGGAAACAATTCTTTGTTCATCAGTAAAGAACCCTATGTGATGGGGATGAACTTTCCCAGAGCTTCTTGGAGGGTTTCTGCCTTTTCATCTCTCACACAGCCTGGGGGTGAACAGAGGAAAATTAGCCAAGAATGAGTAATGAAATCATTTGTATCTAAGTCAGCTGAACAAATTGCTAAGGTGTATTTCACTTTGCCATTCATTTTGATCATTTGGTGTTTGGAGTTTATAGACTTGCAGATATCACTATGGCAGAGTGGTAGAACCTCTCTCAGAGCAAAGGACTTCACTGGAGTCCCTTTTGTGTCATCTGGAAGAGTTGCTAAGGAGCTGCTGTCAGAGCCTCTGCTGGCTAATTCATTGCTGTTTCGGTCTGGATGGGTTTATTCACAACTTCTAGCCAGGGAATCCTGTTGTACACTTGTCTGCTAGACTGAAAAACGTGCTGCAGATTTTTTGTTGTCCTTCTAGCTGTTTACAGGGTGAGATAAAACTGTCCTTTAATCTTCTCTTTAAGAAACAGACTATAGCTCAATCTTGGAATCTCTTGCTAAAAGACGTGTTTTCTGAAGCTTTAATGATTCATATGGCTCTTCCTTAAACTTTTTCTAATTAGCCAACATCCTTTTTGGAGGACTTCCATGAGAAGCAGACACAATATTCCAGTAAGAAGTTGCAGGAGCAGTGTGATTTGCCTGCTTCTGCTTGAACATTAATCACTTTGGCGAGCTCAACCTCAGCTCCCTGTCCCTCAGGGTTTTGCTGTGATCCGGTACTGGTTGCTTAGTCTCTTAATTACTTGCCACCTTCCCAGATTTGATGTCATCTCAAGCCTTATGCAACAGTCAGTGTTTATTTTCTCACTGATGACATAGGTGTCTAAGAGCATTGGCCAAATCCAACCATTCTTTCACCAGAGACAGGAAGCTCCTCCTACAATTCTGGTTTGAATTTCAGCATTTTCTACATTTCCAGCTTCCCTGGGACAGGAAGTGCCTGCTGAGGTCAGTGGGAACCAAAGTTTTGGTACCTGTCAAGGGTTAGGGCTGGGCTGGCCACTAGACAAGTGCCAGAGGCTCTCCACGAACCCCTCTGCCTTCCCAAAGGGAATAAGGGAGAGAGACTGATAGGGTGGGAAGGAAACTAAACAGCTGGGGTAGAAATGAGAACAATAAACCAATATCCAGCCCAACCCCCTGATGGCAATGATGTCACCATTGCCACCAGTGATGCTGGGGGCAGGCACTGGAGAAGTCCCAGACTGGACTCAGCAGAACCAGATTCAGGAGCTGGATTCAGGAGCACATGGATTGGGATTGAAGGCAGAAGGGACAGAGTCTTGCTGGGACACTGGCCATTGAGGAAGAGGTTTGACCCTGGTGATCCCTCAGCTTTCTCCTGAAGATGATGTCCATGAGCTGCAATCCCTTATTGGTCAGCTCCGGGTCACCTGTCCTGTCCACTCCTCCCTGCAGGTGCCACCTCTGACTTCCTGCACCCCAAGGTGGCACACAGGATGTGGCAGTGCCCTTGGTATGCCCAGGAGCCAGTCTAGGTCTGAGCCTTTCTGCAGCCCAGCCTTTGGCAGGAGCTCTCCCCATCAGCTTCTCCCTGCTAGGAGCAGCCCCTGGCTGTGCAACCCTGCCCTGAAGTGCAGAAAGTGCCTCAGTGAGCAGAGATTGAGCTGAGAAAGTCAAATGCCTAAGCAGAATGAGTTCTGGTCTGGCTCAATAATTCAGAGATAAACAGTCTGGGTGCTACAAAAATAATTATTCATTGCTGTAGCTTCTCTACCTAAAAATGAAGCTCACAAGGTCTTTATCCCTTTTGTGCTGGAGCTTTCTGGATGACAGCTGATTTGTGATGTAGAGTCTCTGATAGTACAGCGTGAGAAATCATGTTGTTGCTAACAGCTGAATGAATGCAGCCCACAGGACAAATTAAGGGCTGGCTTCCTTCAAAGGCTATTCCAACTGCAGGCATCAGGCACTACTGAAACCATGCAGCATCCCTTGAAAATGACCTTCTGGAGCAGATGAAATGTTCTCTGCAGTGTAAACATGAATCAGCGCTGATTAGGAGATCAAACAGAATGACGTGCTCCCTGCCCACGCTCCGTGGCAGTGCAGAGAAACCATTACAGCTGCTGCTGGAGCTCACTGCCTACTGGGAGCTTGGTTCTGCTTGGCTGGAGGGAGCTGCACGTGCACAGCTGGACTCCACATCTGTTGGCACTGAGGAATCAGGTTCTCCAGAGTAGCCTGGTCTGATCAGGCTTCCAGTTAGTGTTTGTGTTTGTTAGAAATGTGTGGTTGTGCAGAGGGTGTTCCTCCCATTCTGCACTATCTCAGTGGTGGTGACCTCGGGGATGCTGAAGTGAGCAGAGCAAGAGAGACAATCTATCCAGAGCCATTTAATCAGGGGCTTGGATGGCAAATCTGAGTTTCCTTGCAAAAAGCATTTCTCAGAATGCAGAATCACAGAATGGTTTGGATTGGAAGGGACCTTTCAAGGTTCCCTAGTCCAACCCCCCTGCAGGCAGCTTAAGCAGGTTGCATAGAGTCCCAAGCGACCTGACCTGGAATGGTTCCATGGATGGGGGCATCTACCACCTCTCTGGGCATCCTGGGCCAGTGTCCCACCACCTTCACTGTATTCCACAATGTATTCCTTATATTTAGTCTAAATCTCCCTCTTTTGGTTTCAAACCATCACCCCTTGTCCTGTCACAACAGGCCCTGATTAAAAAAATCTGTCCCCAGCTTTCTTATAGGCCCCTTCTTTTCTCCAGGCTGAACAACCCCAGCTCTCTCAGCCTGGCCTTGCAGGAGAGGGCTTCCAGCCCTGTTTGAAGATGTCTGTCTCCCCCGTGTTGAGGACTCCAGAGCTGGGCACAGTTGTTGAAGCAGTAGCCATGAACAGAGCACAATGGAGATGCTGCTGCCATAGTGAGCACTACCCAGGGAGTAAATTATTAACACCAACATGTAATAGGCCTGTTCTGTTCCAGAAATATGACTATGGTCTGAGCAGCAACCCTTCCAGGAACTGTAACTGAGCCAAATTCTGCCCTTAATCACACAGTCACAATCCTTTTCCTTCACTTGGAGAGCAAACACAGAAGCTGGTGTATTACTAAGTTCTTGTTTTAGCTTGGGAGCTTGAGTGACCACCTTCAATCCACTCTTCTAAAGGGACTCAAACTTACAAAGAGTTTTCAAGCAGAATTAGAGGTGGTGAGACACTGGCACAGGTTGCCCAGGGAGAAGCCCCATCCATGGAGGTTTTTAAGGCCAGGCTGGATGTGGCTCTGAGCAACCTGCTCTAGTGTGAGGTGTCCCTGCCCATGGCAGAGGGGCTGGAACTGGATGATCCTTGAGGTTCCTTCCAACCCTAACAATTCTGTGATTCTAATTGAAGCCATGCACTAACAAATGTGTGAGATAAATACAACCACCTTATGACATCAGCTGTAGCTGCTTCAGACCTATACCTGGTTTTAAAATCATGGAATTGTTTTGGTTGGAAGAGACACTTAAGATCATTGAGTTAACCCAGCACTGCTAACTCCACCTCTATACCATGTCTCTCAGCACCACATCTACACAGCTTTTCAGTCCCTCTGGGGATGGGATCTGCATCAGTGCCCTGGGTAGCCTGGGCTAGGCCTTGACAACCCTCATGGGGAAGAAATTGTTCCTTATGTACAAACTAAATCTCCCTTGATGCAACTTGAGACCATTTCCTCTTGTCCTATTCACTTGCTCCTTGGGAGAAGAGACCAACCCCCCTCCTCCTTCCTGAAAGTTGGAGACAAGCCCCCTCCCCTCAGCCTCCGTTTCTCCAAGCTGAACAACCCCACTTCCCTCAGCCACTCCTCACCAGACGTCTGTTCTAGACCCTTCATCAGCTTCAGTACTCTCCTTTGGACATGCTCCAGCACCTTCTCAGGGTCACCTTCTCAGAATAAAGGCCTGCTAAAGACATGGGTCTTTGTAACCAAGCATGCTGAAGGTGCTGAGAAATACACTTGGCATCCCAACATAGTGTTAACTCCAGTACCTAACTGCATGTCTCTGCATTAAGTAATTCACTGCTGTTAAGTTTAGGAGAAACATCTAGTTAATGCACTTAGCCCACAACCTCCAACTGCCTCCCATGCCCCCCGGGGAATCTCTTCTCTACCCGCCTATCCTCCAGCATCCCCACTGACAACTCCTACTCAGCTATGCACTGCCAATAGAAACAGCTGTGACAGTTCCAAACTGAAAATGGGACTTGTGCAAATGAAATTCAGTGTAGCAGCAAAAAAGAAAGAACCAGGGGGTTGCTCCACTGATTTGCCACCCTTTGGTCCCTGCTCATCCAGATCATCCCTTTCTCGGCATCCAAGTGGATGCTGCTGAACTTCCATGGAGCGGTAAACCCACCATCCCATGCTTGGTGTGATAAAGGATAAACCCAGGTGGGAAGTGGAGCTGAAGCAAGAGGTGATGGCAGAGAAATTCTTCACAGAGTAACAGAAACACAAATGGTAAGGTTGGAATGAACCTCTACAGATCATCCAGTCCAATCTCTCTGCTAAAGGAGGGTCATCCAGAGCAGGTTGCTCAGGATCATATCCAGGTGGGTTTTGCATCTCTCCAGAGAAGGAGACTCCACAATCTCTCTGGGCAGCCATCCCCTAGCTTGTCCTCACCATGGGTTCAGTTTCAAAGGCCTTGGTTGCTGATTGGGGCAGAAGAGGCCATCTTCTGGAATCAGGTTGATTTCAGCTGAAGCCTTTTCTTACAAATAATCTTCCTTTTGGATCTCCAGGACAAGGGGAGTAAACAGCCTAAAATCCAAGGCTGAGCTATTGTTTTCCAATCTGTTTTAGCCTTCATCTTGTTGGCAGGCTGCTTTAGAAAAGCAAAAGGTTAATGAGCCAATGTGCAGTGGGATTATTGCAGTAAAGATGACAGTGAACCAGTAATTACTAATTAGATGCAGTTTAACAGGAGGAACAAGTGAAATCTCCTCTTCACCAACTGTCAATAATTAGCAGATTTGGTGAGGTTGAAATGTGTCCACAGTTAAAAGGCTGATTTTTTAATGAAATGGCACTTGACAAAAGAGCTGTATGGAGGTCACAGCCATAGCCCTCGAGATGCTTCCCTATACCATACTTAGGAGGGAAATCAGATGCAAGACAGCAGGAGGTCCCCATGAAACCATTTCTCCCCTGGGATTACAGTGCATGGGGGGAGGGGAGCAGGAGGGATTCTCTGCAGTAATTTTGTCCAACTTGGATGAGAAGCAAAGGAAAGGATTTGCCAGCTGCCATGGGGGAAAATGTTTGAGAAGTGAGAAGTTCTGTGGTTTTTCTTTGCTTCTGGGTCTGAGGAACAGTTTCCCGAGAGTCTTGGAACCTGAGTGTGCTGGCCAAAGTCTTCCCTTGGGATGAAGGTTGGTCTTGGAAGGAACTCCTCTATAAAAGAGGAGGCACAAGGTCCTTGAGGGTTGGCAGGAGGCTGGTATGTGTCTTCTAAAGACTGCAGAAGATTCAGGCTGTGCCCTGAAGATTTGATGCACAGATGATGCTCCATCATTGACTTCTGAAACATCAAGAGGCTCATCTGAGGCTCCTCTCCTATGCACTGACCCAGTTTCTCTTCTGGCAAAGTAAATATTGACGTAGGAAAGAGTCTCTTTATTTTCTACATCACCTTCAAAGGTCCCTTTGAAAACAAACCATTCTATGAGTCTGTTCTATGATTTAGGGCCACAAAGATGATGGGAGGGCTGGAAGCCCTCTGCTGTGAGGACAGGCTGAGAGTTGGGGTTGTTCAGCCTGGGGAAGAGAAGGCTCCAGGGAGACCATCTGGTGGCCTCTCAGTACTTAAAGGGGTGATCAGAAAGCTGGGAACAGGGTTTTGATCAGGGCCTGTTGTGACAGGGCAAGGAGTGGTGGTTTGAAACTAAAAAGGAGAGATTTAGACTGGTGAGAAGGAAGAAATTGTTTACAGTGAAGGTGGTGACAAAGGCCCAGGTTGCCCAGAGAGGTGGTAGATGCCTCATCCTTGGAAACATTTCAGGTCGTGCTGGACAGGGCTCTGAGCAATTTGATCTTAGTTGCAGATGTCCCTGCTGGCTGCAGGGGGGTTGGACTCGATGAGCTTTAAAGGTCCCTTCCGACCTAGCTCATTCTGTGATTCTATGACATAGGTTCACATGCCCCAAACCCCCTTCTCAAGCACATCTCCCTGATGAAGGTGTTTCTAAACACATGGGCCTCTCCTCTGCTTCTGCTGGTGCTTTAGCCTGGGTTGCAGAACCAGCCGCTGCAAGCTCCCTCCTGCTTCAGGGGGAGTTCAGCAAGGTGGTTGATGTTTCTGCAGAGAGCTGCTGAAAATCAGACTCCAGTTCCAAATTCTGACTGTCAGATCCTTCTCTCCCCTTCAGGCCACAACCCCCCCAGATTCTCATGATTGTATCATAACTCCTCATCACTACTGTGTGATGCTCTTTTAAGCTCTTTTTTCCTGGGCCAGCAGCAGGAGGATAGGGAAGATGTTGTGGCACAGTAATTTCCTTCTGCCCTCGTCTGGCTGGATGCAGCAGCAGTTCCAGATGCAAAGCCATGGGTGCTAATCTGACAGACACAGCATCTGCCTCACTGCTGAGCCACCTCCCAGACTCATGGCACACTTCGATGCGATGCCCTTTGGAGTCGTGTCCTGGCACTACTGAATCTCCCTCTGCTGTGAGGTCACTTACACGAAGCACGGCCAGGAGAGGAGGAACCAGTTTCACAAAGCAAAGAGCATTTCTGGAGCAGGACATCTCCCCTTTCCATGTGTTTTTTAAGCCATCTCTTTTCCAAAATCAGAGCATTTCCCATGCCTCCTCACTCCCTAATGAGTTGGGATCAGGAGGGCTCAGTCACTTCTGGCAGCAAAAGAGGAAAAGGAAGGATCTAGTCATCAGGGACATGAGCTCCACCATCACTCCTTACAAGCCCCTAGGAAAGGTTGGGGTGGTTGGATTTACAACTGCTCAGCCTGTATGTACCTTGTGGTGTAATTATGAGGCTCAATGACACCTCTCGTCTGGGGAAGGTCACGAGTGAGCAGCGCTCTGATTGATTTGGAGCCTGCCTCTTTGTTCTCACCTTGCCTGTCTGAGGGGCTTTGATTTGTGACCCAGCTGGTTTTTGAAGTCTGCTCCTGAGAGCGGTCCTTTTGTTTCGTGACCAGCGCTTGCAGAAGCCAAAGGTGCTGAAAACTGTACAGGACCTGGCCCTAAAATCATAACCTGGACCAGCAGAGCTTGTTTGTGCTGGGAAGCGATGGCTTGAACCCAACTGCTATTTGTGGTCACTCGAGGGGGGTGTGGGAGAAAAGACCTCTCCTTTTGTACTGCCCAGGGGCTGCGGCAGCACTGTCGGACGGGATCTGGTTTCATGTTTATATCTCTGTCCCTGGGATACAGGTTCAAGTATGTAAACTATCTGTCCTGCAAGCACAGGCTCCTGCAGGTGTGTGGGTGCTGGTGGGCATAAAAAAACATTCCTGACACCATCTCTTTTGAGCAGTCTTCACCTCCTGATGGCTATAAGCCATTAGGAGTCAAAAGAAAGAGCTGACATCCGACAACTCCGGATAAACAGCTAAACATTAACCCTTAAAGTGGCTCGAAAAACATACTTAAAAGGCACTTTGTGGAAAGAAGCGATTTTTTTCCAGGCCTGTTAATTGCTGTCTTTCTTCAGGACACCTTTCAGCAGCACCTACAGTAAACAGAGTAGCTCCTCCCAAAGCACTTCCCCCAAGGATTCCAGCCTTGCTCACTGTCCCTGTCTCCTCCTGTCCTGTGCAGTCCTCCCGTGGGTCTTGCTGGTTTCTTCTTGGCCTGAAAGCCAAGGCCTTTCTGCCAGCCCACACTGAAAACTCAGTCCTCTGTCTTAGTTCCCATCAGCCTCTCTATTTGGTGCAACTGGGTACATCCCCAGTACTTCCCTGGCTGTTGCCTGGCTTCACAACAACCGTGCTTCATGATGTAGCGTGTGGCTGGGTCACAACAAGCACATGAATGTTCCAGGCTTAGGGCAGAGTGGCTGGAAACTGCCTGGTGGAAAAGGACCTGGAGTTGTTGGCCTACAGCTGGCTGAAATATGAGCAGTATGAGCCCAGGTGGCCATAAAGGCCAACAGCATCTTGGCTTGAATCAGCAATAGTGTGGCCAGCAGGAGCAGGGCAGTGTCAGTGATAGGACAAGAGCGAATGACCTCAAGCTGCACCAGGGAAGGTTCAGGTTGGACATTAAGAAAAATGCCTTCTCTGAAAGGTAGTGAAGCCCTAGAACAGGGTGCTTAGGGCAGTGGTGCAGTTACCATCCCTGGGAGGATTGAAAAGCTGTGTAAATGTGGTGCTGAGGAACATGGTTTAGTGATGCCCTGGCAGTGCAGGGTTAACAGTTGGACTTGATGATCTTAAAGGTCTATTCTAACCTTTTTTGTTTATTTATCTTGTTACTTGAGGACTTGTAGTTTCAAAGCCTTTCTTTGGTTTTGTTAGGTTTTTGAAGTACTTGGTGCTGCAGGCCACCATTCTTTGCAGAAGAACTCAAACCCACCATTTTGCAATGCCTGTGAGATGGTGTCCTGCTGGGAGTTGGTCTCTAAATCATTTTATAAAGGTGGAAGACTTGAGAGGGTCTGAGGGCTGTGCAAGCCCAATGCTAACCAAACGCAGCTCCTCGGAGTGGTTTTCATTCATCTTACTGTGCTGCTTCATCATTGATGGCAGCTTGAGTCTCCAGAAGGGTTCCCATGTGGGACTGGATGATTAGAGCTGATATCCTTCTGCTGGACTGAGGCAGTGCATGAACACAGGAGTAAAAGGTGGTGTGCTCCAGGACAGGCAGGGACACGCTGAGCTGTGGAAGCAGCCTTAGGTGTCTCCTGTCATACTTTACTATCCCACCTGGAGATGTTGTTACCATTAGTCATTTCTAGAGCACCAGAGAGAAACATGCTGCTGGTCTCCAGGAGCTCATGGACACAGGGGAAGTTGTGCTTTGCTCCAGCCTGGTTGGGCTGTAGCCTAAGATGCATCATTTTCCTCCTTGCCAGCTGATGGAAGCCCTGGGTTTGGTGATAGGTGTGTTGGCTGCCTTCAGAGAAGCTGCAGTGTCCTCAGGGGCAGCTCCTGAAACTGAAGTGAGGAACTCCCACCCTTGATCACAGAATCATGTATGTTGGAAAAGACCTTTAAGATCATCAAGTCCAACTGTTAACCCAGCACTTCCAAGGTCAACAACGAAGCAGTGGGAAATAGTCCGAGGGCAGGAATCCCTCTGCTATGAAGGAGGTCTGAGAGAGTTGGGCTTGTTCAGCCTGGCTCCAGGGAGACCTTATTGGAGCCTTTTGGTACTTAAAGGGGATGATAACAAAGATGGGAGCAGACTTTTTAGCCTGCTGGGACAGTTCAAGGGGAGATGGGTTTCAACTAAACAAGGGATAGAAGGAAGAAGTTCTTCACTGTGATGGTGGTGAAACACTGGCCCAGGTTGCGTAGAGTGGTGCTCCATCGATGGAAACATTCCAAGTTGGGTTGGACAGGCCAAAGCATTCTGTGATTCTATGGTAAGTTACTGTCCCATAACTGCCCCATGAATCCTACAAACCCTTCTGTGCTTCAGGACAGCTGATCCCATTGAAGGTGAGGACAGTAACGTCTTAAGGCCTGCAGCTGTCTCAGAAGCAATTGCACATCTCTATCGAAACATCTGTCAAGCATGAGGAATATTCCTGCTGATGGCACCCAAGGTGCTGCTGACACTCTGCATTTGGTGCTTTGCTAAAAGCAGTGACGTTTTCAGGGGACGGTGCAGAGGTGTCAGCAGATGTGAGAGAGTGTGAAGAGCTTGTGGCTCTAACACCATCACTGATGCACTTCATACCTAACAGATGTCATAGCGGGGGATGTGTGGTGCCACATTCAGACCCTTTCCAGCCTGGGCTGGAGAAGAACCTCTGCCTTCTGCTCTGTCCTACAGCCAGGTGGATGCTGGTGGTCAAAGAAGCCATAGCAAGAAACCAGAAAAAGCTTCTGAAATGGATAACTCTTAAGAGCCAGAACAAATATTCCAACTTTCCTCCTGCTCATTGCTACAAGGAGGAGAGAGAAAATAGAGTAGTTCTTCCTGTTCAGGGGGAACCTCCTGGGTTCCAGTTTGTGCCTCTTACCCCTTGTCCTGTCTGGGCACCACTGAAGAGTCTGGTCCCACCCTCTTGCCCAACTTCTCCCACTCTTTAGCTGTTGATCAGCACTGAGAAGATCCCCTGTGAGACTGCTCTTCTCCAGACTCAACAGCCCCAGGGCTCTCAGCCTGCCCTCCTCACAGAGATGCTCCAGCCCCCTCAGTGTCTTTATAAACTCTGTTGGACTCTCTCTAGTAGTTCCTTGTCTCTCCTGGAGAGCCCAGAACTCGACTCAGTACCACTCATGTGGCCTCACAAGGGCTGAGTAGATGGGTGGAGAACCTCCCTCAACCTGCTGGTCACACTCTTAGTGCACCCCAGGAGACCATTGGCCTACTTGGATATAAGAACATACTGTTGGCTCGTGGGGAACTTGTCCACCAAGATTCCCATGTCCTTTAATTTTTTGGTGTCTGGGAAAAGCTTTGGAAAGAGTTTATCTGAAGAGAGGAGACGTAAGAAAAACAAATATCTCTGTTTTTAAATCATTCCATATACATTTTCCAGTTTTGGAAAGCCTTAGAAAATGGAGCATGGATTCAGATCAGTGATTTTGACCCCATCAACATTCTTTAGGCTGCTGTCTGTTAAAAGAAGAAAAGAAGATCTGAAACAGCTGAAAGAAAAACATATAGTCTGTCTTACTGTGGGAACAAGACCATCAAAACTCAGTCAGGTTGGGTTTTGACCCCAAGAAAGCATGTTAACCCAAATTTAATGAGGTTCTGCTTTTCAGTGGAGTTGCATTAGGTGCCCATGGGTTGAAGGGGAAAGGAAGCCTCAGCAGACCTCTCCAGAGGTGTTTTCATACAGGGGTTTCAACAAGCTACAAGCAGAGGTGCCTGGTGACCATGGTGAGGCTGATGAAAAGCAGCTCACCTCTCCAGGGAAAAACAATGTTTTGCCACTGAGGGCATTTAGAATCATAGAATCAATAAGGTTGGAAAAGACCTCAAAGATCATCAAGTCCAACCTGTCACCCAACACCTCATGACTACTAAACCATGACTTCAAGTGCCACATCCAACCCCTTTTTGAACACCTCCAGGGATGGTGACTCCACCACCTCCCTGGGCAGCACATTCCAATGGCCAACAAGTCCTTCTGTGAAGAACTTTCTCCTCACCTCGAGCCTAAACTTCCCCTGGTGCAGTTTGAGACTGTGTCCTCTTGTTCTGGTGCTGGTTGCCTGGGAGAAGAGACCAATCCCCTCCTGTCTACAACTGCAAGGCAGTGCAGAGCCTGTTAGCAGTGCTGGATGTGTCTCACCTCTCCATGTAGCTGTGCACAGTACCCACCACTGTGGAAGCAGCAGCTGCTGGTCCTTCTTGGTGCTGGGTTAATTGTTGGACTTCTTAAAAGTCTCTTCCAACCAAAATGATTCTATGATCCTGTGATGCCCTTTATTAACTATGGTCTTTGTGGCACCTCACCAAGCTTCCCTAAAGCTTGGTTAGCTCGACACTGCCCTTAGCTGTTGCCCTGATGCGTAGTGGCCCAGGAGGAGGTGCCAGAGGGCTGCTGCAGGAGCCGGGAGAACCCTCCTGGGCTCCGAACTGAGGCCACCACCACATCTTGTTGGCCCTGCCCCAGCGGCAGCAGCAGCAGAAGACATGGTGACCGGCCTGATCCTCCCTTCCCCCAGCTCCCACTGTCGCATCGTCAGTCCTCATGACCCTCCCCCTACCAAAACTGGCTGCTTTCTTCCTTCTTCTCCCCCTCCTCCTTTTTTTTTTTTTTTGGCTGAGTGATGAGCTGTATGCCAAATCCATCTGCTCCTGTCTCCCCTAGCTGCCTTCCATATCATTCCAGGATCCCTGGCAGCCAGCCTAGACCTATCTCTCTCTCTGCACTCTTCGGAGCACATTCCTTTCTACACCTTTTCCCGAGCTGGGATAGAAATGAGTATCAACCCCAAACAAAAAGCATCTGCTCGCTGCCGGCTCCTGCCTCACCGGCCGCGCCCGCAGGCTGCCCCCGTGGCAGCAGCGCATCCCAAACACAGGCAACCCCCGGCCCCGCCGCCAGCAGGGGCTAACGAAGCTTCGGGCGCCGGGAGCCTGCCTCACACCCGCTCCCTCTCCCGGCTCCGCAGCACCAGCTGTGACCACCGCACCATTTGTTCCTCCAGCCCACGCCAGCACTCGGAGCCAGTTCTTTATCACCCCAATTAGCCTTGTCTGTGCTGATGAGAGGAGAGAGGCTTCCACTGCAAGGCAGGAGCGGGGGAAGAGAGCTGGCGTGCGGCGGGCACCGGCGGGAGGCGATTCCCGTCCCCGGTGGCTTTGTTCGCCGGCAGGGATGGATTTCACCGGGTCAGGAGCGCTGCTAAAAGCCCAGCGCTGTCATCCCGACGGCATCACCTGGGTGAGGCTGGTTTATAAACAGTTGTTTGAAGGAGGTCAGGGGACACTGCTCCTTCCTTTTCCCCTTACAAAAAAAAAAGGCACTTAGAATCCTAGAGCCATCAAATTGGTTTGGTTGGAAGAGATCTTTAAGATCACTCAGTCCAGCCACTGCCAGGTCACCACTAAACCACGGCCCTCAGCACCACTTCTACACGGGTTTTAAATCCCTCCAGGGATGGAGACTCCACCACTGCCCTGGGCAGCCTGGTCCAGGCCTTGACAACCTTTTCATAGAAGGAAATTTCTTTCTAATGTCCAACCCAAAGCTCCCCTGGTGCAACTTGAAGCCATTTCCTCTTGTTCTATCTCTAGGCCAGAAGCTCTGTGGTCTCCACATCTGCTTCACAATGCCATGCTCAGGGGAGGTTTAGCTGAGCAGGTCCAGGCTATTGGGCAGCTAGAACAGCAGTGTGCTCCAAAACAGGTGATGTGGCACTGGGAAATGACCATGGGAAAGAAGCTGAAAAGACCTCCAGGCAATGATCTCAGCTGTCTGCCTCCACCAAGACAAGTTCAACCATTCTTGATGGGTTGGGTTTGTCTAATTTGGGCTGAAAACTTCCCACCACAGACACACCACAACTTCCCCAAGCACTTGGTTGCAATTCTTTACTCTTTCCCACCAGGATACTCTTCCTGCTGTTCAGCTTGGATCTTATTTGATGCTTTTGTGTCCCAAGAGAGCATGAACAAAACATTGCTCCTTCCTTCAGTGCCACAGCCTCTTCTCCTGGCAAATACCACCATGCCTCCCTCAATCTTCCCTCCTCTAGGCTCAGCACATCCATGTCCTCATCATTTCCCCGTGGGTCACTGAATCACAGAATGGCAGGAGCTGGAAGGGACCTCTGGAGATCATGCAGTCCAACCCACCTGCTAAAGCAGGGTCACCCAGGGCAGCTTGTACAGGATTACAATGTCCAGATGAGTTTGGAATCTCCCCAGAGGAAACTCTACAACCTTTCTGGGCAACCTGCTCCAGGGCTCCAGCACCCCCACAGCAAAGTAGTTTTTCCTTATGTTCAGATGGAAGCTCTTGGGTTACAGTTTGTGCCCATTGCCCCTTGTCCTGTTGCTGGGCACCACTGTCAAGAGTCTGGCCCTATCCTCCTGGCCCCTACCCTTTAGATATTAATCAGCATCGAGAAGATCCCATAGGGGAATCTTATCAATAAGATAGGGTCCTGCTTTCAGACCATTAGACTGGAATTCACCAAGGCAATCTTGACTTTCCTTAGAGCTCCTGTGTCTCCAGCCCCCATTGGAGAGGAAGGGTCTGTGGTGGCTCTCTGTTAGCTTTCTGTGAAGACTTCCCAGCAGTAGATTGGATTTTCCTCTGTCTGAGCTGGCCCACATCCCCCCAAGCCCTATCAGCACCAGTGTGGACATTCCGGGTTGGACTGCCCAATTCCAAGTCATTATAAAGCACTTCCCACTTCGCTATTTTCAGTGGTGCCCCGAAACAGAGCAAGGGGCACTGGGCACAAACTGGAAGCCAGGAAGTTCCATCTGAACATGAGGGAAAATTTCTTTCCTGTGAGGGTGCCACTGGAGCAGCCTGCCCAGAGGGGTTGTGGAGTCTCTGGAGAGATTGCAAACCCACCTGGCCATTGTGATCCTGGGCAGCCTGCTGTGGGTGACCCTGCTTTAGCAGCGGGGTTGGACTGGACGATCTGCAGAGGTCCCTTCCGTCCCCTATGATCGTGTGACACCAGTGGGTGAATCCACCCAGCCCCGCTGCCGCGGAGCTTTTCCTTCCATCCCTGGATGAAAAACAAGCAAACAATGGGCAGAAAAGCTGCGTCAGAGCCCAGCAGATCGGAGTTAATCCTCCTCAAAATGGATCCTGTCAGCGAGCCTCGCCTCTCCTGCACCTTTGCTGGGTGCTCTTCCCAGCACAATGCTTCACTTTGTGCTTCAGCACAGAAAGGAATGGTGAAGTTGCTAATAATGGCACTAAAAGAAAATATGCTACATCTGTTATGGATAGCAGTACAAAATTAGCTGATCACACCTCTGACACCCAAGATGTCTTCACTTAAAATACTCCCTGGCTTACTTTACATAATTTGCTGATTATATTTAAAAGAAATACAATTTTGCAATTACTGTTCTTTCTGGTGCGCGCTCTCTCTCCCCGCATCGTTTGCTTTTTATGTTTATATATTTCTCCTTCATTAGTGCAGTCTGAAGGGTGATTAGATCCCTTCAAACATTTTACAGAGGTTAAACGTTGATTAAGATTTAATTATTACTGTAAATAGCTCGGAATGACATATGGTGCAAAAACCTGACATATGTGCATTTGAATAAATGAAGTGCTATTTCCCATGATGCCTCAGTAGCTGTTTAACAGCTTTGCTGAAGGGTTATGTTGCACCTCATGTTAAGATTGCTTTGATGTTATATTTTGTTGGGTTTTTGCAGCTGAAAGCTAAGAACAGTTTTTCCAGTTTTTAAAAACATTGAATATTTTAAATACCTAAATTGTTTTGCACAAATTTTTGCTAATTTGTCTAACTAGGTTAAACATTTTTTTCAAAAGCATTTCGGGTTTGTGTGGTGCTTGGGTTGCGGTGGGGTTTTTTTTCTCTTTTGGAACGTGGGCTCCTAAGCATTGTGTCAGCCACAGCCTCGGCTCGGGGGCGGGGAGAGGGCTGCGGGAAGTCGGGGCCTCGAGAGGTCCTGCCTGGGCGCGGGGAGGTTGCGGTGGGAACCGGCAGCCCCGCGGATCCATCCCGGCCAGGCGAAGCTTCAGGGTGATTGCTGGGCAAGGGAAAGTCCAGCTCAGGGCTCCCCGCTGCAAGGGAGACGGGGAGCTGCTGGAGAGAGTCCAGCAGAGGCTACCAAGATTGCTGAGGGGCCTGGAGCAGCTCTGTGAGGAGGAAAGGCTGAGAGCCCTGGGGCTGAGAGCCTGGAGAAGAGCAGCCCCAGAGGGGATCCAGGGGTGACCTTATTGCTCTCTACAACTACCTGAAGGGAAGTTGTAGACAGGCAGAGGTTGGTCTCTTCTCCCAGGCAGCCAGGACCAGAACAAGAGGACAGTCTCAGGCTGCGCCAGGGGAGGTTTAAGCTGGATGTTAGGAAGAAGTTCTATACAGAGAGGGTGATTGCCCATTGGAATGGGCTGCCCGTGGAGGTGGTGGAGTCACCATCATCGGAGGTGTTCAGGAGGAGGCTTGATGGGGTGCTTGGTGCCGTTGTTTAGGTGGGTTGGATTGGTTGATAAGTTGGACGTGATGATCTTGAAGGTCTCTTCCAACCTGGTTTATTCTATTCTACCTATTCTATTCTATTCTATTCTATTCTATTCTATTCTATTCTATTCTATTCTATTCTATGATTTGGCCAGTGCTGATCACTGACTAAAGGGTGGGGGGCAAGAGGATGGGGCCAGACTCTTCTCAGCGGTGCCCGCTGACAGGACAAGGAAAAATGCACACAAACTGGAACCCAGGAGGTTCCATCTGAAGAGGAGGAGAAACTTCTTTGCTGTGAGAGTGACAGAGCCCTGGAGCAGGCTGCCCAGAGAGGTTGTGGAGTCTCCTCCTCTGGAGGCATTCCAAACCCACCTGGACATTGTGATCCTGGGCAAGCTGCTGTGGGTGAGTCTGCTTTAGCAGCAGGGCTGGACTGGATGATCTCTGAAGGTCTCTGCCAACCCTCACTATGCTGGAATTCTCGGATTCTGTGAAAGCTTTGCATAAAGCCAGAAAAAGGAAGTAATTAGGAAAGGGCTGGAGATTTTATGGACATAGAGGAAGGGTTGGGTGGATTTGAGCTGTGATATATCCCTGAAGTAGGCAAATGTTAGCTGTGATCCATCCCTGTTGGGGGATCGCAAGCCCAGGTCCAGGAGCTGAATGAGGATGTGCTGTCGCCTGTCACCAGGAAGCCCAGGGCTTTGCCATATCCCTGTGGAGACTGGATTCCTTCTTGCACCATGCAAGAGGGCCCTGACTGTGGGAAGGGACATCTCCTGGCAAATGATGGGTGGGATCTGTTTGATTCTCAGAGACACTTTATAGCTCGTTGAATATCCCAAGGCAGTGAGCATGCACCAGACCGTGCAACATGAGTCAACCCTAACAGGGCTGTTTTGAGGCTTGAGCTGAGTGCAGCACATGAAACCAAGAGGGTGAAACTGTGATGGACATCATGGCATCTGCATATTAGACTTCTCCACACTAATTTGTTATCTACAGAGCTCCTGCTGCAGCACAGCAACGTGATACCCACTCCGATCTTGCCTCTCCTTTGCTTTCACAGATTGAGACATCTCATCTGGAGCCTGAAATTGCAATGGCCACCACCAGTAAGACTGTGGTCTACAATAAAGGATTGTAAGTGGAAGTGGACCATCTCAGCCCAGAAGACCTGGGGAGAAAAAGGGGGAAACTTCCTGACCAGGAAAAAAGAAAACAACAGCAAGCTAAAACAAATCATAGAGCTCAGCGATAGTAACAATTCCTGCTCCCGGCGAGCTGGGAGTGAATTAACACTTGCAGAGAACTGACACCTCACACCAGTCACCAGGATTAGTATTAAAAGTTTTAAATTAGCAGCAACAGAAGAAATCACATCCAAACACTTTAGAGAAGTAGCTAGAGAAGAATCTCAGAACTTACTAGCACTGCATGGAGGGATGTCTGACTGCGCATTAATCCCTAACTACATGAGATTAGGCTTCACCCAGCAAATCTTGGGTTTGATGCCAACTGAATCTCCACAAGGGTGCTGCACAACAGCCATTCTGCAGAGCTCAATGGGTGCATGAGTGTGAAGCACTTGATAGGGTGTTTGATAAGTGTCCTGCATTGATTTCATGCCCATCCTGCCCCAGTCACCGTGCACCAAAGCAGCCATTCACGCACGGCTTGCCGCCCAGCGTTCCGTTAGCACTGCAAGGGTCACAGCCTGTGCCCCCTCTGTCCCTCCCACCTTCTTCTCCAGATGCTCCTGATGGCATCCTTGCCATTCACTGTGCTTGCAAAACTTTATGTCCCTGGAGCCTACCCAGGTGTACCTGCAAGGGCTTTTGCCCAGGGTTCAAGATACTGGAAAGCCAAGATGCCCACATGTTGAGAAGGAATCTGATAGCAAAAATACCATGGATGTGCTCCTTTCCTTTCAGAGACATGAAGGGTGGGGTTGTCCCACCTAATGCAGACCCTGTATAAGGTCATTAAGATAACTGGCCAAGCCACACTTTGCCAAGCTTCTTGTCTAAGGACAGGATGTGCTTTAGCTTCTGATCAGCCCTGGCCAGGCAATTGGACTAGACGATTGTTGTAGGACCCTTCCAGATGGAACTGCTCCCCTTCCCCTGTTCCTTCCTCCTCCCCTTCCCCTTCCCCTTCCCCTTCCCCTTCCCCTTCCCCTTCCCCTTCCCTTCCCCTTCCCCTTCCCCTTCCCCTTCCCCTTTCCCTTCCCCTTCCCCTTCCCCTTCCCTTTCCCCTTCCCCTTCCTCCTTCCACTTCCTCCTTCCACTTCCCCTTCCCTTTCCCTTGTACCAGTGCAGAGGAGGACCCAAAGCAGAGACTGGTAGGCAGGATGGCTTTACTTGGCAGACGTGCCAGGCTGATGGCAGGGGTGAACTGCCCTCCGGCCATGGCTCCCTGTCTGTCTGCCTCTTCAACTGCTCCATTTTGATGTGCTTCAAGTGAGGCGGGGCAAGTGCCCACCAGCACTGCCCCAAATCCTGCCCTCACATGGGTTTGGGGTCATACTTTGGCTTTTTGGTATCTTGTACCCAAGAGTAAACCCCGAGTCATTCCCTGAGGACCGGAGTGGTTAATGCAGGCTCCGAACATGGTCACCAGCAGCAGACCAATGCCATCTGCCTCTGGGATCCTTGTGAGGATGGAGCTGTGGTGGCGATGAGCACGGCCAAATGCACAGGCTGTCATCTTCCAAATGCCATTTGTTGGGGGTTTTGGGGAGGGTGGGGGGAGCAGGGAGACCAAATGCCACTGACACAGAATGTATTTGAAGGATTTTTTACAATGCCTGAAACTGGGAGGCCTGAGCCCTGCCGTGTGCTCCTCCACCGCTGGCCACTCTCCTTCCCCTCTGTGGTCAGAACCAGTAGGAATTGGAGTCAAGCAATGGCCAGGCCAGCTCAGAAAGATTGATTCTGTCCCCATGCTGGTGTAAATCAGAAATAATTGCACAAAACAAATCCATGGTGTGGATTTAGATGCCAGCATGAAGGGGAGGAGAGGCCAGCTCCGGGCTCTCTATAGCTGCTGTTAATGGGCCAGCTCCTGATCCCTGACACTGGTGGGAGCACAGAGTAGGTCCCTTTACACTCATGGACCTATTCTGGATTTACACCAGGGTAAGGGACAGGTAGACTTGACCCATTTGAGTTCCTCTAATGCACTAGATGAGATGAATGTACACTCTGGAGGAAGCCAGGCCGCCCCATCTGTTCCAGGTGGGATTTGGAGAGGCTACTGGGAAGTGGCATCTGCCCTTTTGACTTTTCCATGGGTATCCGTCCTATGGGCAGCACAGAACCAGACTCTGCATTTTACTTTGGGAAGAAGTGACACCAAGCAGCAGTGACAGAGGGGAGCAGACCTCCAGCCCCAGGAAGGGGAGCAGGGATGCTGGCAGTCCCTGAGTAGCAGCCTGCTGCAGCGGTGAGGCTCCGGAGAGCCAGCTGGGATGAGCTGTGTGCCTGGAAAAGAGCCCTTGCCATTGCTGCAGGGTGTGGGAGGAGACAAGGATCCTGTGTTGGATTCTGGAGGTACAGGGACCCTCTTCCACACATATCTACTTGGGAAAAAGCTACTCTGAACCTCAAACTTCATGGCTTCACTGAGCCCAGAGAAGTTAGGAGCTGAGCTGCTTCACATTGCACAACTTGCCTCTGTTCCCCTGAATGGAAATGCAGGGCTGAGACAGAAACAGCCTCATGTGTTGACAGGAGAAGCCTCCTGGCTCGTTTGTCTGAGTGGATCGTTCCCCCTTCCCTGGTGGGTTTTGTCACTGTCTGAACCATTCTACTGCACAGCTCATTCATCCCCAGCTTTTCTGGGGGGAAAAGAAGGAGGAAGGGAGAAGCAATGGAGGCTGCCCTTTGCTATGAGATGGAGCGAGGAGGGAGCAAGTGGGTTGGCATTGTGGTCACCCATGAAATGCTTTGGTGGCTGGGAGCTCTGGCTGCCTGCTGGGACCACAGATGGAGTGGAGGAAAGGAGTCAGGACTTTGCTTGTATTTCTTTAGGAAGCACCCAGGGAAAAGCACAGATTGAGCAAGTTCTGTCTCAGGAAAGAGCCAGTCCCCAATTTTCTCCATGATGGGAAGTGAGTATGGATGTTTGGCTTGCATGCACGTCACCTGCAGGTCATTAATTAGCAGGGCATGCTCACCGCGTTACCAGCAGCGCTCAGGAAGAACCTTGGTTTGGAGGAGAATAGACATGAAGCTCAGTGAGCCTCCTGTGAATGAGGAGGGCCTGATCCCGCTCGAGCAGGTGAGGACCAGCTTGAGGGATGTCAGAAGAGATTATGGCTTGGCTCAAAAGCAGCTGCACAGCCGAGCAAGTGACAATCAAACGGTCTAAATGAGCCTGGATCGCTCGTCTGCCCGTACAAACCTCGTCAAACTTGTTTCGCTTCATGTGTCATCAACATGGGTCTCAGTCAACTCGTCACTTTCTGCTGAGACAGGAATGCATCCCAGGGTCCTGAGTCAGGCCTTTGCCGCTGTCTGTCTCTAAGAGCTGAACGCAGGAGGTTGGCAACGGCCTCTGCTTTCAAATTTTGTTTAAATCCGACTCAAAATGTGCCCCCCACCAAGCGCTGGGAAAATGCTCCTGCTTGGAGCTGGGAAGGGAAGCCACCACCTCACAGGGAACAGTTCCCTTTTCTAACCTCTTTCGAAAGCATCTGCAGGTCCTGTGTGGTGAGGAAGCTCTTTCATCAGCAATACCCCTGAGGTTGGAGACCTGGAGACTCGACCCCGCATCTCCCCAGCCCACCTGTGTCCTCTCCATCCAGGCAGGACAGTGCAGACCCATCTCTTCTCCTTTCCCCTCGCTGCCTCTAGGCTCGGTGGAAAACAGGACGAAGAGTGTGGTTTGGTGACCCCATGATCCTAAACTCTTAAGGAAGTTGAGCCCATGGTGTCCCCACCCTGGGACACTGCAGCCAGCTGAGGTAGTTTGTCATTCAAGCTGCCACCATTCCAATGCAGGGGCTACCAAATGCATTTGTATTCAAAAGCAGCAGAGTGGCTCAGCAGGCACACACCTGATCCTCATGGATCCTAAAAGACCACAGGCAGCTTAAGGTTGGGCTCCCTGTTGCAGTGGTTCCAGCACTGTCTCAGCTTGGTTGCTCCCATCCACAGTGGGACCGCCAGCGAGCTCTAAAATACCACACTCGGCTCTTCCTGCAGCGTTAGAAATGAGAAGGCTGGAGCTGGAGAAGCGGCAGTGGCACATTAGTACTGTTATTAGGACAGCAAATGGTGCCAGGAAAGACTACACACAGCAGCTAATGATAACATTATGCACTTTCACTTAATAGCTAATTAATCTCTTTGACTTTCCTAATGCACAGAAAGGAGCCCTGGGTTTGCAAGAACAACCCAACCGTTGGCATTTCTTCCTTCCCTCTTGTAAGTGGGGAGGCTGAAAAAAATGGGGAGCACAAAACCCCACCCTGCACAGCGAGGTGTTCACCTCAGCAGGTAATGAGAATGAGAGGACCATCTCCTGCAGTACTTAATTAGAAATGTCTCTGTTAATTGATTTCTTGGGTACGCTAATTAAGAAATAATGAGGACCAGGTTGCAGCTAAAGGTGTTGCTGAGAAGCTTTGAGGCCTTCCTGGAAGATGTGTCTGTTGGCTGCTGCCTGAGCTGGCCAAGGGATGACCAGGGGAACACAATGGTGTTGCCTATGTCCTGAACTCATCTTTAAGCCTGGAGAAAGCTCAACTCCTTTCCTTTCACTTCTTGCTCATTTTTCTGCTCTGCATCCCTACACGTGGCCAGGTGTGGGCAGAGGCCCAGGTCCCAGCAGGACAGGCAGTAGGGCATCCTCTTACCAGTGATGTGCATCACTGGGATGTGGGATGACCTGACTGATGCTGGACCCTGCCATCCTGGGACAAGTGATGGTGGACTCCACCAGCTTGGGACCTGTGTTCCTGGAAGATCTCAGGGTTATACTGAGGCCACATAACAGAGATGCATGTGTCCCCCTGGCTTCAGCCGGCTCCTCCGAAAGGGCTGTGATGGAGATCTGGAGCCTTGGATGCTCTTCAGGAGCATGGGGGCTGGTGCTGCATTGTGGCAAGACCCTGACAGCCTTTGAGCAAAGGTTTCTAGAGTGCAAAGAGTCTCACCTGAGAGGCTGGCCTGGCCCTGACAGAGTTCCTGGTGTGGGCTGTGCAGACGGTGCAGGCTTGAAGCAGACCTGCTGGTGGCAGATACCCTCAGCCTTGGTTACCTTCATAGAGCTGCTTTAGGGAATGTCCACTTCTGTTTCCCTCCCTCCCCCAATTTTATTATGTCTTATTTTGCACCCAGCACCCTCAGCTGCCTCTTCTCATGCAGCCATCCTCCAGCACCCGGTCTCAATGCACCTTACACCCACGGTAAGGGCACGTTCCCTGGCACACGGGAGTGGGGACCCTCGCCAGCCCCAGCACGTCTTCCAGCGGTCCCCGCGCCAGCCCTCAGTGGGTGCAGGTCCCTCTGCTGCCCTCAGGCACCCTGCTGTGCGCCTCAGCCCTTTTTAACCTTCTGGACAGCGTTGCTGACCGCAGCTCTTTGTGTAACACTTGGGTCTGTCCGGAATAAAAGAGTTTAAAGACTTGGTGGTGTGCTCCAGCCTCTCTCTGGGCGGATGGTGGTGGATTGGTTGGGGTTGTTCAGGGGGATCTTCTGGTGGCCCTTCAGGGTGTAAAGGGATCTGATCAGAAAGCTGGGGACAGACTTGGTTAGCAGGGCCTGTTGTGGCAGGACAAGGGGTGATGGTTGGGAACTAAAAGAGAGAGATTTAGGCTGCAGAGAAGGGAGAAATGTTTTACAGTGAGGGTGGTGAGGCACTGCCCCAGGTTGCCCAGGGAGGTGATAGATGCCCTATCCCTGGAACCACTGCAGGTCAGGTTGGACACTGCTCTGAGCAACCTGCTCTAGTTGCAAACATCCCTGCTACCTTCAAAGGTCCCTTCCATCCCAAGCCAGTCTGTGGTTCTGTAATATATAAATAGACACATATACCTTAAAAATGCATCTAGATGTGGTGCTGAGGGACGTGATGTAGTGGTGACCCGGCAGAGCTGGGTTATGTCTGGATTTGATGATCTTAAAGGTCTCTTCCAAGCAAAACAATTTGATGATTCTGTGTTCTTTTATATGTATATACACACACACATTAAAAAACCAATATATATGCACACATACTGTATACACAAATACATGTGGATGCATGAGGATCCTACACCATGGGTATAGACGCTATTAAAATCCTTAGAATGCATATAAAATACACTTGATCAAGCAATCTATGTACATTCAGTGGCTATACACACATCTGTCTGGATGGGGTGCATGGGTAGATGTGCATCCAGACGTGCATCCAGATGTGCATGTGTGTGCCTCTGGTCTACACTGCATATTATTGTATTTGTATGTATATTTGTATTTTTTAATACATGTCTCTCAAGTGTCCTAGTATCCCAAACTCCAGGGAGCTGTGAGAACAGCCAGTCTTCATCACCCAACCCCCCTGCCTCTCCCTACCCCCATCCCTTGCTGCTGGGGAGGTCCCAGGATGTCCCTTCACCTGCCCTGGGCTCCCCATGTCTTGTGGGTACCCCTGGGGCAGGGAGATATCCCCGGGAGAGCAGGAGGGAAGCAGCAGAGCTGTCTGGAGCCTCTCCCCGACATTCAATCCCTGTGCAGGTGTGAAGCTGCCTCCCTGGAGCCGTTGCATACCTGTCATACCTGAGGCCACACCAGTGGTGGCCCTGCACCCCTGGGGACCCTCGAGGGACACCTTCATCCTCCCAGCCATCCTCACCATCCTCCCAACAACTACCACGATGACAACAATGGGGGCCACCAACCTCTCCTGGAGCCATCCCTCCACAGTGATACCCAGGTTTCCCCCAGACCAGTCTCAGGGATGCTGGACGGTGGGGACCATCCCTTTGTCCCTCCCTCTCCCACCAAGGACACCAGACAGTTTTCCAGCACATTTTGCTTTTTATTACCACGCAGTAACACACTACAGCTGCTGACTACCTATGACAGGGAACACACACACACACACACACACACACACACAGAGGCACAGAAAGAAAAGAATAAATTAAAATAAACTGTGTAAAACAAACAAACAAACAAACAAACCAAACAAAAAAGCAAAACAACAAAAAAAAAAAAAAAAAAAAAAAAAAAAAACAAAAGAAAACAAAAGGAAACAAGAAAAGAAAAAAAAACACCCAACCAAACACCAACCAACCAAACCAACAGTGGAGAAAAGGAGGGAGCCAAAAAGAAAGAAAGAAAATAAAAGGGCAAAAAAACCAACCCTAAGGATAAAGAGGGAAATGAAAGGAGGGTTGGGCACACTGAGCTTCTAGGTAGGACGTTTCGATTTGATCTGATGGCTGACGGAAGGCTTCCAGCGCAGAGGAGGACAGGTGGTAGAGTCCCGGGGCTGCGAGCACCCTGGCAGCCTCCTCTTCCTCCCCGGCTCGGCAGCAGGAGCTTCCCAAAAAGCACCTCCAAGGGATGGCCTGGGTGGCGTGGGGGAACAGGGCACGGGTCCCCCGGCCAGGCCAGGCACCCCAGAGGAAAGGCAGCAGGAGGTGGTGGCAGTGGCTTTGGCGACGTCCCTACAGTTCGTTTGGTGATGCCACCGGTGTCCCCCCTTCCTTCCCTGGGTTCCTCTCCATGGTGGCTGCACCAGGAGCCTGTCCCTGCCTTAGTCGTTGGAGGTGACGTCGATGTCTTCTCCACTTGACTGCTTGGTGGCGAGGCGCCATCGGTTGATGTGGTGAGAACCTTTCTTCTTCTGATCCGAGTCAGGTCCTTCCTCCTCCAGCTTCTGACGTTTGTATTTCGTCCTCCTGTTCTGGAACCACACTTTCACCTGGGGGAGAAACAGACGAGAGCTCACTGGGGGCCTGGCACAGCTGGCCTTGATGAGGGATGGTGCTGCAGGCTCAGTTTTCCTTGGAGACCAACAAAGAAAAGAAGTCTCTTTTCCCCCAGAAGCATCCCCAGGGCTACCCTGTCCTGACTCAGTTTAGGAGAACAGCAGCAGGTTGCAGGGTGGGAGGTGCTGCTCCCAGCTGCTCTTTGCTGCAGAAAACCAAGATAGGTGAAGGACACTCAAATACGCCTCAGACCGGGGACCAGAAGGGACACTGGACCCTCTTTGCCTCACCACAACCTGGTGCACCTCTCCCTGGGGTGGGTGATGCACAGCATGGTGGGAGCAGCTAAATCCGGCCCTGGTTTAGTTGATTTCTGGTGTCAGGATGCCGTGGGCACAGCAGCCGTGTGGGATGACACACAGAGCCATCCCTGCCCCTCCGGCAAGGACCTGTGTCCCCAGGACCAGGGTGGCATCATTAGTCTTGGGCTGGACTGTAGATAACCTGGTAGCTCATTGCAGGCAGATTATAATCGCAGTTTAGGTAATTACCACATTTAAGCTTGAGGAAACCACTTCCCCCATGCTGGTTTTTGAATGCTGTCCCAGGAGCCCTGTGAGGCAGCAGAGTCTCCATCCATGGAGGTAACACCCTCCTCACCTTCCTGAGGCCCCCAGCACCCTCCTCCCACCCCACACGTCCTTGAATCCAGCACAGGAGGCTGGACATGAAGATTGATTTGGTGTGATGAAAGCACCCAGAGGGTCAGTGATGGAGGATGATGCAGGCACCTGTGTGGCTGGAGATACAGGGGCTGTGCAGCTGAGCATGAGGGATGCTGCAGTGAGGGATGCAGGACACTGCAGCTGGGCATGAGAGATGCCGCAGTTGGGGATGCAGGATGCTCCAGCTGAGGATGTGGGATGCTGCAGTGAGGGATGCAGGATGCCACACACAGCATCATGGGATGCTGCAGCTGGTGATGAGGGATACCAGAGGCAGTAGTGTGAGATGCTGCAATGAGGGATGTGGGATGCCACAGCTGGGGATGCAGGATGGGTACCGGAAGGGATGCAGAAGGGGATGTGGGATGCTGTAGGCAGCAGTGCAGGATGAGATGCAGGATGGGTCATGGGAGGGATGCGGGATGAGATGTGGGATGGGATTTGGGATGGAATGCAGGATGGGATGCTGCAGGCAGCGGCATGGGATGGGATACAGGATGGGATGTGGGATGCCGCCCGGCTTCCCAGGTCACTAGGCGCTGCTGCTCAGCCAACGCTGCCAGCCCAGCTGGGGCCAGGCTAAGGCATTTACTCACTTGCCGGCGGTGTGGTGCCCGAAGCCCCTGCAGCAGCTCATCTCCTCACTCCTTTACCCCTTCTCACTGTCACTGTCTGCTCCGGGGCCTCTGGCGGGCCAGCAAAGGCCAACATTCCCACCTCACTGCATTTCCTGGGGAGCAGAACCCTTGCAGGGTGTCTTGCAGCTGGCACAGGACGAGCCCTTGGCTTTAAGGTAGTCTCAGGCTACTGAAACAGCTGCTTTATGGCACCCCTATATACTACAGCACCACCCCCTCACCCTGGACTCCAACCACTTGCTTTCCTAGCTTTGGGGCATTGCTGGAACAATACAGAGCTGGCGCCTTTCATTCAACAACCGCAAAGCACTTTGCAAACTTTAATTAAAGCTCTCAGCCCTCTGGGAGCAGGGAAGTTGCCTTATCCCTAAATGCTAGAAGGGGAAACTAAGGCATAAAGCAATTAAGATGCTTGAGTAAGGCTCAGTGGAAATCAGGGGTGGGTGTGCAGCAACTCCTGCACATAAAGCCTTTCCTCTCCAGCTCAGTTCAGCTCAGAGAAACCCATCTCCAGTGGGATGAAGCTCCCCTGTGTTTCCCGACTGTCTCAGCTGTGGGAATGAGGATGTTTGGGGGCTGGATAGGCTGCCTGACCCCTCCAGTACTGTATTCCTTCGCTCCAACAAGCCCAGAGCCACAATGAGAGAAGTGTGAGAACCTCACAGTGGGCAACAGGAGGATAAGCTGCCCCCTACGATGCCTCATCCTGACTCCAAGAGTAATTGGTTTAAACCCCCAAGCCCAGGGGTTTTATCCCTTCCCAAACCCTTGCTGCATTAACTGTTGTCATGCCGGGTGTTTGTGCATCCCACTGGTGTGATGCTTCTGGGGTCCCTGCCTTGTGACCCCCAGGGTCAGTGCTGCCCCATGCCCCTGCTGCAGGATGGGGATGATCCCTGGATGGTCACTGCATCCTGGGCCTGCCTCTCTACAGAGCTCCTGGCTATTGCTTTACCAGCACACAGGATGCTTCCACCCATCCAGCAGCCTGCAGGCCATCATGTCCACCAAGGCACCACACTCTGCTCTGAGGGTGCCAACAGCACCCAGAGAAACAGCTCTGCTAAGAAGGTGATGTTGCCATCACCAAGATGGGGACAATCAAATTCTGGTGGCTTCATGTGAAGCTCCCCTGAATGATGACCCAAACCTTGCAAAAGGCTGAGAGCACAGGGATGGGTGTGGGTGGTGTTCAAGGGGGACCAGCCTCACCATCACTCGGGGACAGACAAAGTGGCAGTGGCTGTGCCACCCTGTCACCCCTATGTGCCACCACTTCGAAGGGCAGTGGAGCTTCCGAGGCACCAGCTCTGTGCTTTTGTCTATGTCTGCAGTCCCTGACAGGAGTTTTGCTCTAAAAGCACCTCAAAACTTCTAAGAGATTGGTTGTGGGGATGTTGCTCGGGGCGGGCAGCACTGCCAGCCCCAGGCTGTGCAGCACAGCCGCTCTCCTGCTGTATCTACAACGTGCATCTTTCTCCTCCCGTGACTCCCAGGCATCTGCTCAGTTAATTATTAGCTCCTGCCAGAGCGGCTGCGATGCCCAACAAGCCCCAACCCACCAGCCAGGACTGCCAGGCAGGCCTCCATCCCAGCACACATGGCACTGGGAGGGCGTGCTGGGATGTACGGTGCCTCCATCATCACCACAAAGCCGGGAGGGGATGCTGGGATACACGATACCTCCAAGGCCTTAGCTTTGGGAAGGCAGATTGGGGACCCCAAGGGAGGTTTGCGCCACGTGCTGACAGGGATGGAGAGGCTCTGCTGGGACACCTGGATGTGTCATGCAAAATTAACTCAGGGAAGTTATTTCCCATCCCAGCAAGCTGCCCCAGGGAGGTGAACCGACCTGATGCCACGGGCACAGCAGTGTGACCACCTGTGATGCCCAGCCCAGCATGACCACAGTACGGTGTCCCCACCTCCCCTGCTCCCTACTTCCTCGACACGTGCATCCCACCCCTGCACTCCAGCCCCGCAGCACCCACACTGCCTGGCACCCCCACGCTCGTTATGCCACCCAGCTGACGCCCCATGTCCTACCACTGCGTCATCCCTCACGCACAAGCCCCATAGGATGGCTGCTCTAGCACAGGCCACCCCGCACCCCCTGTCAAGCCCTCCCCACACGTTCTCCTGCCTCATCCCACTTACTGACCACTTGCATTTACTGGATTTCCCTCCATTCCCTCTTTCTTGCTGCTGTTTCAGGGGCCTGCCTGATCTCAGCTTAATACAGCTCCTTGGTAGGAGAAAGGATGGGAAGGGGTTAAATATCTCCACCCTTCCCCACCCTCTGTCCCAAGGCATTTCCTGATGCTGGGCAGGTACCAGTACCCTTTTCACCTTCCCCCTGGGCTGCTCCAGGTGTTGCTCCCCGGCAGGGTGACAGCCCAAAGGGCAATGCTCCCTTTTCCAGGAGGAAAAGCAGCTGGGAAATACAGCCAGACACAGTCATAACCAGCAGCCCCTTCATGGAGGGGACTAAACCTACTGGAAACCCAGGGCTGGATGTCTGCAGGGGGGAAAACACATCTGTGGCACCAGGGACGTGTGTCACCACGCACTGAGGTGGTTTTCCATGGGAGGTTGTGTCTGTGTAGGATTCCTCACAGAATATATCATCATAATAATATACTATTAATAATATTAATAATAAGACTAAGAGGAGGAAGAATAGAAATCCATAATAAAGAATAAGAAATAAAAAATGATGAGGATGATGCTGATCCTGCTTTTGGCTCGGCTGCCTCTCCCACCATGCCAGCCCCGGTGCTTCAGTGCCTATCCCATATCCCATCCCATATCCCAACCCTCTTGCCACTGGGGTTATTTCCCACCAGAAAACTAAAGATTTGGAGGAGTTTCTTTTTGTAAAGCCACAAAGCCCAAAGGGAACAAATCTTCCCTGCTGCCTCACAGCAAATTTGCCAATTGCTGCTGCCCCGGGGGACACTTTGCTGACACCTGCTGCTGTCCCTTGTTCCCAGCCTGATGTCCTAATGCTCTTTGTCCCTCTGGTGTGTGTCCCCCCCCCCGAGCCCTGCACTCACTTCTGGTCCTGAATTACCCATCACCGACCAGCTTTCCCAAGCCTTGGAAATACCATACAACAAAACAGGATGCAGTGCATTAAAAACCATCCCAGCTCATCTCTATTTCCAATCTCCACTTCTCCATTCCACCCTCCCCCCCCGGATTTAGGGACGGTGCCTCCGTTTTGCTCCCCAATAAATTGCATTATTTATTGCAGTTAGGCTCAGGGCAGTGATGCAAAAATCTCAGGGACTCAACGAGCTTCCCCTCAAGCATCCCACAGCTGCCCTTTCTGCCTGGACAAGTTGCTGTTTGTTCTTTGACCTTTGATATTTTTTTTTTCTGGTTGGTTTTGGTTGTGGTTTTTTTTTTTTCCCTTCCCCCTTTCAGCAATAATGTTCAGCCCAGAGAGCAGAAGCGAAGGACCAGATCTGGGGTAGTAGCTACTACTGTGCCCTGCAAGCCACGGGGATAGGGTGGTGGGGACAGCATCAGCATCCCCATAAAAACAGCCTCTGGATTTTGTGGGCTCAGTCTGTGCTCCCCCATATGCACATCTGCTTTTTCTCACCGCCCCGCTAGCATTTTCCTCCCCATCAGATCCCTCTCCCAGAGATGTTTTTGCTTGACAGAGCCTGGGCAAGGATGAGCCAGGCGGGTACCGGAACGCCCACGACTCCAGCTTGAATTTTCCAATTAAATTAAAGGATAAAAATGGCATTAATTCAGAACACAGGCCAAAGGACCCTGCCAGCATTTGGGAGAAAACTTTCTCCATCCACTCAACTGCTGAACATGACGGGAAGCGGTGTGCCTTCGCCCAGAGCAGTTGGGAATAGCTCACCAGCACACCCAGGCTTAGACACACACGGAGAGGCTCAGCCTTGGTTTCTCTGTTTTCCCCCAGCACCGAAAGCTTTTCTGTTTCCTTCCATCCCCACAGCACACACCCCCTCCCCCCAGCTCTCATCCTCTCAAACCACCGGTGAAATGTCTTTTCTAATAACCAGAAAGTTGCAGCTGACATAAGATCCCCTTTGGTTTGCACCTATCCTGGCTTTCAGGCACAAAAACCATACGACCAAGGGGTGTTTTTGCAGCTCCCTGGGGAAAGCTCTCATGCTCCTGCTCCTCTTTTAACTGAATTTTTAAACCCATCTACTACTCTGGGGAAAACAAAACAAAACAGAACAAAACTAAACAGAACAAAACTAAACAAAACAGAACAAAACAGAACAAAACAAAACAAAAACAAGCAAGCAAGCAAGGAATAACACCAGAAAAACACTTGAGAGAGAGGCACGATGCAAGCCCTGCATTCCCAGCCTCAAATCCTGAGGGGAACGACTGTGACAAATGAGCACTGCGGCAAAGGAAAGCAACCCCAAAGCCAGGTGAACCTGCATGGCTGGGCCAGGGCTCCCATCCAGGATTCCCGGCCAAATGCAGCTGGGCTTTTGCAGAGCCCTGCACAGATTCAGTGCTGTCCCCCCCACACCAAGATGGATGGATGGAGGGACCGAGGGCTGTGGGGTAGTCAGAGGGGTACCTGTGTCTCAGAGAGGCTGAGGCTGCTGGCCAGCTGCTTGCGCTCGGCACCCACCACGTAGTGGTTCTTCTCGAAGGCTCGCTCCAGGCGCAGGAGCTGGGATGGCGAGAAGGCAGTGCGGATGCGTTTGGGTTTCCGTGCGAAGGGGCCGTGGAGGAGCAGGCTCTCCTGGGATACCTCACTCCCTGTGATGGAGAGCAGAGTCAGGGTCATGTGCAGGCACACCCGGATGCTCTGTGGGACCAGGGGGAGACCCTCTCACCCTCTGATACAGCGAGGACAGATAAGGGGCTATTGGGAGCCCCTGAGCACCTTCTCTACCTCAGAACTGGTGAATTCACCCTTGCCCAAGCACCACTATTCTCCCACCCCAGCTGCACTCAGTGCTATGGTGGGGCTGAATGGGAAGGGGAAGAGGAGAGGAAGTGAGAGGGAAGGGGTGGATGGGGGAGAGGGAGGGGAAGGAAAGAAACAGAGAGAGAAGGGGAGGCAGATTAAAAACAGAAAGAAAGATCAAAAATAATATATAAAAGAGGAGAGAGAGAATTGGCCTAAGAGAGTGACATGAGAAAAAAGAGAAAGGGAAAAGCAAGCAAGAAAGAAAAAGAAGTCAAGAAGGAAAAGATTGTGTGGCAGAAAGAGATAAAGGAAGGAAAGCAAGAAAGAAAAGATAGAAATTAAAGAAAAGGTAGAAATTGAAAAGAAACAAAAAGAAAAAGAAACAAAAATGAAGATGAAAAAGAAAAGGAAAAGAATGGAAAAGAAAACAAAAGTGAAAAAAAGAAAACAAGAAAATAAAAAGGAGAAAATAAAAGACAAACAAGGGAAAATTATAAAAGAAAAAGTAAAGTAAAGAAAAATGAAAAGAGTAAGTACAGAAAAGAAAAGCAAAATAAATGAAGAAGGAAAAGGGTGGGGAGCAGGTCGTCCAGGCACCACTGAGGGAGGGCAGAGGAAGCAGGTGAAGGGCAGGAACGGCACGGGCAGGGACCGGGAGGCAGTGAAATACTAAGGGAGCGGGGCGGGAGCGGGGCGGGAGCGGGGCTGGAAAAGGGAGACCCGCGCAGCCCGGCCGGAGCCGCTCCGGGAAGGGGCCGGGACGGAACCGGGGCCGGTCGGGTCGAGTCCGTAGCCGTGTCCCTATGCCCCCAGGTGCCGCCGGTAGCTGCTGTGATCCCCGGCGGAGCCTCCGGAGCCCGGGGCCAGGCGAAGGGTTGGTGTCGAGGAGATAACCCTAATCACCGGGACCCTCCGGGGCATGGCGGCGGGGACAGCCCGGGGACGGGCATAGGGAGGAAAATAAGAAAAAGGAATAGAAGAAGGAAAAGGGAAAGAGAGAAAAAAAGGAGAGGAGAAGAAAAGGGAAAGGAGAGGAGAGGAAAAGGGAAAGGAGAGGAGAGGAAAAGGGAAAGGAGAGGAGAGGAAAAGGGAAAGGAGAGGAAAAGGGAAAGGAGAGGAAAAGGGAAAGGAGAGGAGAGGAAAAGGGAGAGGAGAGGAAAAGGGAAAGGAGAGGAAAAGGGAAAGGAGAGGAGAGGAAAAGGGAAAGGAGAGGAGAAGAAAAGGGAAAGGAGAGGAGAAGAAAAGGGAAAGGAGAGGAGAGGAAAAGGGAAAGGAGAGGAGAGGAAAAGGGAAAGGAGAGGAGAGGAAAAGGGAAAGGAGAGGAAGGGAGGGGAAAGGAGAGGAAAGGAGAGGAAAGGAGAGGAAAGGAGAGGAAAGGAGAGGAAAGGAGAGGAAAGGAGAGGAAAGGAGAGGAAAGGAGAGGAAAGGAGAGGAAAGGAGAGGAAAGGAGAGGAAAGGAAAGGAAAGGAAAGGAAAGGAAAGGAAAGGAAAGGAAAGGAAAGGAAAGGAAAGGAAAGGAAAGGAAAGGAAAGGAAAGGAAAGGAAAGGAAAGGAAAGGAAAGGAAAGGAAAGGAAAGGAAAAAGGAACAACATGCAGAGAAACAGACAAAAGGGATAATAAGAAAGACATTAAAAAGGAAATATATGATCAATAAAATATAAAGAAAGAAAAAGAAAGAAAATAAAGAGAGAGAAAGAGAAGAAGAGAAGAGAAGAGAAGAGAAGAGAAGAGAAGAGAAGAGAAGAGAAGAGAAGAGAAGAGAAGAAGAGAAGAGAAGAGAAGAGAAGAGAAGAGAAGAGAAGAGAAGAGAAGAGAAGAGAAAGAGAAGAGAAAGAGAAGAGAAGAGGAAGAGAAGAGAAAGAGGAAGAGAAGAGAAAGAGGAAGAGAAGAGAAAGAGGAAGAGAAGAGAGAAGAGAAGAGAGAAGAGAAGAGAAGAGAAGAGAAGAGAAGAGAAGAGAAGAGAAGAGAAGAGAAGAGAAGAGAAGAGAAGAGAAGAGAAGAGAAGAGAAGAGAAGAGAAGAGAAGAGAAGAGAAGAGAAGAGAAGAGAAGAGAAGAGAAGAGAGAGAGAAGAGAGAAAGAAGAGAGAGAAGAGAGAAGAGAAGAGAGAGAGAAGAGAAGAGAAGAGAAGAGAAGAGAAGAGAAGAGAAGAGAAGAGAAGAGAAGAGAAGAGAAGAGAAGAGAAGAGAAGAGAAGAGAAGAGAAGAGAAGAGAAGAGAAGAGAAGAGAAGAGAAGAGAAGAGAAGAGAAGAGAAGATAACCCACAAACAAACAAGAACGAAAGGACAAGAAAGAAAACAAAATAAGAAGGGGGAGGGAAAGAAGGAATTGAGAGCAAAGCCACAAAATCGAATGAAATCTCGCTGTGCAGCCGAGATCCACCGCGTTCTTTCCCTTCGTTCCGAGAAGGAAGAATCCAGCTCCCGTCCCCGGCACGGCGGGGCCGCGCATAGGGGCGGCAGCGCCGGCCCGGGCCCCGGACCTCCGCGATGCCCGGTAGGGACCCAGCGGCTGTGCTGGGTACCAACATCGGGACCGCGGGGCAGCCGCACGCTGGCTGCGGGAGCACACCGAGTGTACAAATGCACCGGGCACTGGCTGTGCAAAAAACACAACGGCACCGGGGATGCAAACGCACCGAGCACCGGTGTGTAAATTCACTGAGTGTGCGAAGGCATCAGCATCGGACGCTCTGAGCACCGAGTGCGTGGATGCACCGAGCACTGCGTGTGCAAAGACACTCGGCACCGGGTGTGCAACACTGATACGTGAATGCACTGAGTCCCGGTGTGTGAGTGTGCACGACACCGGGTGTGCAACCCCCAGAGCACCGGCTGTGTGTGCAGACACCGCAGCAACAGGTTTTGTGCCTCCGGTTCTCCCCTGCTTTTCGTGCCCCGGATCCGGTAGTCCTCGCTCCGCGCCCCGGCAGTCCCGGGAGCCCTGGTACCCGGTTCCTGACCCCCCTTCAGCTCACCTTGGAAGCGGTGACCGAAGAAGCGGTTCCGCAGCACCCAGGGGTAGAAGTTCAGCGGGTCGCGATGTTGCGGCCCGAAGAAGGAGTGGGGATGCGGCAGCGCTGACCCCCCAACTGATGGGGCCCGACGGGCAGTGCCGGGTGCCCCACGGCCTCGGGGAATACGAGCTCGGCGCTGCCGTAGAGGGCCCGGCCGGCGGCGGCAGCGCCCTGGAAACCGGGGGCGAAGGCGGCGTCGGTGGCAGCGGCGGGTCCGGGTCCGGGGTAAGCGAGGGCGGCAGGGCGCGGAGGGTCCTCGGGGCTGAGGTGGGTGTCTTTCCCCACCAGGGACTCGATGGTGAAGCAGCGTTTCGCAGACGGCTGGAACATGGTTTGAAGCCGGGAAAAGGGCGGGGGGTGGGGTGGAAGGGGGGGGTGGGGGTGGGAGCCCCGGAGCGGGGCTGTTCCTCCGGGTGTGCGCGTTTGTGTCTGTGTGTGCGTGTGCGTGTGCAAGAAACCTCCCCCTGGGCAGAGCGCACACACGGACAGACACACGGACACAGGCGGACACCCGCCCCGCCGCCCACCCGTGGGCGCCCACGCACCCCGCGAAGCCCCTGGTACAAATACGGCCGGTACCTGGCGGGGCGAGGAGGAGGGGGCTGGGGCTGGGGTGGGCAGGGGAGGGGAGGAGGGCAGGAACAGCCAGGACAGGCAGGAGCGAGCAGGGAAAAGGGTGGGAAAGGAGGCAGGAGCGGGCAGGGAAAAGGGGGGAAAAGGAGGCAGGAGCGGGCAGGACAAGCAGGAGCAGGGTGGGGAGGGCAGGCAGGGGAGGTAGATGAGGCAGGGGAGGGCAGGGCAGGGGGAAGCAAGGAGGGTAGAGAAGGTAGGAAAGGGAAGGCAGGAGCAGGCAGGAGAGGTAGAGAAGGCAGGGGAGGGCAGGGGAGGGGGACGCAGGGGAGGCAGGGGGAGGCAGAGAGCACCCGAAAAACTGGACTGGAGCCGCTCCCGCAGCCGCGCCGCGAAGTTGTGACAGAGGGGCTCGGACTGCGGGCGGGTTTTGCCTTCTCCTTCTTCTTAAAAAACAAAAAAACAAAAAAACAAAAAAAAAAAACCCAAACAAACAAACAAAACAAAAAAAAGAGAATAAGGAAAAAAAAATAAGAAAAAAATAAACAAAAATTTCTCCCCCCAAAATCCTCTTTTTTTCCCATCTTTTTTTTTTTTGTCCTCCTTCTTTTTTCCCCTTTCTTTTTTTCCCTCTTTTTTTTTTTTTTCTTCCGCTTTTAAGATAACATATATACATACCCGCAGCAGCGGTGTACCTGGGGGACCTGCCGGAAGGGAGGGAGTGAGAGGAGGTGAAGCCCCGCCGCGGCTCCCCGCCTCCCGCGCAATCTCCGCTCCCCTCCGCGTAACCCACCCCCGCCCTCCCAAGGCAGGACTTTCCCCCGGCTCTTCCCACGGGGCCATCCTGCGCTGGGAATTAACCCAAAATTTAAACCACAATAACTGGCGCTTTTGATTTAGTTTTTTTGTTTCCTCCTCGGGGCAGGAGGAGGGGATACGCGGGCGCGCAGCCCCTGCGCGGGCCGGTCCCGAGTTCACTCCGCAGTTTGGCTCTGCTCGAAGTTGGGTCTGCCCGCGGAGACGGGGGCCAGCCCTCCCCTCCTGCACAAAAGGGGTTGAAAGTCTATTTTCCACTTGACTGCATTGAAATACCCCGCGCAGGCACTCGCGGATCCTTCCTCCCTCTCGTGCTGTTGCGCACCCGCGGGCTTTCCGCGAACACCGTCCGGCAAGCGGCTGCGGCAGAAAGGGGGGATAAAAATACGTGAAACCCCTCAGAAATGAAAGCCTAAAAGTGGAGCGAGAGTGTCGGCAAAACGCTCTTCGTGTTTTGTGGGGTTTATTACTTCATTTTATTTCATTTAATTTCATTTTATTTTATTTCATTTAATTTCATTTCATTTTATTTCATTTCATTTCATTTTATTTTTAACGTATTTGATTTATTTTACTTCATTTGTTATTTTATTTGCTTTATTATTATTTTATTAGCTGCATTATGGTTTTCTTTTGCTTTGTTTTCCTGTTGTCTTGGTTTAATCTTGCTTTGGCTTTTAAAATTATTTTTACTTTTCATTTCTTTCTGAACGAGTGGAAGGGAAAAAATATTAATAATATATTAATCTAATTAATTTTAAGAACAGATTTTTTTATACTTAAAGAATGGAACTAGAAAAGCAGAGCTGGGTCAGGCTGGCCGGTGAATGGGGCAGCCGAGTACGGAGCGGAACGCACCCGCGGAGGGTTGGCGAGCGGGAAGGAGAAAGAAGAAAAGAAGGAAATGGGGAAGAGAAAGGGATAAGGAGAGGCATGGTGATGGGGAAGGAGAAGAGGAGTGGATGGGGAAAGGGAAGAGGATGGGAAGGGGACAGGAAGGGAATGGGAAGAGGATGAGAACGGGATGGGAAAAGGCTGGGAAGGGGAAGGGAAGAGACGGGGAACGCGGGGACATGCTGTGCTCAGATGCAGGAGCTCTGTTCGGCTCGGGATCATTTGTGGAACTGACCTGAGATCAAATCAATTTAATTCCCTTAAATGCCATTTTCATTTTTCCCTGGCTGTTTTCTCGCCCCCAGCTCCCCTGCCCTGCCCTCCCGCACTCCCCCGGGCGGTGGCAGAGCCGGGAGCGAGGCGCGGGGCTGGGATTTCGTTTCGGGCGGATCTCACCGATTTTTCAGCATCTTCTGTGGGGTGGAAAAAGGAAAATGCCGTTTGGGAGCTGGCTCCTCACAGCGGGAATCCCACCGACAGCAGCCCTCCTTTTTAGGGGGAGCTTTTTTCTTTGCAGGGAGGTGCTTTGATTTGGGGGATAAATTGGGAAATTAGAGACCTTTGAAGTGATTAGATCTTTTCCCCGATGGTTTTCAGTCCCCACTCGGGATCCAGGCAAGGCTCATTACGTGCTTCAGAGGGAGCTGGGCTCACTAGGACCTGCTTTGCTGAAACCAGGCAAGAACCTCAAATTTATCTTTGCATTTCTTTCCCCCCCAGTTGCCTCTCCCAGGCCTGTTCCCATCTCCAGCAGGATCATCGTTATCCTCTATGGGAATAAAATACAGACCCCTTAGGTGGATGCCTTGCTTCAGCCCCTGGTATTCCCAGGATATTAAGAGGAAAACTTTATCCTCAATATCCTCAGAAGGAGGGAATCCTTCCCACTGCCTTGCCACTGGAATTCTAGCCAGGAAGAGATTTGGATGGAGAAGAAAAGACCTGTTCTTGTTTAATGAAAGAGCAGGAGAACGTGCCAGGGCAGTGGAGGGACGTGGGCAGCAGGCAAGGGTAGGCAGGAGGGTACTGTACTGGGATCAGGGGGTGCTGGTGGAGGAAAGAAGGGGTATGATATCTGCTAAGGTAAATCCTCAACAGTGAGGATTTTCCAAGGAGCAAACGAAAGAGGAATGATGGAGAGGGAGAAGGGGACAGGACAGGCACCAAAAATTGGCTTTGGGGTTGGAGGTAGCAGGTCAGCTCCAGGGATGCTTATGGATGGAGAGCTGGGCAGTGTGCCCATCCCCATCCCTCAGCATCTGCCAGCCCTGGTCACCTATCTCCTGCCTCGATCCAAATCCCTGCCTGCACCCCTTGCAGGAACAGAGGGGCTCTGCCAGGGCCAGGTCCGGCATGCTCCTGGGACAGGTGCAATCCGTCCCCTCTGCCTTGTTAATCTGTAACTCATCAGCCTCCAGCATCAAAGGGCAGAATGTGGAAAATCAGGCCCCGGGCCTCAGAGCGTGGCCGTGGGCACAGCTTGCCGGGATATTAAAAGTTGACCAGACTTCAAAGTGCTGGATCATTTCCTCCTAACCTCTCCCAGCTGCTCTTCCCATGGGTATAACTCCTTCCCCTGCCCAGACTTCTTCTCACTAAGTGCAGCCCCAAAGTGAAGAAGGGAGGAATGAAGGCTGTATTTCAGTTTGTGGAGGGCAAAGAGGTCCAGAGCCTGCCTGTCCTGGGCTGCTGCCCCTTTCCCACTTCTTCAATTGTAATTGTTTGAGTTTCATTTGGTTGGGAGCAAACATCCCTACACAACCCAGTGGCCTTCAGCAGGTTCTTTGTCTCATCTCCCTCAGTCTTCTGTTATTAAGGCAATTTTCTCAGCTAGACCATCTATAATGGATGGATGGATGAATGGATGGATGGATGGATGGGTGGATGGATGAATGGATGGATGGATGGGTGGATGGGTGGATGGATGGGTGGATGGATGGGTGGATGGATGGATAGATGGAGATGATACCTTGAATATTTGGTTCAGTTTTGGGCCCCTCACTCCAAGAACAACACTGAGGTGCTGGAGCATGTCCAGAGAAGGGCAAGGAAGCTGGTGAAAGGTCTAGAGCACAAGTCTTGTGAGAAGTGGCTGAGGGAACTGGGGTTGTTCAGCCTGGAGAAAGGGAGGCTGAGGAGAGACCTTCTGGCTCTCTACGACTACTGGAAAGGAGTCAGGAGCCAAGTTGGTGTTGGTCTCTTCTCCCAAGGAACAAGTCATAGGACAAGAGGAAATGACCTCAAGTTGTGCCCAGAGAGGTTTAGGCTGTACCTGAGGAACAATTTCTTCCCCCAAAGGTTTGTCAAGCTCTGGCCCGGGCTGCCCAGGGCAGTGGTAGAGTCCCCATCCCTGAAGGGGTCTAAAAGCTGTGGAGATGTGGTGCTGAGGGACATGGCTTAGTGGTGACCTGGCAGGGCTGGGTTAATGGTTGAATGTGATAATCTGAAATGTGTCTTCCAACCAAAATGGTTCTGTGGTTCTATGGCATGGGATTGGTAGATTGGTAGGGATGGTAGCTATGTACCTTGGCATGGATGGATGTGAGATAGCTTTATTCTGTGGGGTCAGGCTGATACTAAGAAAGGATCCCACCAGTGGGCTCAGGAGTGGGAAGCCACCCAGCATGGAAAGATGCTATTGGGTCTTCACCCACCTACACAATGGTCACATTGGCTTTGCATGGGCAGAGCATCCAATCTCACATTTCCAGCATGGCCTGACGCTGTGATGGTACTGAAACTAGATATGGGCTCCAGTGGGATGGGTTCTGGTGCACTTCTGACCTACTCACACTAGGAATTGAGATGGAAAAGGTACAAAAGCCAAAGGGCTTGTGCAAAACCATACAAAAGCTGATGACAAAAGATCCCCCAGGTCCTTGTCATGGCCAGTCTCCCATTACTCCTGTGTTGGTTGGGATCTAGGAGGTGGGAGATCCTGAAGGTCATTTGGTGAGGCCACAGCTGTGGCTTTGGTAGTTGGATCCATGTGTCATGAACGGCACTTCTGTGCTTGCAAGGGAAACAGGATTTTGCACCCAACTCCTTGTAGATGTTGAAACCCTCAACTCCTGAAAGGATCATCTCCAAGCCTTGAAACATCTTAAGATGATCATGGAGGTGCCCAGAGCCCTGACAAAGCCTTTCACAAAGCCACAGTACCCTTGGACATTGGTGGCAATATCTGTCCTGGCACTGAGACTGCATCTGCACCCAGGACAGACATTGCTCTGGTCATTTCTGCTTGGCAAGAGGTTCCCACAGGACTGTGAGTTGTTATGAGTCATTAGTTGAAAGTGATGTGCAGAGGTTGGACCTGTCCCCTGACCTTGTGCCTGACGTTGAGAACTCCATGTCCCCTGCTTGCTCACAGGCTGAGTGGGGCAATGAGCTGGTTCTCCCAGTCTGGGGTCCTTGGAGGGTACTAAACACATGGGTCCTGGGCAGCAGCACTGCAACGTGTGAGTTTTAGGCACCATCTGCATCTCCTGCTTGTGTCATGGCTTGTCAGAGCAGCATTGGTGCCTTGGGGACTGGCAGCATGCATGGCTCCATGAGTGGTGTCACCTGCCATTTGGGCACAGGATGTGGTCCTACTTGGGGACCTGCTGGGGTGACATCAGGGGCCAGAGCTGTGGGGACCTAGGGCTCCACAAGCCCTTCCCTATTGCAAGGGGCACAATCCAGCTCACCCAAACTCAAACTGCTGACTTAGGTTTGTCATCCTGGTTCCTGGGGAGGTAGGGTGGGTGGCATCACCATGCCCTCGCCAGGAGTGCACCTCTGATCCCAGCTCTTAAACCTCCTCAGGATGCCATGACCAGGAGCTCCATGATTTAGCCCTGTGATTCCTAGGGATGTTTTGAGAGTTTTTACCACTTGCAGGACAAAGCAGAGATCAGCTGCTGTGTTTGACTTCAGCCGGCCCTCCCCACAGGTTCTGGGGCTTAGGACTGGTCTCCCAGCTACTGTCCCACCACACACCTCCCTCCAGGGCTATAAGAGGTGGCCCTTAGAAATGCTTTTCCATAGTGGGGTCATCGTTGAAGCAAAAATGTCTTTCTAAGAGAGCTTGTGAAATTTCAACACAGGAAATTACCTCTCCAGCCCCAGGGAGGGTCTGGGTGCTCCCTCAGATGGCAGCAGAGCATGAACCTTACCAGGGTCACTCCAGGTCTGCTCCAGCAGCTAAGAAAGCAAAATCCCCTGCAAGACTGCAGTGTGGCAGAGGCAAAGAAAACATGGGGAGAGGGGCTGTCAGTGCTCAGATGCAGGGACAATCCCCCAAACCTCCTCACAATGTGGTGTGAGGGGTGATGGGCAGAACTGGTTCCCCCTCACCTCTGTGGCGTCCCATACAATGGCAGCACGATGGTGTGTCAGCTCCTTACGTATGCTGCTGATGGATGCCAAACTTATTAACGCAATGAAGCTGCTGCTCAGAAGCTTCCCTGCCTCCTTTCCTGCCACAGCATTGGAAGCACCTGGCTGCCTCGTATGGAAACACCCAAAGATGCTTTTCATATGGTACCCAGGAAAATAGAGATATGAATCAGCCAGGGTCCCCTTTCCAATATTTCCAGACCCTGGGAGCTGAGGACATCACGGAGCAAGGAAGTTTAAAGCCAGTCCTGGGGTGAAGCCCTCCCCATCCCACCCAGGTTCTGGTGCAGGTGGCATGCCTCGGGGTGCTGCACGGTGGGCTGGGTGCTGGTGGTCTCATGCCGTGCGCAATGCTCTGAAACAACAAGCCTTGCCTCCTGCTCCGCTTTAGAAGTGGTCGGAGGGAGACCCTGGCTGATTCATGTATTTATTTTCCCGGGTGCCATATGAAAGGCAAGCCTGGGTGTTTCCATACGAGGCGGCTAGGTGCTTCCAACACTGACATTCTCCAGGAGAAAAATAGGCAGGAAAGCTTCTTAGCAGCAGTTTTATTGTGTTAATAAGTTTGGCGTCTATAAGCAACATATGTAAATGACTGATATACTGTCTTGATGCCATTTAACATTATGTTGCGGAGGTGAGCAGGAGCCAAGTCTGCAGCATTTCCACTAATACACAAGGAGCTGCCAATTCTGCTTTGGGGTTTTTTTTTTTTTTTTGGTCTGTTTTTGGTTTTTCCTTTCTTCCCCCCCTCCCCCCTTTTTAAATTTTAAGCAAGTTAAGCAATCTGCCCGTGCCAAGAACCCGGACTCGGACCCTTCCGCCTCCGTTAGCTGCTCCTTGGAAAACAGGTAAACACTGTGTGCACTTAGCCCCGGTGGCAGCTCGAGCCCCCAGTGCCCGGATGGAAATTGCCAGCTCATCCAATATCCCACTCCCCATCGCTGCAGATGGGGAGAGGGACCGGCAAGGAAAGAGCAGAGCCACTGCCAAACGCAGCCATGGCTGTCGGTAGTGGAGGTGCCAATGTCTCTGCGTTTCCCCATTCCCTGGCAGGGGGGAAAAAAATAAAAAAGAAAGAAAAAGAAAAAAAAAAAAAGGCAAAAAGAGAGAGAGAAAAAAAGACAGGGGGAAAAAAAAAATCTCGATTTGAATAGAAAATATCATTTCTGCCTCTCACAAGTGATTTTCAGTTAATTTATGTTGAATCGATGGCTCCTTGCAGTCATATGGATGGCAGGCTCCCAGCCATTATTAGTGTAAACAGATTTGTGAGCAGTATATTTAGCTGTTCCATATTGCTTTTAGGAAATGTGCACATTTCCATGGCGTATACTCAGAGAGGGCCATACCCTGCCGCCGCTCCGCAGGTGGGGACGGTGCCCGAGGGAGGCACCCGCTCTCCTGGCCTCCTCTTCCTTGCCCGAGGTGAAGCTTGGAGCCTGTGCAGGGGTGTTTCGGTTGCCCTTGGAACGTGTTGGCTCCTAGGAACATGTTGGTTCCTACACGTCCCATCTGTATTTCACGCTCAGAAGAACCCCGGCAGAACTGGGGGTTGCTGGTGAGGATGGTCACGCTCGTCCCTGCAGGCTGCAGAGTCGCAGAATCATGGAGCTGCCTGGTTGGGAAAGATCCTCGAGTCCAACCATAGCCTAACATCTCCCTCTACACAACTCTTAGACCATGTCCATAACCTCCTTATCCAAATGTCTTTTAAACGCCTCCAAGGCTGGATCCAGCTCATGAGTGTGGAGTCAGTAGTGTTTGCAGCAGAGAAGGTCCCTTGGGGTGAGTGCTCAGCATTGTTTTGATGCTTCAGGGCATCCACTTGTTCCCTGGAGCACTGCATGGTCTTACCAGCCTGCAAGTGAGATGACCTGAGGCAATGCTCCTCATCATTGTGGGTGAATCCCCAGGGGCTCAGCCTCTTGTGATGCCTGGGGTGGGCACCCACCTTGTGAAGCCAGGGACCGCTCCAGAACACAGGTGGCATGTCCATCCAGGAACCATGCCAGGATGCAGGTGGCACATCCATCCATCTGTGCCAAGATGCCAGTGACACATCCATCCATCCAGGGACCACTCAGGGATGCAGGTGGCACATCCATTCATCTCTGCTGGGATGTAGATGGCACATCCACCCATAGACCAACACCAGGATGCAGTTGGCACATCCACCCATCCACACCGGGATGCAGTTGGCACACCCACTAGCAGCTACAGGGCACAGCAGCTGCATCTTTGCCATATGAGGAGGGATGTGGACCCTCCTCCTCTACCTCATTTAAGAAACGTTGTTGTGCTGTGCAGAGGCACCGATCTCGAGGGGGCTGGGGCCAACATGTGAAACGTGCTAAAAAAGAAATTCCCAGATTTCAGCAGAATGGGTGTCAAAGCCCAGCCAGCGGCACTGTGAGAAGCCCTCCAAGTCCCACAGGATGGATTCCATCCACAGCACCCTTATGTTACTCCCCTTTCCTGTGCCCACCTGCCATTGAGGCAAGCTCCCCAGAAGCAAGCAGGATCAGGCCCTTCCCCATCTCTCCCCTCCAGCTCCTCCTGCTCGCTCCGCGCTGCGCGCACGCCATGCCCACCACCGAAATAACTCAGAAACGTCGAATCCAGAGCCTGCTGCTGGTTCACACGTGCCAGGACAGCACGAAGCGTGGGGGCGGCCCCTCCACCATGGAATCGGGGCAGGATAGAGCCCCAGGGGCTTTTGCTATTTTAATTTTTCGCTGCCTGCGCGCCTGCGCGCCTGCAAATAGCTGCCGCGAGCGGGCTGGCACGGGCAGCACCGAGCATCGCCAGCTTCCAGCGGCACGGCGGTGAAAGGAGCTGGCCAGTGCCTCACCATGGCTACCCGGGCCGGGGACAAGTATGTCAGCTCCGGGGGAGGGTGCCGGCCCCTTTCATGCGGGAGAAAGCCACGGCATCAGGGCTCTGTTGCTGGATGTCACCGTCTCACTCCCGCCAGCGTGAAAAATCAATTAGGAAGAATTAGCGACGTGTCAACGGGTGCTGTGCAGGGAGAGTTACGGGCCCCATCCTGCACACGGGGTCATACAGGGGAAGGTGGCCGTGTGTCACTGCTCCCTCAGCCATCCTCACTACCCCAGCACCATCGCAATCCCCAAACCAGGATACCCAGGTAGAGACGTCTAGCCTGGGGGGCTGATTTCCAAATCAGCTGCATCCCACTCCGGTGCTCACTGCCTCAGTTACCCTATCCCTACCATGGGGCTTGGTTGGACCACAGTCCCCCAGCCCTGCAGCATCCCCAGCTGGAGACCCCATGGGAGCTCATCCCCATGATTCCAAGACTGGAAGCAGTTCAGTGGGAGCGTCACTTGCCCTGTGCTGCTGCCTTTCTCTCCTCTTCCTGTGTGTGTGCATATATATATAAATAAGAAGGGTGTGTGTGTGAGGAAAAAATCCCAAACTCTGATTAAAATCCCTTTTTTTATTCACCTGCCCATCTTTCCTCTGTCTCCATCTCCCATTCTATCCAAACTCATAATTAATCGCTCAAGGCAAAAGTAATGAATGTTAATTGGCCATCTGTACAAAGACTAATTAAAATCTACCATGCTGGGGATTAAAACATACCTATAGCAACTGCCTGAATTGAGAGTGAGACAGAGGAGAGATTGAGAAAACAGCTGAAAGGCTTGTGCAAAACGCAGCCTCGCTTAGGTGTGAGATGAGTTGCAACTCTGAGATCTGAGATGCTTTATTATTAAATTAAGAAGACCACAAAAAAAAAAAATAATGAAAAGAAAAGGAAAGAAAAAAAAAAAAAAAAAAGGGGGGGGGTGCGGGGGGAGGTGGGGAAGAAACTTCTGAGCAGAGCCCAGAGATGTTTTAATGGGAAGAAAGGCCGCGGGAGATTTCAAAGGCGGAGTGACCCAAAGATTTCAGGTTTGGTTTGGAGGAGGATAATAGCCACCCGCTCCCCTCCCTGCCAGGAGAAAATATTTGGTAGTGTTTTCGGCTTTTTCTTTTTCTTTTTTTTTCTTTTTTTTTGAGGGGGGTTCTGGCTGTGAAAAACCCCTGGGCTGGGCACTGGGAAACCTTGAATTTGAGGAGCGAGGGATGGAGCGCTTGGTACCATGCGACCGGCATCACCACCCAGCCAGGCACCAAGTGTGGTGGGGTCTGAAGTGGTGTTGTGGCCCCGGCTGCCACCCCCCCCCCCCCCGCCTTCTTTGTCCTAAATCCTCAGCTTTTCAGGCTGGCCACCTCTTTGAAGGTTTAGGAGTTGGAGGAATAGAGCAAGACGAATAAGCCAGAACTAATTACTCACAAGGCTGCTTCTCCTCCTTCTTCTCCTCCTCATCACTGCAGCTTCTACTCAAACGCCCTCCTGACCCTCTCTGTGGTCTGGATCCATCCCACCCAGCCAAAGTGTCCTTTCCAGTGCTGGTGACATGGCTGGAGGTATCACAGAACTTCTTCCTAACATCCTGCCTAAACCTCCCCTGGTGCAGCCTGAGACTGTGGCAGGAGTTACTCAGGGGTGGGAGGACAGCTGGGAGGATGCTGGCTGGAGGGTGGCAAAGAGGCTGGACCCTCTTTCTCCAAACGGGTTCCTCCAGGCCCAGGGCACCTCTGGCATGTGTAAAATGTAGTTGGTTTTTTTTTTTTTTCCCAGTGAAAAAGGGAGGAAAGTGTTTCTCTTCCAACCACAGCTGGGAGTGGATTTCTGCAGCTCCACTCCCTTGTGTCCCCCAGCAGCTCCAGGCCAGGGCTGTCCCCATCTACCCCATGCAGCAGCTTCGATGCCACCAAACAACCTGTTTTACCCCCAGATCCCCAGTGTTTCCATTCTGGCAGCGACTGACCGCGTGGCTGTGCCCCTTGCGGTGCCGGGGACCGCAGTCACCACCGAGCATCCCTCCCGGGGACTCCTCAGGGTCCGTGGCTGGGCATCCCCCGCCGAGTGCGCCGATACTTTGCAGCCTTGCGGGAAGCACCGGGCTGGGTTCTGCTCTTGTTTTCTCAGGTTCGCTGTGTTTACTCCCAACACCAGTGACCGCCGTGGCCCTATTACGGAGCGGTGACAGCTCGGCTGACAAGTGTGCTCGCGGCAGGAATGAGAATGCGGCTCCCGGCACCGAGCCGCGGCGGCGGCTCCTCGGCAGCGCCACGGGCAGGGCGAGGCCAGGCTGCTGGCTGAGTGACATGAGATCCCTGAGCAAGGAGAATCATAGGATCACGGAATCGTTTTGGCTGGATCGTTGAGTCCAGCCATTAACCCAGCACTGCCAGGTCACCACTAAACCACGTCCCTCAGCACCACATCTCCATAGCTTTGAAACCCCTCCAGAGAGGGAGACTCCACCACCACCCTGGGCAGTTCAGAGCTTCACAATGCTTTGGGCTAGAAAATGTTTCTCATGTCCAGTCTAAACCTCCCCTGGTGCATCATGATGTCATTTCCTCTTGTCCTGCTGCCTGTTCCTGGGAGAAGAGACCAATCTCCACCTGGCTCCAGCCTCATATTGTGCTGCTCACAGGACTTGTGCTCTAGACCCTTCAACAGCTGCATTGGCCTTCCTTTGGCAGCCTGGCACCTCAGTGTCTTTCTTGGAGTGAGGGCCCCAAACTGAACCAAGTATTTGAGGTTTGGCCTCACCAGTGCCAAGTACAGGGGACAATCACTGCCCTGATCTTGCTGGTCACACTATTGCTGATCCAAGCCAGGATGCTGGTTGCCTTCTTGGTCACCTGGTTACAAGCTGGCTCATCTTCAGCTGCTGTCAATCAACACCTGCAGATGCCTTGGGTTTCCCATGGGATCCCACTCAGGATGCTTTGAATGATGAGTGCAGTATGGCTTACTCATCTTTGTGGTCTAAACTCAGCACTAAGGATCTGCTAGAGCACCCCAGTATCCTCATGGGAAGCACAGGGATCTGCTGGTATTTAGTCCTTGGGGAAGGGCTGAGCCATCAGCACACAAGGATCTGAAAACTGGGTGAAGGATGATGTGCTGCAGACATGGGCTGTGGAAGAGGAGGATGGATGCATTTTGATGAACTATCAGCTCTAGAGAAGGAAAAGGGGCAGGGAGCAGTCAATGTTGGGAGCAGTCCGTGTCCCCAGATCCATGGGAATCCATGGAAGCCGGTCAGCCACAGCCCGCCTCCAGCTCAACACTCAATATTCAAGGAAAGAGGCTTGAAATGTGCCTGGCTGCATCCCACATGGGCTGGTAGTAAATGGGACAAAGTCTGGCTTTGGGATGCTGCAGAAAAAAATAGGGGAAAAGTCCTATTTTGGGCAGCTCGTTCCCACCAGTGGGAATTTGTCTGTCAGCCTGCAGGGCCCAGGTCAATCACTGGTGGATTCAGTGGGTGCAAGACAGCACCAGGAGCAATGCCAAAGCCAGGGATCCAGCACATGGATGCTGGTCCCAGTTTATCACTCAGCCCAGCATGTCCAGCTGCTCTGCCCACGCTGGATAAGGACAGTTTAATTAATCACAGATCATTTTTGCAATGTCCCCCCATTAACCTCCATAGCAGAGTAAATAATAACTCATTAAAGGCATTTGAAGCTCACAGGAACAGGACAGTTTACCAGCAAACCTGCTGCTCTTTGGCTCTAAACTGGGTTAATCTGTCATCTCTCCTTGCTGGACCAGTGGCTCTCTTGTTACACATTAAATGGCTGTCCCAGGGAACATGGCCAGCCTGGAGCTGGTCCTCTTTGCTTAACACTGAGGCCACCAAAACTAGGGGACACCTCAGAGAGGAGAAGAATAAAAGGAGGTCAGGAGGCTGAGTGAGGAGTGTGAAGAGTTACAGGCAGGAGGGTGAGTGAGTGCTCAGTCTCAAGGAAAGAACTTGGTGAGAACTGTGCCCGCTCAGCAGAAAGATGTTTGTTGTTCTAACCCTCTTGGTGAATGTCCACCAAACCCCAGCCATGGCCTGCAAAGACCCTGCAAAGCTGTTGAGTTGTGGCATAGGGAGGTGGGAGGCTTTGAGATGGCTTGTCGTGTGTCTAGGAGTCATTCAAGCCATGCTCATGGCCTGGAGTTAATATGAGGGATGTCTGGAATGGGTTCACCACTCCTGCCAAGTATCTCCCATCTTAACTCCAGGCCATGTGCATGAGTAGGCTGCCTCTGGGGGTATCTCAGGGGTCTCTGCAAAGAGGATTGGGGTGCCTGCCTGGGAATCTTGGGCACCACCAGACCTTTTCTCTCTCCAGGAGCTCATTTACCTTTGGCCTCATGGTCAGAGGCAGCCGCATGTTTGTGAGTGAGGAGCTCACTGGGCACTCGGTGTCCTGGCCAAAAGGCCTGTACTCAGCATTTCTGGCCACCAGATAGGAAAATAAAGGTCTTCTCCCCTCTCCTAAGGAACCTTTAATAAGGGGCAGAGGAACCTGTCTGCAGCCTCTTGCCCCACTGAGCCGAGGGCAGCCCAGGTCAAGGGCTGAGGTTTGGGAGGTTGTTGTGTGCACACTGGTTTTAATTTGGGAGGCTTTGGGGGGATTTAGGAGGCTCACCCTCACCACCATCCTGAAGACTCAGTCACACAGACAGAAACAAAACTCCAGCAGTGACATTAACTCCTTTCATAACCCAGTTCCCCACATTTCACCATGGTCACAAAGGGCACAGTGTCTCCCCCAGCTGGGAGAGGGGCTGGGGAGTGTCCCCAGGGATCTGGGGTCAGTTGTTCAGGTGGTGTCAACCCTAAGGATCATATACATGCTTCCCTTCCTGCCTTGAACTGCTCTTGAGGCCATGGCAGGGGTTTTCAATAGCTCTTTAGAGGAGCTCACAGAGAGGTGTCTGAATTGGAGAATTATAGAACAGTTTGGGTTGGGAGGGACCTGTAGAGGTCATCTAGTCCTGAGCCCACTGCAGTCAGCAAGGGACATCTGCAGCTACAGCAGGCTGCTCAGAGCTCCAAACGACTCGATCTGGAATAGTTCCAGGGATGGGGCATTCACCACTTGTCTGGGCAACCTGGGCCAGGGTCTCATCGCTCCTCCTGCTGCTTTGCCTCCCAGCAGCAAGGAAAGTGCTTTGTCTTGCAAATATAATAGCTCAGAACAAGGCAAGGAGACATGGAGGAAGGTGTGGTCCCATGGGAACCCTTGCATCCATGCACTGGGAGAACAGAGTGGATAACCATTCCTGGGGCTGCCAGAACCCCCAACACTCTGCTTCAGGGGTGGGATGAAAAGGAAAAGCAAAGGGCAAAGAAAAAGGAGGGGCAGGAAGAGAGGAAAGGGTTAAAATACCCTATGCGTTGTTTTGCTGCAGAAGGCAGGGTGGGAAGGCTCTTGGGGGGGTTGGTGAGGGAGATGCCCCACTCTAGGCAGGATTTTATAGCTTGACAAGCCCCACTTTGCCCCTGTGAAGGTGAGCAGGACCCAGAGGTCCTGTGTTGGATGAAGGAGGTTACAGCTCCTTTCAGGGTGACCTTCTTCAGCTGCAGGGTCCAAGAGAGAGCACTGCACAAATATTGGGGGTTCCCAAGCCCAGGAATTTTTGCCACTCTAATACACTTTGCTGGGTGAGTTTTGAGCTCTGAAATTAGGAAAGCCCAAAACTTGGTTTTCAAATACCCCTTTTTCTCCTAATTGAGCCTCAGGCATGGTCCCACGGCTCCGGGACATGGAGCCCTGAGCAAAGAAAAAAGTACACCGGTTGTCGTAGGAACCTGTGATGAACACGAAGGCAGCCTGCTCCTTCATCCTGCTCCTTCATCCTGCTCCATCCCAACCAACTGCCCGCTGCTCTTCCAGCGGCGGCGATGCTCCGGCCGGTGTCCCTTACTCGGTCTCGGTGCGCCCTCTGCTGGCCACAGAAAGTGCTAGAAAAGGGATGACAGTTCCTCTCGTTTTGCCGTCTCACAGCAGCCGTGGCCGCAGGGGTGTTGCCCGGATTCATGGGACATGGGAGCTCGACCTGCTCCCTCAACAGGGGATGCTGGTACCCGGGAAATGCCCTGAAAGCATCACTGGCACTGCTCCCTGGCAGGGAATGCTGGTACCCAGGGGATGCCCTGAAAGCATCTCTGACGTTTCATCCTGGGCGCAGCTCTGCTCTTGTGGGGGTCACAAACTCAGCGCATCCCTTGGGATTGCAGAGTGCTGATGACCAGTGAGCCCAAGGGGGTGAAATCCCTAAAAACTGAAACATCCAGGAGACATCTTGGAGCACAAATTGTGGAGTGGCCATGCTGAAGACAAACATACTCCACTGAACTGTGAGCACATGGCTGCTCCACCAGCAAAATTCAGCAGTGAGATACAGCCCTTCACTGCAGATGTAGGAATCACACTTGGTATGTGCTTGACGTTGGTAACATATTTCCTCTTGGAGCAGATGTAGAGTTTCCAGGTTGAAGGAACAGGCACACCAAGGCTGAAATTTTGCTCCTGCTGCTGGTGGGCTGCCCCACACACCAGGTGAGAGTGAGAAGGGACTGAAACCTGACCCAGGTCACAGAAAAGACAGACTTGGACCTGTTAGAGCAGGTCCAGAGAAGGCCACAAAAGTCTTTCAAGGGCTCAAACACCTCTTCTGTGGTAAGAGACTTGGGCCTGTTCAGCCTGGAGGAGAGAAGGCTCCAAGGAGACCTTATAGAGGCTTTTCAATATACAAAGGGCTCCTAAGAAAGCTGGAGAGCAACTTTTTACCAGGGCCTGTTGTGAAAGAACAAGGGATGATGGTTTGAAACTAGAAGAGGGAGATTCAGATTTGATGTAAGGAAGAAATTCTTCTCTGTGAGGGTAGTGAGATAGCAGAACAGACTGGCCAGAGAAGTTGTGGATGCCCCATCCCTGAAGTGTTCCAGGAAAACGTCACCTGGGGCTTTGAGGAACCTGGGCTAGTGGAAGGTGTCCCTGCCCATGGCAGAGGGAACTGGAGCTTGATGATTTTTGAAGGTCACTTCCAACCCAACCCATTCTGCAAACCAACTCCAGCATTTCATCAGTGATTTAGTTAATGTTGTGTGCAGCAGCATACAGGCACCTCAGCATTTAAACTCAGCACTCCCTGCCTACACATCCTCCTACTTATCACAGTATCACTAAGGTTGGAAGAGACCTCAAAGATCATCAAGTCCAACCTGTAACCACAGACCTCATGACTAGACCATGGCACCAAGTGCCACATCCAGTCCCCTCTTGAACACCTCCAGGCACGGCGACTCCACCACTTCCCCAGGCAGCACATTCCAATGGCGAATGACTCTCTCAGTGAAGAACTTTCTCCTCACCTCCAGCCTAAACTTCCCCTGGTGCAGCTTGAGACTGTGTCCCCTTGTTCTGGTGCTGGTTGCTAGGGAGAAGAGGCCAACCCTTCCTGGCTACAACCACCCTTCAGGTAGTTGTAGAGAGCAATGAGGTCGCCCCTGAGCCTCCTCTTCTCCAGGCTAAGCAACCCCAGCTCCCTCAGCCTCTCCTCACAGGGCTGTGCTCAAGGCCTCTCACCAGCCTTGTTGCCCTTCTCTGGACACATTCAAGTGTCTTGATGTCCTTCTTAAACTAGAGGGGTCCAGAATTGGACACAGTGGTAGGGTGAGAAAGTTCTCCCTCCCCACCTCCCTTTTTTCCCCAAAAAGGGTGAGAGAGAGAGAGAAAGGCAATTAAGGAGAAAATTCTGTTAGCTCAAAGCGTGTGCAAGAATTAGTTTTCATATCTGGTTAGCTTTGTTAATTCAAGGTCGCCTCCGTGTCCAGCAAGCTGTTGCTTCAGAGAGAGAGAGAAACAGGCCCACAGGAACAGAGGGAACAGACTGAACTGACTGAGCTAAAACTTAAAAGGTGCATTCTACCAATCTACCAATGAAATTAGTGTAGAATATCTTGTTTTTCAAAACATTCAGCCAGAGTGTTCCAGCAACTGTCCTTTCCTTCAAGGCACAGCCTAAAACGGTCACACTACCCTACCAAACGTTGAACCACTCATAAAGATACAGCAGAAGATCCAGACCAGACACAAATCTTTTAATGACTGTAGAGCCAGGTGGACAAAAATTAGAAATACAGGGTTGAGCTAGAGGACTGCAGGAGGATCACTGAGTGCAGAGGAACATGGGACATTTCTGGGGCACACAGGGGTGCCACTGTGCTTCATAGCAGCTTCCCTCCATCAACACATGCTGCAGATAAGCTGCTTTCCATAAGTGCCTGTGGCAACTGGAACCTGATGAAAAAAATGAGGATAAATAATTAAAAGAACAACCCAGGAGGGGCTGAAGCCCCAGATCCAGGCTTGGACCCAGACCCTACAGACAGAAGCACAGCATGAGCTCAGGGCTGTGTCTCAGATGTGCTCTAACCCATGTTGTGTGTGTGCACATAAGCTGCTGACCCTGGCCAGCACCCAGAAGTCACATCTCCTCTCCCTGTCCTGCTGGTTTATTGTTTTTGTTCAAGAACCACAGGGACAGGCTCTGCTCCATGTCTTCAGTCATAAAACTCACACAGAGATGATCCCCAAACTGCAGGAGAATCTGGAGAAGCCACTGGTGAGACATGGGAGAGAGTCAGGGCTCTGGGGCAACAGCTGTCACCTCCAGTCCCAGGAATGACTTTTCCCCTTTGGGTGACTTGCTTCTGCAGGGCAAAGGGGACAGACATGGGAACACTCAGCTTTAACCCTATTGCTGACTTTGAGACCTTCTGTGGTGGCTTTCTGACCTGACCTTGCATGCCTCAGTACTTCCTTGACCCCTGCATAGAAGAGCTTTAAACCTCCACGCCCATTCCCTTGGAAAAGCCACCTCTGCTCTTCCATCCCCAGTAGCTGAGGTATCCCTGCTCCTGTGGACAGGTGCCCAGGAGGGCTCAATGAAGTGCATCAGGGCACTGGGAGTACTTATAAGGTGGTCAGAGATCTTCTCTTGAAAGCTGCACAGCATCCAGAACTGAAACAAGGTCACAAAACAGACTGGAGGCATCCAAGACCTTGGGAGGCACCGAGACCTTAGTGGACAGAGGCAGAAAGCAAAGCAGGAAGACAAAGGTGAAGGCAAGACTAACTCAGATGCTGTAGAAATCCACATGGGCACCAGAGCAGAAGGTGTCCTCCTCCAGGAGCTTCATCAGCTTCTGGGCTGACACACTGCAGTCTATCAGCTGGCCACTCTCCTGCAGGTTTTGGAAAAACTGACGCATGTCTGCATCTCCAGTCTTAGTGCGGGCCAGGAGCTGCATGTCCGTGTCCAGAGGACCTGGGGACAGAGGAATACGAAGGAAAACACATAAGGAGAAAGCAAAAGCTGGGGCTCGGTTTTCCCTCTGTACCTGGGATTGGCTACCAGAACCTTTCAACCAGTGCTGATCTGAGCTGGACCAGAACTAATTCTGCCCAGGGATTTGACTTCTCAGCTCAGGCTCTGCTCACTGAGGCACTTTCCACAGCTCAGGGCAGGGTTGCACAGCCAGGGGCTGCTCCTAGCAGGGAGAAGCTGATGGGGAGAGCTCCTGCCAAGGGTTGGGCTGCAGAGAGGCTCTGGCTGAGACTTGCTCCTGGGCACACCAAGGGCACTGCTAAATCCTGTGTGCTACCTTGGGGTACTGGAAGCCAGAAGTGGCACCTGTGGGGAGGAGCAGACAGGATGTTCAATGCTGGTTTTGTCGATGTTTGTATATATGTCATTATTTTCTTATTAATATTATTATCTTTTTATTTCTGTTGTTTCACTAACCCTGTTTCCTCAACCCATCAGTCTCTCTCCCTTCTCCCCCTCCCCTTCTGGGAAGGGAGAGGGGGTTAACAGAGAGCATCTGTCCTTCATCTAGAGGGAACCCAGACATCCACAAAGCCAGGAGAAAATGAACAGCAATCACTGAGCTCCCCTCCTCACCCGGGGCGTAGTTGAGCACACGGACATCAGGCTCCTCGAGTGCCAGCACCTGGAACATCATGTCCCGAGCAGCCTTCCCGCTGCAGTACAGCGTCCAGTTCTTGAAGGGCTTCAAGGCACAGAGCGAGGAGATGTTCACCACTGTCCTGCTGCAGCCAGGCCGCCTCCCGAAGGCCTGCAGGGCACTGGAGGTGAGGCAAAGCGCCGAGGTGATATTGAAGGCAAAGTAGCTGTTGATCTCATCTGGGTCAGTGAGATCGAGGAAAGTTTTGGAGATGTCTCCCAGAGAGCCTAGGAAAAAAGGACAAATGAGTTAGGAGCAGAAATGGGTTCACCAATGCAGTAGATGCCTTTGCTCCTGCCTGTCCACGTGCAACACGATACTACAGACAAATATGAGCAGCTTTGCTGGCCCAATCTTGAGCAGGGTGTCAAGAAAGAGTGAGGAGATCAGCACATCCTGGCTCTGCTCATCACTTTCAGGTGACTCACTGAACCAACAGTGGTGACACAGGACATGAACCTGCCCTGCCAAAACAAACAGCTCCCAACCTCTAGCCTGGAGGTACAATGTCCACACGAGCCACCACATGCTCTCCTACATGTCCCTTGTGGAACCAAGACAATAAAAAGCCTACCTCCTGTATCACCTTCCTGCTGGAAGATATGGTCTTATCTCTAGCAGTCATGGGCGAAAACAGGCAAGCATCTGAGATCTGGGCAGGGTGACATCTCTGCTGCTGCTTCAGTTATCTTCTGGGTTTGGTTATTTACTGGCATCTAAAGCCCCTGATCAGTCACGGGATGGTTTGGATCTGAAGGGACCTTTAAAGTTCATCTCATCCAATTTCCCTGCAGTCATCAGGGACATCTGCAACTACAGCAGATTGCTCAGAGTCCCAACCAACTTGACCTGCAGGGGATGGGGCATCTATCACCTCTCTGAGCAACCTGGGGCACTGTCTCACCACCCTCACGGTAAATAATTTCTCCCTAGTCTGAATCACCCCCTGTCTTGCGCAGCCAATGAGGGTTTGCCAGGGCAGCCACGGAGGGCACCGACCCCGGGGCGGGCAGGAGGAGGATGGGGTTACCAGCGTTGTTGATGAGGAGCAAGCGGCCGGGCGGGCCGGCGGGCAGCACCTCCCGCAGAGCATCAGTCGCCTGCCGTAGCCCCTGCTTGCAGCCCAGGTCGGCGGCTACGAATTCCACCCGCAGCCCGCTGGCGGTGGCCCGCAGCTCGGCCGCCAACTCGGCAAGCTGAGCTGCCGAGCGCGCCAGCAGCAGGAGCACGGAGCCCTGGCCCAGGCGCGGAGCCAGCAGCCGCACCAGGCTGCGCCCGAAGCCCCGCGAAGCCCCGGTCACCAGGCAGGTGGTTGCGGGCCACCGCTGCGGTTCCGGCTCCATCCCGCAGCGCTCAGCGGGGCCGTGGCACCGCGTCGCACCACGTGACACGCCCCAACCAACCCCCGCGGCCTCGTCGCTCTGTGATTGGCCACTCCCAAGGCGCTGGCACCGCTGACAGCTCCCATTGGTGGTCGTCGCCGCCGCGGCTGCTGACGTATGGGTGGGCGAGGTCCAGAGCGGCGGCTTCGCCCCGGGCGGGCAGCGGCTGCGGTCGGGTCCGGGGAGTCGAGGGTCCTGCCTGGCACAAACGCTGTGGCACCTGCGTCTCTCTCCCATGCATCTGGGATTTTAATACATTTTTTTCCGTACAGATTTTTAATACCTTTTTTTTCTTTCCGATGCGTCTTCTCCCGGCGATCCTCTCCTCCTGCACCTCCCCAGCCTTCGCTGCCGGCCACTGCCGCCGCTTCCAGGGGGACCGCAGGCTGACAAAGCAACTGCGCATCTTTGTCCTCCACCATCACTGGTGTTGGCATCCAGCAGTGGTTGTGCTGAACGGGATCACAGACTGGTTCGGGTTGGAAGGGACCTTAAACGTCATCTAGTTCCAGCACCCTTGCCGTCGGCAGAGACGTCTGCAACTAGATAGGCTGCTCAAAGCCCCATCCAACCCGACCTGGAATATTTTCATGGATAAGGCATCTACCACCTCTGTGGGAAATCTAGGCCAGTGTCTCACCACCCTCACAGAGAAGAATTTCTTCCTTGTATTGAGTCTAAATGTCTTCTCCTTCAGTTTTAAGCCTCATCCCTTGTCCTATCACTACATGCCCTTAAAAAAACACCCTCCTCTCCAATTTCCTGTAGGCTCCCTTTAAGTACTGAAAGGCCACCAGAAGCTTTCCTTGGAGCCTTCTCTTCTGTGTGCTGAGGAACCCCAGCTCTTTCAGCCTGTTCTCACAGCAGAGAGGTTCCAGGTCCCTGATCATCTTCATGGCCCTGAAGTCTTTCCAGGACGTTGAACACGAAGATGCACAGATATGTAGCAGAACCAATGAAAGCAATGGTCATTCCCTTAAAAGATGGAAGATACCCTGCTTTCCTCCCGTGCTGTGCACAGTGGGGACACTGAGCCCTCAGCACCATCCTAGTCCCCTTAGAGATTTGCTCCGGCCCCGAGCATTCCACAATCACGCCTGCCACAAAATCCTCGGCTCTTTATCCCTCCGCGTCAGGGCTTCCCAGGCAGCTCAGGCTGCAGTGGAGCGAACCAGCACTAGGTGTCGTCGGCATTTAAAATCTGGAGGGAGCTGTGGACGACTTCTGAGCACCGAGGACAGCGGGGAGGACAGCTTGTAGACGAGGTTGAGGGGAGACCTTCTCACTCGCTACAACTAGCCAAAAGTAGGTTGTAGCAAAGTGGATGCTGGTCTTTTCTCCCAAGGAACAAGCAACAGAACAAGAGCTAATGGCCTGAAGTTGTGCCAAGGGATGTTTAGGTTGGACGTGATAAGCAGTTTCTTCTCCAAAAGGGCTGTCAAGGCCTGGACTATGCTGCCCAGGATAGTAGTGGAGTCTCCATCCCTGGAGGGTTTTAAAAGTTGTGTAGATGTGGTGCTGAGGGACATGGTTTAGTGCTGACCTGGCACTGCTGGGTTAAATGTTGAACTCAATGATTTTAAAGGGCTTTTCCAACCAAAACAATTCTGCTGTTCTATGAGTTTAAGTATCTACTGCTGTATTATCCAAATTTCCCAAATTATCCATCATTTGAGATTGTACCAATTTATCTGTTGTGGCATGGATCCTGTTGTCACCGAGGTATTGTGCATGTGTGTTTGTATTGCTCTCTGCAGCTTCTGGTGGGCTCCCCCAATCCAAGATAAGGCAGAAGGGCTTCCAGAGGGGAAATCCCACCCCATGAACTGCAGAGGTAGTGGGAATGTCATGAAGCTGTTACTCCCAAGCAGCAGCTGCCAAAACACCGCCAGGACTCACACGTGTTGGAGAGGAAGCTCTGATTCCTTCTGTAAAGGTCTGTTAACAATAGCTTTCAGGAAGAACCCTGGGTATTTGTGCCCGGTGTTACCACCCTAAAAGGGCAGAGCTCAAAGTCACACAAGGTAGCCCTGGTTGTTGTCATCATTGCCATGACTACTGATGGGCTGCTAGAAGTGATTACACTCCTGAGCAGTGTTTCTTGTTACAGTAGCTCAAAGGCCACCCCATCATGCTCCGCAGCTAATTGTGTGACCTCCTAAGGAGATCACTGCCCTTGGGTGCCAAGAGATCTCTCCCTGCCTACATCGGGGCTGCTATCTGGGCAGATTTCATGGCAGTGAGGATGAGGATGGGCTGAGCAGCACAACAGAAACCTCACTCTTGCAGGTATCTGCAAAGAGGAGATGAGAATCCATCTCTTCAGGCTACAAATCCTGTCTAGACACCATACCATGTGGGTTTTTGCAGGACTTTAGAAATCCCAGTGCAGCTTGCCAAAGGATCTTCACCACAGCATTGCCACTAGAGATCCCTGTATTTATTTAAACCAGAAACTTGGAGTTGAAAAATCCTTCACAAAGGTGAAGTGAAGGTGGCTGTGGGAGGAGGGATAAATTAAATGCCAGCATCTCTCCAGGTAGGAGAGATGGGGTTGAAGTGGAGTGTGCTAAAGGTCAGCCTTTGAGAAGGAAATACAGCTGCTGCACACCCAGAGCAAACAGGACCAGCTGATTGTGTGCTTAGTCAGCACCCATGGTGCTCTTGTTGCTTTAGAAACACCAAGTGCCTTTCCTTGTCCAGCCTCAAGCGTAGGAGAAAGCAAACACTGAGGATACTCATCCCAATGGAAAGAGGAGCTGTGGCCAAAGTGGAGGCAGAAGGGAGAGGTGTTGAGCAGGTGTAGGCTGGAGATGCAGGAGGACAGTGTGGAGGCTGTTACCGGGGCTCCAAGACTTCAGTTCACACCTCAGAAGAAGGGATCTGTCCAGAGAGGTTCTTTAAGATTATGTGTCTAATGACATGAGGGACAAGTCCCCCAGGTCCCTGCAGGAGGTTGATCTTCCAGGTCAACGGCATCTAGCCTTGCTTGTTCCTTTCTTTCTACTTTTGCTCCAGTGACATGGCAGAATTACAACTGATCCTGAATTTGGGATGATCCCAAGTGCCACAGCGATCTGTAGACAGTGATGATGGTGACTTTTAATTTCAGCAGTGACAGAGTGTCTGAGCAGTGGCAGACAGAGGCAGAACCAGCAGCCCCACGTAACCTGCACACAAGCCTGTGGAAAGGCTGCTCAAGGTTTCTGATCTGCTACATTGATTTCTTTAGGAAGCTTTGGTACGCTAGGGAAGTTCTGGAGAACACTAATAAGAGGTCAGTAATTAAAAGAGAGGGTCCTTAAAGCACCATTAGGTTGTTGTCAGTCTCATAAAAAACAATTACATGGAACTTCATTAGCAAGAAATTAGGGGAACATAAAAGAGTTTAACTTCAGCCAGCAGGGCTTTAAGGGAAATTGAATCTGTCAGGCAAACTCAGTATCATTTTTCAATGAGATTATGAGCTGGTACCAGACATCTTTGATGCATTTGTGTTGATGCTGCATGATGATTTGATTAATTGGAACAATAAAATTCAGCATGCTCATGTCACTGACTGGTAAGAATAAATAGACTTCCTGAGGACAGGCTTTCAAATGGCACAGAGTTTGCGTGGCAGCAAATAGCAAAGGCAAGCCCCAAACTGCTCCATAAACCAGATGCAAGCATGTGAGGGTGACCAAATGCCACGTGTCCAGAGGCAAAGGATGTCAGTTTTCTTACAGAGTGGGAAATTTTAGCCCAGATGGCAGTGACCTGAAAAGAATTGAAGGTGATGGACACCAGCCTCAGTGTGACCCTGTGGCCAATGGGACTGGATGAGGGTATCCACGATGGCATCAACACAATGTTGAGGAGGAGCTTGTTACTAGAGCCACTGCCCTGTCCACTGCTGGCACCAACAGACTAAGGAAAATCTTGAAATATCATGATTTTTGAAAGAGACATAAATTAGTTAATTACAGGAAAGATGTTCCTTGGGAGTGAACAGCTCCAAGAACTCAATCTGTTCAGCTAGATAAGAGAAGCGGCTGATTGAGCCCAGACCTCAGGACCATACGTGAACACCCAAAACTTGATCACAGAAGGCTTTTGACTCTACTAGGCAATGGTAAAAAGAGATCTCCAGTTTAAATCTGAAGTCAGAAGTTGGGTGAAATTTTCTGTGGCATCAAAACCAGAACTAAGCTTTTCTCTTAAAAGATGCTTAGATTTCACTACAGCGTCAGAAGCCAGCTGACACCTGGAAAATCTATGGCTGGTGCTCCTTGGAAGGTCCTCCTAAGAGGTAACAATAACCTTCTCCTTTCCCACTTGACATGAATAGTCATGAATCTATGGAAATATTTTTGGTTATTTTTCTCCCCATAAGAGAAATGTGATATTTTGGTGAGCATTAAGAAAACCCAAACTTACTCCAACTGAACCCAAATACTACTTTTTTGACAGACTGTTACCTTGCCTCATAGTATCCTCCCACGTTGCTCTGTGGAAGTTAAAGCTCTGCTTTTCTTCAGGACGTGGTCTTGCTGGCTGAGTCACACCATACTCCAAACACTGAGCTCCTCCTCTTCTTGCTGAAGCACTACATTGCTGCACTGTAAACAGCAGTCCTCATTCTTTCTGCTGATGTAGGAGAATGAGACTAAAGTAAGATTTTGATGACTACATGATTTCTAAGTTCCTATCTCTGTGCTTAACCCCTAAGTTTGTAATCATAGAACCATGGAATCATGGAATCATTTTGACTGGAAAAGGCCTTTAAGATCATCAGCAGGTCACCACTAAACCATGCCCCTCAGCACCTCATCTGCACAGCTTTTCAATCCCACCATGGATGGCAATTCCACCACTGCCCTGAGCAGCTTGGTCCAGGGCTTGACAACCCTCAAGGGGAAGAAATGTTCCTCATGTCCAACCTAAACCTCCCTGGCTACAATCTGTGGCTGTTTCTTCTTGTCCTATTGCTTGTTCCTTGGGAGAAGAGACCAGACCCCACCTGGCTACAACCTCCTTTCAGGGAGTTGTAGAGAATGAGCAGGTCTCCCCTCAGCCTCCTTTTCTTCAGGCTAAGCAACCACAGTTCCCTCAGCTGCTCCTCACAAGACATCTGTTCTAGACTCTGTGCTAGCTTCCTTGCCCTTCTGTGGACACACTCCAGCACCTTAATGTCCTTCTTGAAGTGGGAATCCAGTATTTGAGGTGTGGCCTCACCATTGCTGAGTACAGGGGACAATCACTGCCCTGGTACTGCTGGCCACACTAATGTTGATCCAAGCCAGGATGCTGATGTTCATCTACCTGACCAAGTAGTGTCCTCATACCAGAGAAAGCTAGATCCTGTTTCTGATATCCTTATTTGCATTAACACCATTCAGGGTAGAACCTGGCAGTGGTGTCAGTTGTAGCAGTTATCATTTGCTAACTAAGACCATGCTGGATTGTTGCCAGCCACTCATTCTTCAACCACTGGTGTTTAATCCTGCTTCTAAAGCTTAGTGAAGACAGCGTGATAGTTACTGGTGACTTTAGGAATGTTGGCTCAGTCCCCAGTAGCACAAGCCCCTACTAATTTGAATGAAACGAGTAATCTTCTTAGCTGCTATCAGCGGTGGATGGTGGTATGGTGGATTTCACACCAGATCTGGGTATGTATCACACACTGAGTAGCACATGATGTGTTTCTCATAGCCACAGGTAGCTAATCTCAACAGTCTGAAGTTCAAAGAAGTTTAAATCACAAATGATCTGCTCCTTGAAGCAGCCATCAAGGTACTTTGGCAAGGCAGAATGTCCCTGTAAGCTGTGGTGCTGTAAGCATCAGCCTTCTGCCTAGGCAGAGAGCCGGTGGAGGCAAGCATGAAATGTGCAGTGCTTCCTCCTAGTACAGCTCCTGATGGTACAGCTCCTGACCCAGCCCTGGGGCAGGCACCACCAGGCTGCTGGGCTCCAAAATCACCCTGCTATTTTTATATGCTTTCCCTCCACCAACTGATGTGTCTCTTTGCTTCTTGGTCCTCAGAAAGCTTCTACCAGATCTCCATGGTGACTGATGTCGGAGGACAGATTTGCTGGCTGGTGTTAACACGTCCAAAACGACATCCATCTGCTCTTGCACGACAGGTGCTTGGCAACTGTAGGCATGATGTGCAAGAGCTGGTGAACTTCACGTGAACTAACCAAGATTTTGACAGGCTCTCAGTGCCCCTTCTGCTTTGTGCCAATTGTGGTGCATCATGTTTTGGGAAGTTCTTTTACCCCTTTCTTATTTAGAATCAAAATCATGAAGTAGTTTTGACTGGAAAAAACCTTTGAGATCATCATGTCCAGTCGTTAATCCAGCACTGCCAGGTCACCACTAAACCATGTCCCTCAGCACCACATCTACGTGTCTTTTAAATCCCCTCAGGGGAGTTCACCACTTCCCTGGGCAGCCTATTCCAAGGCTTAACAACCCTTTTGGAGCAGAAATTGTTCCTCACGCCCAACCTAAACCTCCCCTGGCACAACCTGGGTCTGTTTCCATTTTTTAGTTAAGTGATGACAGAGGGATATTCAGACCAGCAGCATTCAGCCTTAGCAGGCAGCGGTGAGGAAAGCCAGAGCCATGCTCATACAATTACCACAGTTTATTTTTATCTGAGAAGATGAAACAACAAAAGCAAATGCAGAAACCCTTGGTGGTATTCACAGCCTGGTCTCAGTCCTGTTCTTCATCCCCACTGTGTGTCTGGCAGAGCGTGAGATGCCTGTGCAAGGACAGCTCCACCACACCTGATAACGTGCGGCTGGGAGCGGGACCCTTCCAGCAACATTTTCACAGCACAGAAGAGTAACGATAACCAGCTGCATCCGAAGGACAGAGCAGCGCGGGGAGCAAGCTTGGCTGTGTCCTTCGGTGAAGATGCCTATTGGGCTGTGCAGCTTGGACGGGTATGAAGCGCAGCTCAGCAGCTGGTGGCACCTTTTCAGCATGGGGGTGACATAGTTTATGGAGCTGAGGGACAGGATGGGGCGGCAGAGAGGAGGTTCACCCATTTGTGGGGCAGGGCGATGCCTCTGCTCTGTGTGGTGGCACAGGTTCACTCCTACAGAGATACCCCCTCGTGGTGGGTGAGAACAGTGTTACTGTCATGTGGATGGATATGTTGTCTATGCCATGGGACCCTGTCCCCTACTGAAGGGTATCGCTGCCATGAGGCTGTGCCCCTTCAATGGGAAGGACATGGGGTCCCTGCCACAGGGCTGTCCGTACACGTGGTGGGTGTCACTACCATGGTAGCTATGTCTCCTCATGATGGGAACCATGGTCACACAATGTGTCCCCGGTCACAGGAGTGAACACGAGATCCCCGCCGTGGAGCCGTGTCCTCTGAACAGGGATGTTGCTGCCATGGTGGCTGTGTCTCCTCATGGAGGAGGACAGGGGTCCCTGCCATGGGTCTGTCTCACCTCACAGAGGAGGGCAAGGGGCTCTTTGCCATGGGGCTGTGCCCCTAACGGAGGTGTCGAAGGCACGGCGCAGTGCCCCGCCGGGGGCAGTTAACAGGCACTGCCATGGCGGACACCTCCGTGCGGGGACAATCGGCATCTAGCCCAAGCTCGCCGCCTCCCCTCCGGCGGCACAACGCCGATGACAGAGCCTGCGGAGGGGCCGCTCCCCTCCCTCCCCGCCCCTGGGCTGGCGGCGCCGGCGCAGGACGCGGCGGAGCCCCTCGCCCTCCCGCACTACATTTCCCGGCGTGCCGGGCGCGGCGGGGCCGGTCCGGGCCGCACGGAGCGGAGCGGGCGGCCCCGGCACTGCTTTTGCTGGTGCTGCAGCCGCAGCTGCTGCCCAGGGTGGGGAGGGCTGAGCCGGGCAGGTGGGTCAGGCCGGCACAGCCCCATGGAGAGGGGGAAGATGGCGGAGCTGGAGAGCCTGGAGACGGCGGCGGAGCATGAGCGGATCCTGCGGGAGATCGAGAGCACGGACACGGCCTGCATCGGCCCCACGCTCAGGTGCGGCCGGGGTGGGGCGGTGGGAGCCGGGGGTGGCCAGCCTCGGCGCAGGGGGGACTCCGGCGGGGTTCGCCTGGCTTCCGCCTACCCCAGGAACTTTGCAGAAACGGGGAAATTGTAATTAACGTTATTGTTTAATAGTCGCCTCTGGGGAGAGCCCGCAGCCCCTTTGCGTCCCCGTGCCTGCTTCTGGTCTCGGACCGGGCTGTTGGGGATGTGGAAGCATCGTGCGGGGCGAGAACCTTGGTCCGTGCTCAGCTCTGGGCTCCGCGTCCTCAGCGTGGGGTCCCGGGGCGGCTTCCCCTCCCTGGCTGCAGTGTCAGCCCGGCGGTGGGCTCTGCCCTTCCGGCGTAACCCCCTGATCGGGGCTTGCACCGCAGCACCCTTCGTGAGCTTTTGGGGTGTCCGCAGCCCGCCGCTGCCTTCCCGGCGGGGTGCCGGTAGAGCAAAGGAAGAAGGGCTTTTTCCGTCCCTTAACCCGGAATCTGTCAAAGTTATCCTTGTGCACCGTCGCCTGCCCTTTCTGTTGGTTTGTGTCGCAAAAACCATGGCTAATTGTGAAGCTCTGGTTATGGGTACAATTACCATCCTGACGATGATATGAGTTAATGCCTCTGTTTGCTTAATGGATCCTTTGTTCTCCTATTAAGCATCTTTTCCCAGTGGTTCTGGCAATATCCTTCAGCTGGGAGAAGCCGTTGGTTAACTGCTGAGCTCTCCTCCTGCCCGAGGAGTGCAGATGGATGTAGTTGCACGCTTAGGTGTGCTGTTCATTTGCTTTTCCTTTTCCTTCTGCTTCTTTTGGCGAGTCTAGGTCTAGCATTTCAGCCTTCTGGGTATTTCTTTGTGATACCAGTTAGAATTTTGCAGTGGTGGCTGTTGCTGACGTTGTTAATCTGAGAGATGCGGTAGCTGGACGATTAAGCAAAGCTTGTGTCTTGGTGAGAAATCGCCTGATTTTGTAAAAAAACAAACAAACAAAAAGACAGTTTAGATAAATCATGCACATCTAAGACCTGTTCTTGCTAGCCACTTACTGTTAGCATTGCACTCCTGGCAGAAGATATGTAATGGATTTGGGCAAACTGAGACGCCTCATTCTTCCGTCCCCCTAGCCTTAAAGTAGAAGTCCTCCAAAGAACATTGTATCAAAACCTAATTGCTGTGTTTGTAGTGTTGAGTCTGTGTGTGTGTTAGCCTTTTGAAGGTTGATGGTACAAGAGTGAAGGATGTTTATACTCATTGTAAAGAAACTGACCAGGCTGAGAGGCGGGGAAGGGTGAAAGTGTGTTAACACAAATATTTAGCTTCAGAATTGAGATACTTAGTTACCAGTGCTAAATAAAGTGCTAAACTTTGTTACATTTTGTGCTGAGGGGGAAGGGGATGCCCTTCCACAGGTTTCACTGTCCTCTTTCAGCTGCTCTGCATCAGTAGCTGCTAAACTGGAAATCAGTGCCAGGTGGGAGTGGTTGGGTGTAAACTGGAGTCTCCTGTCCCACCTCCTGCACAACTGCTCCTCATTTATTTTTGATATTGAAGTTCTACAGACTCAGGATTTGAAATCACTTGTATGGCTTTCTTTTTAAAAACCCACAGGTTTTTGAGCTGCTTGATGTGCAGTGATACTGCAGTGCTGGCACAGAATTGAATTGGGGAAGCTTTTAATTTGTGGAGCAGTAGAGCACTGGATTTATCTTGCCCGTTTGTGTTTGTTTTTGACTCGCTACTGCTTCCTTTCTGAAGTTCTCCTGTGGAACCTTGAAAGGTAAACTGAGTGGTAGGAGGTTTATTAACAAAACTGAAAAAACTGGTTCAAAGGTGTGGGAGCTGGCAGAATGAAAATTGTGGGTGTGCTCATTTTGTTGGTTTGAGGTCTTTTTTAGCCTTTTCGTAGCACTAAGTGCAGCTGATCTTGTTTCTCGGCATTAGGGTTAAATGAGAAACTGGGCTTAATGTCTATCTTTGCATACCCAGAGAAGAAACATTAGTAAGCATCTGGGGCAAAGAGAGGTTTGTGCTTTGCCAATCTTTACTGCTGGTACTTCATTAGGAGTGTTATTAATGGTAGATGTGTGAGCAATGCCTGCTTCAAGGAGTTTTGCTGTTGAAACTAGACCAGCTCAGGGTAAACATGATGTGCTGCAGAGTCTGGAAAAGAGGATGATGGAAACTTTAAGAAAAAAATGACTCATTTCTTGTAGGCATCATGGAAGAAATGTGTCCTGAGGAGCCAGGCTGGCTTCCCTTCTAGGAACGGCAGCTCTGAAACAGACTTAAACTGCTGGGCTCCTGTTGCCGGTACAGAGCTGCTCTTCTACCGGTTCCTATCTCATTAGGGTGAGATGTTGTGACTGCAGCTGCTCCGTGTTGCCCTGGCATAGTGCTCAAGGCTGAATTGCTACTATCAGAGGGGCACAGAGGAGTTAAGATGTTAAAATCCAGGTCCAACTAATTCATCTGTCTGGGTGGGTTTGTGTCCCACCCATCAGGGAGAGAATTTTCTACTAGAAAAATAGCAAGTGTAGTAATTCTTGCCCTGAGGCAGAGGAAGGATGAGATGGCTTCTTGAAGTCTCTTCCAGCCTGATTTTTCTGCTCTGTTCTTGCTGTGATTTTGGGATTCGAAGGCATGGGCTGGGACTTCATTGTGCTGGGTACTGTGCAGATGTGGGATGGAGCCTGCCCCTCCTCAAGGAGAGTGTTTTCATTCTAAATATAAAAGCAGGCAAGGAGGGCGTGCGAGGAAGCCTTGCAATAGCCTTGGTCTGCGTGATGAGTTATTCCAGTCCCGTGTCTCACTGCACTGGTGGCTCCAGTGCCATCAAGATCTTGTCTCTCTCTCTTTTTTTCCTCACCTGACAGTGAATGTCATTGTGTTTGAAGGAGGACACTGAGCAAGTTCAGCGAGTCTTTGTGGGGATCCACTTGAGTCTGCGATGCTCCTGGAATCAAAATAATCCACTTCAGGATGTCTTTCCTGCTATTCAGCCTCCTCTAATTATATCCATTGCTCCTAATTCCACTTCCTTCTGCTGTTCTAATTCCTCTTCCCCCCCCCCCCCCCCCCCCGCCTCTCTTGTGTTATGCTGCTTGATTTTTGCAGAGTGTTTTTGGATTCTCTCTTTATCTAGGCTTCCAAGAATTGCTTAATTCTGCAGGCTCAGATTACCTGCCAGGAAAAAACCCCAAAACATTCTTGCTGAAAACCACCTCTTTAAGTAAGCTGTGACATCAGAGTGCTCCCATTTTTATTACACTCAATTGACCACTCAAGTTGTTTGCTCTTTGAACTTTTTGGCCTTTTCAGCTTTTGGGTTTATTTTAGTGATGGGAAGCCAGCAGTGAAGTGTAATATTCCAGTGAGGATGAATGCCTTGGTAGTTTCTAATCCAACTTACTCTTTGAGGGAAAGGTAGTCCCTCACTCTGCCAGCTCATACAGCATTTGCTGAGTGCCTGTGCTGAAACAGGTCACTTATGGTATGTAAAAATGACCTTGTTGCATGGCTGGTGCTGTCTTGCTTCCTTCTGTAATTCCCCTATTTTCTCCCCTGGCTTTCTGTATACAATGTCCTGTGTTCTGTGCTGTACACCCAAGTTACAAATGAGTGACTCCAAGTGGTGCAGAATAAAGACAGGAGAAACAGTGAGGTTATTTGACATCAGGGAAAAACTTCACTTTGAGGATGATGGAGCACTGGATTAGCCTGCACAGAGAGGTGGTGGAGTCTTCTCTAGAGAGATACCAAACCTGCCTGGACCTGATCCTGGGCAATGTGCTGTGGGTGACCCTGCTTTAGCAGGGCAGTTGGACTAGATGGTGTTCAGAGGTCCCTTCTGATACCTACCATGCTGGGATTCTGTGGATCTTGTGTGACATCCCATAAACGTGGGCTGTATAACTTCACCCACTTTCCCCTGCACTCAGCCTGTCATCTAAAGACAAGCCTGTGTGATTATCTGAATTGCTAATCATTGAATAAAGCTCTTGGTTGCAGCCTGCAGATGTTCTGCTGTCCTTTCCTGTGCCCCTCTGCAGCATCCTCTAGCACCCAGTGTCTTCTCATGGTTAGAATACAGGCTTGCATTTTCCAGTCGCTTCTTTTGGGTTATACAGCTTGTCTGTCACTCTTGAAAACTCTTTTCCTGTTCTCAAGCTGCATTTGCAGCTTTCTGAAATTGCTGAAGGATTTTTAGGCAGCATTTGATTAATCCCCAAGTCCTGTCTGGCCACGCAGATGTAGTTACAGTATTGCTGCTGAATCCTCATTGCCTCAGGCAGATAGAATTACATCCATACTGTAGCAGTCTCCTGCTTTGGACACTGAGGGATTGGAGCAGCTCTCTTTATCCCAGCAGTTGTTACTTAATGCAGAATTATTTGTTTTGTTGCAGGGCATGGTTGTTTGTAGCTATGGATCATGTTCCTCACTGCTGCATTTGTAGCTTCATGCTTGGTTCTCCTGCAGTGTGAGTTGCTGGGGAAGGATCAGCGTTTCCAAATGATTGTTCTCTCCAGCTGCCTGATTTCATGCTTTGTTGCTCTGCCAGCTTTTGTCTCATCTGCAAATTATATCATCAATCCTTTTATTTTATTTTGGGTCTTTTAAAGTATAGATTAGCTTTTGAGATTGTTCTGTAGCGGTTGAAATTATTGTCCGTTGTGGGACTAGCACCTATCTTAAACCTGTTAGAGAATGAGAAATGTAGTATCTCAAGCTGTGATAAAGCATCCAGCCTGTGCTTTCATACAGAATGATATTTGTCATGGAGTTTCCTATCTGTCTGCTAATGATGTGTGTTCAGAGAGGCTGCAATGTTATTCAGTCCAAGTGTGGTGGGTTGAAGCTGAAAACTACCCTACCAAGAAAGAAGTGAAACACGCTTGATAGGGTGGCATTGCTACTAATCAGCTCTTGACTGAGATCAGACTAGGGCTGTAATTAAGCTATGTTCCCTAAATCCTTTATCAGCTCCTCCATGACCATATCTGGGACTACTGTTGCTCTGGTTGATCTAGAACTACCTGGCTGACCCATTTACAGTGCTGGAAGCAAGCTGTGTGTGCATCCCTTGTCTGTACCCTCCCTTGTGTCCAGATTCATCTTAAACAATGCAGCTGGAGGTCTTCAACTGCACTGCAATAGACTTATTTAGTATTCTAAGTCTGTTGGTTTCCATTTGGGATTAATGGATATAATTAACTTCATTTTCCATAGGCACATCACCTTAGATCTTTCTTGGGACCCTCAGGCTCTGTTTGGGGATAGTGTTGGTTATGGCTGGTTGTGGCTGAGTCAGAAGTGCTGTTGCTGCAGCCTATCTTGCTGACGTTGCTACTTTGGGTCCAGGCTGGAGCAAGGTGCATAGTCCTGTGCATATAGCAGCAGCTTGTCTGAGCTCCTGAGTCATGAGCCATGGAAGGAGGATGCTCTTTGATTTACTTTTCTCTACAGCTCCCAATGGAGCTGAGCTGGAAAAATTACAGCTCTGGTCCTGCATCATTTGGGTTTCTGGTGCTGACCTTGGAAAACTTTAGGCTTTACTCTAGGCATAGACTTGTGAGGTTCTGGCCAGCCTGATCTAGTGTGGGGTGCCCTGCCATGGCAGGGATGTTGGAACTAGATGATCTTTGTGGTCCCTTCCAACCCTGACTGATACTATGATACTATACGAGTAGGGTCCAGCAGGTAGATGTGGTGCTGAGTGGCATGGTTCAGTGGTGAACTTGACAGTGCTGGGTTAGTTGTTGGACTCAGTGATCTTAAAGGTCTTTTCCAACCTCAACATTTCTATGATTCTGAGCTGCTTGCTTAGTCCTTTGAGCTCCCCAGTATCTCTGTAGTGGAATTAGTAGAAGTTCTGTGCTAAACATAGTTGGAAAATGGATCTGGATGGAAAAAAAATAAATAATCCAGATTAAAATATGTTTTGCTTCAGTAGAACTCTGTTTCACCATGTTCTGCTGTGTTAGAGCATGAATACTATTTCCAGCCCAGGGAGGAAGTTGTGTGGAGATGGGAGCAAGGGACTTGGTGGTGGTAAAAGCCAAAATGAACTCTTACTACATTTATGAAACCCAAATGAATTTGTCCAACCAGACACTAACCTGCAGCGTTGTTCCTAGTGTCCAGGAATATTAGCGTGGGCTTGGTCAAGCTGCTTGTGCTTAACTGCATGCTGCTTCCTGTGGCTGGGGCTATGGGGTGTTGTTTGATGGGCCAGTGTTGGCTTGAGCAGTTCCCCATCTTTCATTTGCTCCTCCCAAGTGTTGGTGTGGCCCAGCATCTGTGTGGGTGCTGAAACACAACCCTCCCCTTGCCCACCTTAGGCTTTTTTTTTCAGCTGGATTAGTTTTCCCCTACTTCATCTTGAGCTTGATTTTGTGGCTTCCCAGTGTCTAGACTGGCACAGGAGGTTTGGTGGCAGGGGACTGGGAGCCAGCTGTGCTGTGAGGCATCTAACATCCATGAACTTGGATGTGTCCTTATGTGAGCTGCTTGTAATTCCTTCACCTAGCAGGAGTCTGCTTTACATAGTTGGGGAATGTGACTGGTTTATGGCTGGTTGGATGTGCATGGAAACCATGAGACAGAGGAGCAGCAGCAGCAGTTTGAGTCTGTTGTGTTGAGTGCTAAGCGTAGAGGCTGGCCAAGCTGGTCCTAGTCTCTCCTGCAGCGGGTGAGATGAGGATAATGGTCTGTGTTACAGATGTGAAATGAAGAGCAATGCACAGGCTGATTTAACAGCTTCCCTGTTTGTAGTTTGGAGTGGAGGAGTGAAGATGATGCAGTGTCTTTCTGATCTTGGGACTAAGCCTACTGGTGGCAGTGGGCTGTAATTGCTGTAGTCTGTCACTCAGCTGAGCCTGCCTGAAGTGGACTTCTCTTACACATGGTGGGGCTGGCTAAGAAGCGTCTCCTCAAGGTTGCAGGCACTGTGAGAATTGAAGGGCATCAGAAAAATCATACAGAGGATCTGTAAAAATGCCCCGAGGATGGATCCTGTGAGAACCTAACATGTAACAGAGCTAAAACTCCACCGAGTTGTCCAGCCTGGGCGCCCTTGAGCTGCTCCATGAGTCCCATCTCTGCAACTCCTATGGCTCACTTCATGCCTGGTGGATCATGAAATGCTAACCTCCAGCAAAACAGTGCCACGAAGAAACAGCAGAGACCGTCTAGACGCTTAACTGTTGGCCACAGAGCTTGCTCAGGAAGCTGCTTGTAACAACTGTAAATTGTCTGGTAATAAAAGCCTCACAGGATCTTTTGAAGCATCTTTCAGCCCATTCCCCTGCCACCCAGTTGGGGAAACTGCAATCTCCTGAAAATGAGCCTGGGCCTCTCTTCATATGTACATAATTAAGCGCCTTTTAAAAGACAGTTCATCGCAGTCCTGCTTGAATTGTATTAGCCTCGGCTGTTGCTCAGGCTGATGCTGTTCAGCTCTGTTGTGGAGGGGAAAAAAAAAAAGTATCAGCAGCTGCTCCTCTGCAATGATCTGGTACCAGCATTAAAGATCCAGGCTGCTCGGGCTTTGTGTGGAGTGCTGGCAGGCTCTCCACTGCCTGGAGGTGTGATTTGCTTAGATTATGAGGTTTTACTCCCCAAACCAAGGAAGTTTGACTGTGTGTTTGCAGAACCTTAGTACTACAAACAGCTTTGAGATGGTGAATCCTTACAAACCCCTTTTGATTTCAGCCCTAATGGGATCTGAAGGGAGCAGCATGCAAGAGTGTCCTGCTCAATTATTTATACCTTGTGTTTTCTTAGGTTTCCTCACGTTCTTTTCTGGAATTTAATGGATGGCTGTCAAAGGACAGATTATCAAATGCCTCTTCCTCTTCTGTGGGATGTGGTTGTGTGTCTGGGCTCTCAGTAGCTCACTGAGTTTATTTTGCTGCTTAGCCTGCAAGCACCTGGTCTGATACAGCAGTGTGTGATAGCAGCCTCGTGATGCAGTAAGCAAAGAGGGGATGTTTCCCTTGAGTCCTTAAGGAGAGGCTGCTCTGCTCATCTGCCTCGGTGTCTCCTGGAGTTGTTACTGCATATGACTGAGCAGCATTTCAGCTGGAGCTGGCAGCTGAGCTCATCCCTAGAGCTGTCCTGCCTAGAGACGATGGCCGGAAGAGAGCAGCATGGGGACTCGGTTGATTTCGGAGTCCTGTGGCATTTAACTCTACCTAGACTATCCTCTCTGTCATGCTCTGTTTCTGCTTTTGGTGGTTGGAAGGATTTTTGTCTGAAAATAAAGAAATAAAAGGACTGTTCAGCCCGTGGCTGCAGATGCTTAATAGTCCTGACTTGCTGAATCCTCTTCCCAAAGGAGAGCAAATGCAACCTTTGAGGAAAAAACTGAAATGCCTGGGATTGCTCAATCTAGAGGAGACAAGACAGGCACACAATTCATCTGCAGATGCAGAATAGGCTGTTGAGAAGATGAAGAAAAGCTCTTCTTTCAGGGCTGTGCGCCGGCTGGGATCTGGACTGCAGTTGCAGCAGTAGGGATTTGGGGTAGATGCAGGGAAGAGCTTTTGAACTAATAGTTGAGAATATCATGAAAATGTCTCTACTGATTGTATCAAAAGCTTTTCTTGATCATCCTACTTCTGAGGGGAGTGAGGAGTGGGTGCTTCTCACATGAGACAGAGCAAATACAAGCACAGGCCTCTGGAGGCTTTGGGCACAGTTTGTACCAGCCTTTCCCTACTCAAGAGCTTCCCTTGCATCCCTTCTCCATGAGTCTCTCACTAACATTTTAGTCTGCTAGTGCTCTCACATTGAAACATTTTACAGTGATGAGTTCTGCAGTTTCATTGTGCATTGTATATGCTGTTGGGTTTGTTGGTTTGTGGTGGTGGTTGTTTTTCACTAGGACAAGGTCTAGGCTGTCACAAAGGCTTACAAGAAATAGCCATATATTTCTTTTTGCTTTCCAGGCTGAAAGCTTCTTAATTCCTTCAGTTCTCCTGGTGAAGCTGTTTTGAATTGCTCACGATCCCTGTTGCTTTTCTTGGTAGCTTTTCTCATGCAGCTACCACCTTCCTGCCCTGAGGTGGGAAAGATCAGAGCTGCAGGTAGTGATCAACATGCAGATTCGCATCTTGAGATGTGTTGAGTGGCACAGTGATGTTTTCTGCTTTGCTTTCTCTTGCTTGCAGTCTCTGTGGTCTGAGCCAACACTTCTGCCAATGCAGCCACAATGCTGCTGGCATCTCTCCTCCTCAGGGCTAGCAGTTAATTTAGAGCCCCTCACTGCTGGCGTATTACAAAGGCTTTGTCCCCTGTCCCTCCCCTGCAAGTGTCCTGCTTTACACTGCTGACACTGAGCTCTATTTGTCATTTTGTCACCTGATACTCTGTGTTGTAAGATCCTTTGCAGCTTTTTGCTTTGGAGTGGATCCAGCTGAATAGTTCTGTGTCCTCTGCAAAATGTCATCTTGATGTTCAGTGTGTTTCACAGCAGAGAAGGGGTTGAGCTAGGGGAATATCAACCTTCTATTTTGTCCTTTGAATTCTCAGAATGCTTTTAACATTCGAGTGCATTGGGTTGACCAGATCCCCATCACCACCAAGTCTGACTCCTTCAAAGAGCATTAGTGAGTAAGATGTGTGAATGCCACCCAAAGCAGCTGCTGTTTCCTTTGATGTATTGTACTTTTTACATGTTTGGGACTATTTCACAAGCCAGGCTTCTGCTTTGCCCTGTGACATGTAGTGCCCTGTAGCTTGCAAGATTCTTCATGCACCGCAGAAGCCACTAAAGCAGCCAGCGTCATGGTTTTCATCTTCTGCTCTCTTGCAGCAGCCACAGTCTTAGTGATAGGTTATTGCTGATCTGGGGCTTGATTCACAGAATATGAGCATGGTAAGGACTGGAAAGGATTTCTAGTGATCATCTAGTCTAACCCTGCTGCTAAAGCAGGGTCACCCATAGCAGGTTGGCCAGGATCACTATGTCCGGGTGGGTTTGGAATCTCTCTACAGAAGGAGACTCCACAACCTCTTTGGGCTGCTTGCTCCAGGGCTCCAGCACCCTCGCAGCAAGGGAGTATTCTTCACTTTTAGATGGAACCTCCTGGGGTCCTGTTTTGTGTCTGTGGGTCCTTGTCCTGTCAAGGTTCCTATGCACATCATAAACGCAGTGTGGTAGTTTTGAGGGAATCGGTGCCGAATCTCAGTGTACCCTCTGCACTTCAGCTTCCTTGTGCGTGTGGCACAGGTGGTGCTTCCCCTAAGCAAGTGCCCAGGCTTCTGGGGAGAGTTGTTCCCACTCCCACTGGGTTTGTGGAGCCACCAGAACAGCTCCTCTCAAGAGTGTGCTGCCACTGGAGCAGTTCCTTCAGCCCAGCTTCTGCTGCAAGGGCAGCAGGCTGTGAGCTGGGTTACCTGTTCTGCCGCATGCTATCCTTGTCAAGCTGGTACCACCCCCAGTGCCACAGTTTGTTAAACAATCTGCAAAGAAGAGTCTAGGCTTCCCGATTTCCTGTAGTAGGAGGTAACATCCGTTTTTTTAAATCAAATCTCTACATGTAGTTTTAGGTCATGGTGAAGAACTGTTTCTTTGTAGTGCCCAGCCTGTTTTCCAGAAGTGAGGATGCACAGCGTGCCTGTGTGCTGGAACTTCCTCTCCCTGCTTCCAAATCCCTTTTGCTTTGGAAAAATCAGTGTCCAGATAATTAGCTCTCCTGCTGGGCTGGCCCTAGGGCTGGCAATTTGCTCAGGCAGGAGACACACACAGAGGCTGATTTGTGCTCTTTTAGTCGCTTAGATACAAAGGAGCTAAGTGGCAGGAGCTGAGCAGAACAGCAGGTGAGCAAAGCCTCTGTTTCTGCTGCTTCTCCACCGCAGCTGTTAAAGTTGAGGATGAGGCTCATCATAATCCTACTTTTTGGAATGGTCTGGTGCCTCTGGGATTTTAAACAGTGTTGGGAAGGTTCTAATCTGCAAAGGTGACTTTTCCTGAAGTCTGTGTGGCACGTTAGGCTCTTATTTAGCAAGCTGTTGCCTGGCTGGCTTATTAATAAATTGCTTCTAATCTGACATCCCAGTGGGTTGTGAATGTGCCCAGCATTGTTACTGGGCTGCCAGGAGCACATGAGATGAAGGACACCCTGTGCATGGGAAGAAGCTTTTAAGGGCACTCTGGAGAGTGACCTGACCTGCGTGCCCGATGTCCTGTGTTGGAGCAGGGCTGTCATGGAGCTGATTTCTCTTGGCAGTACCCACTCTGGGTGTGGTGACATGTCCTCCACAATAGATAGCAGTACTGTTAGCACACATGTCCTTGCATGCCCTGGCTGTGCCAGGAGGAAGCCTGAGGATCTGCCCTTGGGTGTATTAATAGATGAAGGTCTAGCTCAAGAGTTGTGCGCTGAGCTGTGCCTTGGGTGTCCAAGGCTTGTCATTAGCTGCTGTCCCAGTGAGAGAAAGTTCTTCTTGTGTTCATGAAACTCCAGAACTGACTGAATGTGGGGAATGAAGCCTTCTTGAGCTTAGGTGTACTTTTGCAGATGCTGTGCTTCCCTCTTTGTGCCAAGAGGGTGAGGGTGCTGGTAGAGCTGCAATAACCTCATCCCTCCTCTGCACCCCTCTCCCTGGGCCAGTCTGCTGATGATTCATGTGCATCCCAGAGGAGCTTTTTTTCCGTCTCGGCACTGAAATACTTCCTTACCTCCCTTTCTGTGACAAATAAAGCTCCAAATGTCTGCCCCAAGCTGCTAGCTGGCTGTGCTCCCCCCGTGCAGTACCTTCCGTGGGTGCCGGAGCCAAGGATACCGGCTCAGGGGAGCAGGGTGTGTGGCTCTGACTGATGCTTAGCTATGTGATGCCTTTGACTTTCAAATTCAGGAGAGCAAGCAAACAAAACTCTCCTCCCTAAAATCTGTCAGTGATTTGCCAGAAATTTGCCAGGTCTTCCATGAAAGGTTTACTGAGAAGCCAAGCAGGGTTGTGGTTTTTGTGTGTGTTTGGTTTGCTTTTTTCTTTTCCCCTGTGGCCATCAAAGAGGAACAGAAAGGAAAAAAATGAGTGTAAGGAGCTTCCCTCTCCCCAGGCTGAATAATGAAGAGCTTGAAAATAATACAAATTGCTGGAAATGTGCAGGCAGCTCTTGGCAATGTTTTGGGTAATGGGCATGGCTGTAGAGTTTCCTTTCAGGCCGATGTCTTGAAGCCCAGGTGACTGTCAACTTCTTCACTAGCAGACAGAATCTTCCCTGTTAACAGAATATTTTCCCAACATCATAGTTCATGAGCTAGCCTTTGCTTTCCTTCTGGGTGGGTGACTGCTTGGAGCTAAACAGAAAAGATGGTTGAACTGTCTCAAGAATCCATTTCTGCCTTTCTCTGTCCATTTTGGAGAGAACTGAATGCCAAAAGATAATAATCTGTTGGAGAAGCTCTGCCCTTCTTGAGAGGAAATATATTGTTATCATTCTCAGCTTGCCCTTTCCCTGACAGCTAACAAAATGTGATGCTTCCTTTATAAGCTGATGTGGTGCAGCTGACCTGGGTGGCCTCTAGAAGCATGGAGGAGACAGCAGAGCTTGTACCCTGTGGTGGGAAAACTGTTTGTTGCTTGGGAGAAGACTGACCCACCCCTGGCTCCAAATTGCTTTCAGGGAAATGTAGAAAGCCAGCAGGTTTCCCCTCAGCCTCCTTGTCTCCAGGCTAAACAAGTCCAGTTAAAGACTTCTGCTCTAGACCCTTCACCAGCTTCCTTGCTTTTCTTTGGATGCTATCCAGAATGAGAAGAATGATGAAATATTGGACCAGGTTTCCCAGAGTTTGTGAATCCCCCATCCCTGGCAGTGTTCAAGGGCAGATTGGAAGGGGCTTTCAGCACCCTGGTGTAGTGAGAGATGTTCAACCTCACTGCCATGGGCAGGGTCTGGATGACCTTTGAGGTCCCTTTCAAGCCAAGCCATTCTGTTGTTTCTTATGAAACAAACCACAGGTGCTGCAGCCACGTAGTGATGGTAGATCCAGCCCATCTTTTGCCAAGAGCAGGAGGACACAGCCTCAAGTTGCACCAGGGGAGGTTTAAGTTGGACATGAAGAACAATTTTTTTTTTCCCCAAAAGGCTGTCAAGCCCTGTCCCAGGCTGCCCAGGGTGGTGGTGGAGTCCCAATCCCTGGAGGGGTTTCAAAGCTGTGTAGATATGGTGCTGAGGGGCATGGTTTAGTGCTGACCTGGCAGTGCTGGGTTAATGGTTGGACTTGATGATCTTAAAGGTCTTTTCCAAACCAAACAGTTGTGTTGTGTGATCTTTGTGGTCACTTCTCTGAACTGGTGGCACAGCACACTGGAATCCTTTTGGGATTATTTTTGCAGTGCAAACTGGAAACACAGCAGCTGGACTAGGATGGGTGCATTGTGTTGCCCTGAATCCATGGGTACATTTATCTTCTGGACAAGAGAAACTGGAATTTGGGGTTACCCAATTCATCCTGTACTTGTGGTCTGTGCAGGTGTGGATTTCTCTCTCACAGCTCCTGGGATCTTGAAGGTCTTCTCCAGCTGAAATGATTCTATGAATAGGTGTGTACCCTTCAGTGAACAGTAAATGCATGTTGGGGTGGTTGAGACATCCTGCCTGTGCTACCCTGCTGTCAGCAGGCAAAAAAGTAGATAATAAAAAGAGAGAAATGTGGTGTGTGTATTTTATTCCTCCCCCTGCCCAAGCTGCAGCAGGTTTGAGCCCATTCAATGAATAGAATTAACCAGGTTGGAAAAGACCTTCAAGATCATCGAGTCCAACCTATCACCCAACACCATTCAATCAACTAAACCATGGCACCATGGGAAGATGGTTCCTCTGTGTCTGCCTGCTCCTATCTGCTAGTGATTTTTGTTTCCTTTTCAGAATAGAACAGAATTAACCAGGTTGGAAGAGACCTTCAAGATCATCAAGTCCAGCCTATCCCCTAACACCATCCAATCAACTAAACCATGGCACCAAGGGCCTCATGCATTTTGTAACAAAACCGTGTAGCTAAGAACAAAGTTTTGGGTTTCAACTTAACCTTTGCCAAAAAAGATCCCCACCAAATCAACAGCTGCTTTCTGTAGGTTCTGTCATGCCTTGTTCCTGTTTCTTTGCTTTGGAGGCAGCAACTAAAAATGAGCCTTATTTTTTCTGTCACTGTTGGTATTGTGCCATGATTTGTTGCATTCGTGGCGTGCCAGACAAACTTGTGTGCACTTTATGTTGGAATTCTCCCCAAAATAGGTGCTGGAAGGGAACTTGAGGGATGACAAATCCATGTATTGTAAGTGAAATATGTCAGGGATGTTTATGTTTTTATGAAAGCCTTCAGATTTATTGTGTGGCTTAAAGGGAGTTAACTCTTTGGCCACAGTTAGTTGTAATAGGAAAAATCCCCAGCAGGTCTTTCATAATCGTTTTATGGATCTGCTGTCCTTAATCTTCTGCACTCAGTCTTCAGCTCTCCACTCACTTGGGTTTATTTCTGAAATGAAATACACCAAAGTTGAAGTGACTGACAGAATATTCTCTCCCAGGAAGTGTGATCTAATTTCATTCCTCTCTGGTTCTCCCAAATAATAGAAATTCATGCACAATAACTGTGCAGGGTTAGGGCTGGGCCAGCCGCTAGAGAAGTGCCAGAGGCTCTCTGTGAACCCTTCTGCCTTCCCAAAGGGAATAAGGGAGAGAGACTGATGGGGTGGGAAAGAAACTAAACAGCTGGGATGGAAATGAGAACAATCAAACGAAATGGAGACAAATAGATACAAACCAATATCCAACCCAACCCCTGATGGCAATGTCGTCACCATTGTCACCACTGATGCTGGGGGCAGGCACTGGGGAAGACCCAGACTGGACTCAGCAGAAGATGGGAACCAGGATTAGGAACTGGATTCAGGAATGCATGGTTGTGGGATCAAAGGCAGAACAGAGTCCTCCTTAGATATTGGCCATTGAATAAGATGCTTCAGCCTGGTGATCCTTCAGCTTTCTCCTGAAGAAAATGTCCATGGGATTTAATTTCTTGTTGGCCAGTTAAGAGTCACCTGTCCTGTCCACTTCTCCCCACAAGTGCCACCTTTGGCTTCCTGCACCACAGTGTGGCACTCAAAATGTGGTAGTGCCCTTTGCGTGCCCAGGAGCAAGTCTCTGCCAGAGCCTTTCTGCAGCCCAGCCCTTGGCAGGACCTCTCCCCATCAGATTCTCATGGCTATAAGCAGCCCCTGGCTGTGCAGTCCTGCCCTGAACTGCAGAAAGTGCCTCAGTGAGCAGAGCCTGAGCTGAGAAGTCAAATCCCAGAGCAGAACTAGCTCTGTCCTAGCTCAAACCACAATAACCTTGACATAAAGTTGTGTTTTACTTTCCTTCAGAGCAGCTGTCTGTTGGAGATACAGGCAAGGCCAGGCTCTGGCTTTGTAAAGACCAGATGCAAAGACCTGTGGAATGTCCTGCAGCTGGGATGCAGACTGCAGCTTTGTTTTGACTTCAGGCTCCTTTCTTTAGGTTGCCCTTACTTATTGCACGGTCTGTGTGATTGAGCAGGAAGGGGTTTAGGTCATACAGGTTGCAAGCACAATCACGGTGACTTCATCTTGACCATTTTTAGTGCTGATGCTCAGATTTGGGTCTGGTACAGATTGATATGAAGTGTGATGTGCAGGATATTCAGTTATATTCTCAGGGTAACTAATCCCAGCTAGGCTGCTTGGGCGGGACTTTTAAACTCGTCGGAGACTAAGTTACAATACTAAATGACAACTGAGTTAAAAGGGCAACATAAGAGGGATGTAGATGCTTAAGTGCCTGTTAGTCTCCGAGCCTGCGCTCCCAAGTCCTCAGTCTTTAAGTGGCAGTAATAACAACCCCCTGTTTTAATTACACACTTGGCTGAAACTGCAGTGCAGGGGCTGTGGAGTGCTGGTGAGGACAGAAAAATAAATGGAAGCTGGAAATAAAAGCAGGAAGTGGAAGTTGAGATTCAACCTGGCTCGACCCGAGTGACGTTTATTTGAAAAATAACTTGCCTTGGAGTGTCTGGCAGCGTACACAAAAATAAAGCTGCTTGTCAAGAGGAGAATATAATCCAAAACAAAGAGTCCTGATGGGAACAGCGCACTTGAAAGGTACTGCCAGCAGGGGTTTCTTGTAGAGATCAGTTGCTTTTGTGTTTGCACCCTCTGTAGGTTGTGATCCATGCTGTGTCTAAGGAGGAGGGATGCACCCAATGCTCTGCCCACAGCCTTTGTGCTGCAGGGCTTCACACGCTGCAGTCGCAGACTGTTTTGCATTGGGAAGGACCTTCCAAGGTCATCTAGTCCAACTCCTCCCACAGTGAGCGGGGACATCTGCAACCTGAGCGGGTTGTTCAGAGTCCTGTCCAGCCTCACCTTCACTGTTGGCAGGGATGTGGCATCTTGCCACACTCGGTGTAAAATATTTCTTCCTCCTCTCTAGTCTGAATCTCCCTCTTTTGGTTTCAAACCGTCATCGCCCCTTGTCCTGTCACGACAAAAAAGTCTGTCCCCAGCTTTCTGGTCAGCCCCTTTAAGTACTGAAGAGCCACCAGAAGGTCGCTCTGGAGTCTTCTCCAGGCTGAACAGCCCCAACTCTCTTCAGCCTGGCCTCACTGCAGAGGTGCTTTAGCCCTCAGATCAATTCCTTCGGCCTCCTCTGGACCCACTGCAATAGGTTAATGCCTGTCTTGTGCTGAGAGCTTCAGAGCTGCATGCAATATCCAGGTGAGGTCTTGCTAGAGCAGAGCAGAATGGAGTAATCTTCAGCTTGCTTTCCATGGGATAGGCAGGAATGAGGAGAGGGCCTGAGGAGAGGGGAAGTCAATGCTGAAAGGTCGGGTGGAGTAGGAGACAGGTTCAGAGAGCGGAAACCACTTCTTGATCGAGATTGTCTGAACATTTTACCTGCTAGCTGAATGCTCTGATGCTTGCAGCCCCAGAATGTGCTGGTAATAGACTCTTTGTGCTTTCAAGTCTTGAGTGAGAAGATGCTTCCTCTGAGCTCTGCATCCAAGCTCAACCTCTGTGACTGAAGTTGTGGTAAGAGCAGCAAGTCTGCCTGGAGGTGATTTCTCAGCCTCCTAAAGCCAGGAAACATGAAGCTCCACAAGATTTGGTGAGATTCTGTCTCAAGTGTTGTGTTCATCTCTGGAATCCTCAGCACAAGAGGGACTTGTGGACTTGTTGAAGTGAGTCTAGAGGAGTCCACAGAAAAGCTGAATGGGCTGGAAGAGCTTTCCTATGAGCAATTTCTTTTCAGTGGAGCTGGTGAAACACTGGCCCAGGTTGTCCAGAGAAGTGGTGGCTGCCCCATCCCTGAAAATGTTCCAGGTCAGGTTATATGATGCTCTGAAGAACCTGCTCTAGTTTCAGATGTCCCTGTCCATTGCAGGAGTGTTGGACTAGATGGCATTTCAGGGTCCCTTCCAACCCAAAGCATTCTGTGATTCTCTGATCTTCAAGATCTCCTTCAACCTAAATGATTGTGTGGTTTTAGGTGCTGTGGAGCCTGACCCTGCTCTTTGCTCCAGTGTGGTGCTTTTCTGACATGGAATTTCACTGGAGTGGATGTTTATCTGAAGTCTTCCCCATCCTTGTTTTCAGCCTGAAGCACCAACTGGAAAGCTGCTGCTTGCTTGTTTTCTGCCCCCCGCCTCCACTTAGAGACTTTAATGAGCTCTTGGCATGCTATTTTGAGTCTTCTTAATGTGGGTTGTATTTTTAGAGCAGCTCCTACTTGAAGTGGCTGCAGCCATGTAAAGATAATTCCTTGGTCATAAGCTTCAGTGTCTGACGCAGCTGCAAATAACCATTCCCAAGGGGTGGGTGGAGGAGCACCGGTGTGCAACTGCCCCACTGACCCATCTCCATTCACTCACTGCCATGGCTTGGGACCTGCATCAGGAGAGGTTTTATGGGGAGTTGGTTTCTGTGACTTTTGTGGTTTGTTGTTGTGGGTGTGTTGGTTGGTTTGTGTTGTTTTTTTTCCCTCTGTGGCTGGGATGATGGAAAAGCTGAGGGATGATTTGGGGACCTCAGTTAGATTTGGACCTTGACAAAACCAGCAGCTACTCATTTTTATTGCTGAGTGCAACAGATACTATGCAGGCTCTCCCAGAGCCATGGTAGGATTTCACACCCACCCTGTGGGATGGGGAGTGGGCTTTGGACCGGCTGGGGTCTCCTCAGTGTGGGCTTTGGACCGGCTGGGGTCTCCTCAGTGTGGGCTTTGGACCGGCTGGAGTCTCCTCAGTGTGGGCTTCGGACCACTTGCCCTTTACTATCTTGGGTTTCTAATCGGCAAACTTCCTCTCCAGGACTTCAGCCCAAACCTGGTATCTTCTCTAAAGGTAGAAACTGTGTTAATTTGTCCTTGACTGGCATCAGTCTGATCATAGCTAAACCAAAGAGTGCTTTCAAAGCTTTGGAGTGTGCCTTAAATTCATCTACCTTGATGCTGCAAGGCAGCAGTTCTGATTTTCCCACGTGGAGTTTGTGAGCCTGGGTGGCTACTGTCAGGGGATGGGTGAGAGGGACAAATCTCTTTACAATCTGAGCAGGTGGGACTCATAAATAGTCGACTGTCCTGATCTAATCAGGAGCCCTATTTTTACACATCCTGTGCCGTGTGTGTGTTGGGGTTTTTTAGGGTTGAACCAGCGTGCTGTTTTTCCCCTTGCCCACTTCCCAAACAGGAAAAGTCAGGGCTTTATTTTTTCCTCTCAGAGATATTTAAACTGCTGCTGAATGGCACTGCTGTTTTGACAAGCTGAAGGTGTAAATATATGAGAGGAGGTTTGGCTCTTTAATCTTCACACGGGACGGGGCTTAAAGAATTTCCTTCGTCAGGCTGTGGCAGCAACTTGGGTGGGGATTGTGGTCTTTGCTGCGTGTTGGTTTGGAGGTGAAATGGCTTTGTAAGCTGCCCTGTTTTGGGGACATACCCTGGGGTAAGAGGGCTCATTTATTGTGTAGAGTGATGAGGTGTGTCTGGTTATCACAGAATCCCAGCATGGTGGGAGTTGGAAGGGGCCTCTGGAGATCCCCTAGTCCAACCCACCTGCTAAAGCAGGGTCATCCACAGCAGCTTGCCCAGGATTGCAATGGCCAGGTGGGTTTGGAATTTCGAAGGAGACTTCACAACCACTCTGGGCAGCCTGCTCCAGGGCTCCAGCACCCTCACAGCAAGCATGTTTTTCCTTATGTTCAGATCGAACCTCCTGGGTTCCAGTTTGTGCCTGTTGCCTCTTGTCCTGTCACTGAGCACCATGGAGTCTGGCCCCATCCTCTTGCTTCTGCCCTTTTAGCCTTTGGTCTGAACCCCTCTCAGGCTGTTCTCCTCCAGGCTGAACAGCCCCAGGGTTCTCAGCCCTTCCTCTTCACAGAGATGTTCCAGGCCCCTCAGCATCTTTGTAACCTCTGCTGGACTCTTCAGTAGCTCACTGTCTCTCTTGAACTGGGGAGCCCAGAACCAGATGCAGTACTCCAGATGTGGCCTCAGAAGGGCAGAGCAGCGGGATAGGAGAACCTCCCTTGAGCTGCTGGTCAGTCTTGTAATGAGCCACAGGATCTCATTGGCCTTGTCCACAAGGACACACTGCTGGCACAAAAAAGAAAGCTCTTTTGCCCAACATACCACGAACCAGATGCATGGAAATGTGTTGGGAGGGGATGCAGCTGGAGAGACAATCCCTCGTCTGCTCCAGCACCCCTCACCCTCTGCTTTCCCTGGCTAAAGTAAGGCTAGAGTTGCAAACCAGTAAAAATCCCAGTGAAGGATTTGTGTGCTCTGTGTTAGGGCTGGATTTGGATGTTCGTGGATGTAGTAACTTTGGAATGATTCTGCCTGCTTTGAGAATCACTGGGCTGCTCTGTGTTTATGAAGGAGATCTGATGGCCCTGATAGCCTGGAAATGCCTGGGCTGTCTGATAAGAAGCTGCTCCACAGCCCCTGGGCTGAAGAACCGATTTAAGAGCACAGCATTGCACGTGGTCCATCAGGTACTGCTTGTAGCTGGAGGCAAAGCACCCTGCAAATTGTAAAAGCTTTGTGCATGATTTCTTTGTTTTCTGTGAGTGTGTTTTGTGGTGTTTTGGTGGTGTTTTTTTCTTTTTGATTTCCCCTGTGGGGACACCAAGGTCCTTTGAAGCAAATTGGCTCCAGGCCGGAGACGTTACATGTTGGCTTTTTAAAATTCCTTTTGCACTATCAGTTGGACACAGCATCCTTTGCTTCCTGTCCTAAATAGCTGCAGAGAGTTGCTTTGTTCTGCCTTACTGATAGCTCTGTTTTGAGTAGCACATGGAGTTGGAGTCTGAAAACTCTCTAGGAACCCTTGAGAGGTGATCCCCGTCTTTTGGGGTGTCACTTTGTTAAATGAACTCAGGCTTCTTAAGAGCAGTTAACAGAGTAACGCTAGAAAAGAAATCATCAGTTCTTTGCAGTTGGAAATAGCCTGAAAGCTGTTGCTGGAGTCATGAAACTGCAAGCTCAGAGTGATGAGCAAGTAATGGTGCTTCTATGTTGAAGCTGTTTCTTGTGAGGCTCTAGAAAGTCTGAGCAGTGGGCCCCAGGACCCTGCTTAGGAAGTGGTGAGCAAAGGGACCCTGAGAGATCTCTGGGATGGGGAAAGATAGGGTCAGTGATGACTGCTGAGATGGAGATGGAAGAGTGAAGCTTAGCACCTGGTCTGAGGTATCCAAATGATACCTTTGTTTAAAGGTATCAGAAGAGCAGCCCTAAAATAGGTATTTGATTTTTTTTGCCAACTGAGTTGTCTGATGAAGATATCATCTTCATGGCTCTGGAGATCTTCTGATATGGAGATTTTGAGATTGAGAGCAGCCTTGCAGACAAGGACTTGGGAATAATGGTGGGTGAAAAGATGGACATGAGCTGGCACCATGCACTCACTGCCCAGAACCTGCTGATCCCCAGCAGAGTGGGCAGCAGGTAGAAGGAGGGAGGGGAGATTCTGCCTGTTAGAGCAGGTCCAGAGGAGGCCATGACAATTATCTGAGGCTTGGAAGCCCTCTGCTGTGAGGCCATGCTGAGAGAGTTGGGGTTGTTCAGCATGGAGAAGAGAAGACTCCAGGGATACCTTCTTGTGGCCTTCCAGTACCTAAAGAGGCCAATAAGAAAGCCAGGGCAGACTTTTTAGCAGGACCTGTTGTGACAGGACAAGAGGTGATGGCTTTAAACTAAGAGGGGAGATTTAGATTACAGAGAAGGAAGAAATTGTTCACATTGAGGGTGGTAAGACATTGGCCCAGTTTGCCCAGAGAGGTGGTAGATGCCCCCATTGTTGGGCTCTGTGCAACCTGCTCTAGTTGCAGATTTCCCTGCTGACTGCAGGGAAAGTTGGTCTGGATGACCTTTAAAGGTCCCTTCCAACCCAAACCATTCTATGATCTTCCCTGTTCTACATCTCGCTGTGGTCATGGCTTTAGTCTTTTAGCTGGACCTCACTGAATGGACCCAGGAAATGCAATTAGGTTCTGTGGGTTGCTGACAAATGCTCTGAAGTTGCTCTCTCAGTTTTTGCTTGACAAAGCACAATTTTCAGCATCGTTATTCTTGGCTAACTTCATCTGGAACCTGCTGACTTGCTGTTATCTTCCTGCTTAATTATCCTACAGAGCTGTGCAGATCTAATTTCTTCTCTCTTTTTTTGTCATGCACTTGGTGGATTTGCAGCCTCCAAGCTGGAAGCTGGTTCTCTGCAGTGCAAGCAGCAATGAGAGAGTGTTCCTATGTATTGGATGCTTTTCATGAGTGGTGTAGGTGCTGGGACCGAGCAGAGATTATGCTCAGAAGTCAAATCCCTGAACAGAGTTAGTTCTGATCTAGCTCAAGCCAGGACAGAGAGGGAAGCTTACAGGGTTTTGAGCGTGCTGCTGTGTAGTTCTGGGGTGCTGCTCAGTTCAGCAGGACCACAAGACTTGACCAAGCTCTCCTGACCAAGGGCTGCCCTGTCTTCATTGGTTTGGGTAGTCCTGTTCAAGGCAAGCATTGACCAACATTTTTTGTCTGTATTCAGTCTCCCCTCGTGATTATCTGAGCAGCATTGCTTTCCTTGACAGTGTTTCTATGCTTCCTCCTCTGACCTTTGCACAATGCAGGTCATAACTCCTGAATCAAGGCTGTGACCTTTGCTTGAGCAGCTTTGAGTTGAGATTAGGTGTCTTTAATAGATGCTGTGATGAAAAGTTTGTCTGTCTTGATTCTTATTACCAAGGGATTACTGTTAAATCACTGTCTTGTAATGGGAACTGGCCCAGCTTTGGTGCCTGGGTGGACTGAGTGCTGTTGCAGGAAGCACTCCCAGTAAGTAATATTGCTGATTAAATAGTAAATGAGGTGAACAAATCAAGCTCTTAAATACTTTGACTCCTTTAGTTTTCTCTTTAAGCCAAACTGATGGCACTTGGGTCCCTTGGAGGCCAGTTTATCTGAGCCTTGAATCGGTGGTTCTGAATTTGTTTCAGCTTATCCTTTCTCTTGCAGTTTTTGAAGTGCTGCATCATCAGTGTCTCTGCACAAGTGTTAGGCAGCAAAGGCATTCTGTGACGTTCGTGGCAGGAGCATTATTCTGGAATGGAAACTGTAAGCAACTTGTTCCAAGCAAAAGCTGTTGCTCTGATCTTTTGCGGTGATTTTGTCCCTGCTGATGTGTTCCATCTGATTCCTGTTTCTCCTTTTAATGTGGCTGTTAGTGGAGATCATCAAGTCCAGCCTAGGACCTAACACCACCACATCAACCAGACCGTGTCACTGAGTGCCACATATAACCTTTCTTTAAACACCTCCAGGGACAGTGACTCCACCACCTCCCTGGGCAGTCCATTCCAGTGTCTGATTCCCCTTTCCATAAGGAAGTGCTTCCTAACATCCAACCTAAACCTCCCCTGGTGCAGCTCCAGGCCGTGCCCTCTCATCACAACATGTCAGTGCACTGATTTGTCACTTTTTGGGGGTAGTTCTCTATTTCTTCTCCCAGGCAACCACCAACAGAACAAGAGGACACAGTCTCAAGTTGCACTAGGGAGGCTGAGGCTGGATGTTAGGAAGAAGTTCTTCCCAGAAAGAGAGATTGGCCATTGGAATGTGCTGCCCAGGGAGGTGGTGGAGGTGAAAGTATTTAAGAGGAGACTGGATGAAGCACTTGGTGCCATGGTTTAGTTGATCAGATGGTGTTGGGTGATAGGTTGGACTTGATGCTCTTGAAGGTCTTTTCCAACCTATTCTGTTCCTATTCTATTCTTTCTCAGCAGCAGAAGCAACCTGCATTCCCAGTGCTTAAATGAGCACGTGCTGGTAAAGCAGAGTCCTCTAATACCCTTGTTGAGCAACAGCCTTCCAAGTGGTCTCCATTGTGGTAAAGCTAATTTGTCCTTTTGGGGTTTGTTTTTGCTTGCACAAGAGTTTTATTTTGCTGGTTGCCCAAGCTGATGTATGGCTCTGGAGATGAATGGTTGAGAACAAGCTGGCTTTGTGTTTTGGGGTTTGAACTTCCAGCATGGGCTTTTAATTACAATTTCATGCAGCTGGAATGTAGGAGCCTGTCCAGTTTAATTACAGCAGAGATCAGTTAGAGGTAAAACCTTCTTGCATCCTTTGGAGACATCTGCTTCCTCAGAGGTCTTTCAGACCTACTATTAAATACTGTTGTGGGTGCCTGGCACAAACAGAAACACATCCCAGACAGGTTTTGTTGAATCATGATAAGTTTTAAACACTCAAACCTGCTTTGTATGTTTGTTTGGGCTCTTTTCATAGAATCAATAAGGTTGGAAAAGACCTCAAAGATCATTAAGTCCAACCTGTCACCCAAGACCTCATGACTACTAATTTTGTGTTTCTTTTTTGTGGTTGGTTGTTTTTTTGTCCTGCTCTCCTGCACCTTGCTGCATCGCAGGACAGTGTTTGTATGTTGAAGGAAGAGGCTTTGGGTCATCTGGTACTTTGACGCTGTGGTTGACTTTTAACTCTGGATGTGTTCAGTTGGATTGGGGATTTACCTTGTCACCTCTCAGGCTGGTGGAGGGTCAGCTGGGCATGGGGTTGGCTTTTGCTTAGTTTTGCTGCAGTGTATGCAGGTGGCCAAGACGGCCAACACCATCCTGGCTTTGGCCAGTGCTAGTGTGGCCAGCAGGACCAGGACAGGGATTGTCCTGCTGTACTCAGCGCTGGTGAAACTGCACCTTGAATATTTGGGTCACTTTTGGGCCCCTCTCTCCACAAAGGACACTGAGGTGCTCTGGTGTCCAGAGAAGGGCAAGAAAGCTGGTGAAGGGTCTAAAGCACAAGTGTTGTGAGGAGTAGGTGAAGAACCTGGGGTTGTTCAGCCTGGAGAAAAGGAGGTTGAGGGAGACCACCTGTTTCTCTACAACTACCTGAAAGGAGGCTGGCACCAGGTGTATGTGGGGTTGGTCTCCTTTCCCAAGGAACAAGCAACAGGACAAGAGAAAATGGCCTTGAGTTGCAATAGTGGGGGTTTAGGTTGGACTTGAGAAACAATTTCTTTTCCACAGGGTCATCAGGCTGCTCAGGGCAACGGTGGAGTCCTCATCCCTGGAGGGATTTTAAAGTTGGGTAGAAATTGTGCTGAGGAACATGGTTTGGTGGTGGATTTGGTAGTGCTGGGCTAAGGGTTGGACTCAATGATTATTGAGATCTTTTCCTGCCTAAATGATTCTGTGGTTCTGTTTCCCAGGTGCTAAGGCTGTGGTGGTAACCCCAGTCCTGGAGCAGACTTCTTGCTGCTCCATTCTGCTCCCTGACTTACCTTTGGGCTGCATGCAGCTAACGGAGGACTGGAGTTCAAAGCACAGGTGGCAAGTGTCAACTTTGTTCTTGCAGCTGATGAGAAACATTGAGAAAAGGTCTGATCTAACAGCACTGATGTTGAAATCAGCCTTCCTAAAGCTTTTCCCTCCTAGCTCCCACAGCCACGGGTGCTTCTCTGTTTTTTGTGATCAGTGCTAGTATCTTGTCACCAGCTGATGCTGGTGGATTTTTATCTTTCATCATTGGAGTTTAGCTGCTAGTTTAAGTCAGGTATGACCTAACTAACCTATGCAGACCATGAGAGAGGCTGTGCTTATAGCCTGTGAATGCAGGTGATCTGATCTCTTCAGCTGCAGTTTGGATGTGGGAATGTTCTGGCCTTGGAGACAGCTGTGGTGTTCCCCCCGCCCCGTTCTTATGTCAAGTCTTGGCCATAACTTTTTTCCTGCAGTGTTTTAGACTTCCTCTGACTCTCTAAATCTGGCCTGGTGGTGTGATAATTTGGGGCTTTCTTTGGTGCCATCAAGTGGCACAACCCTGTATTGTCTTGGGCGAGATGCTTGTGGGGAGGAGCAGAGGCTGCGGTAAGGAAATGAATTGCTTTGCTCGAGGGTTGCATGGGGTTACCGAGGACGTGCCTTGTGTGGCGATGGCAGGAATCACTTTATCTCATCAAAGGGTGATTTTTATCGAGGATCTAATGGATTGCCTCCCGTTTCTCTCTCGTTCCTGCCTTTCTTGATTAATCTCAGGCACCACCTTACTCAGGCACTTGTGCTTTACAGCGTTTGCTTCTAAGCAGCCTCTGAATTTAATTTGTGCATTGAGCTTTGAAGAGCTCCATTTGGATGTGTTGAGGGGTGAGAAAGAAAAGTAGTGGGTGCTCAGCAGCCCAGACTGAACCCAGCATTTCTTTGACAGCAGTTCTGAGGATGTAGAACACAAGCAAATAAGCCATATTTTACCTTACAAAGGACATCCCAGATTCTGCACTTTTTTGCTTTTTCCACTCCATGAAATTACCTTTTATATATGAAAACACTGCTGGAAACAGACACCTCCTTTACTGCCCTTTCTCTTCTCTTGCCAAAGCTTGCATTGCCCTGCTGGGAGGTGAAGGCAGGATTTGCATGGGGTATTTACCACTAGGCAAAGCTGGGTTTGCTGCTTCTGATAAAGAAAGCCTCTGGTGTTTTGTAATCCCAGTTTTCTGGTCTGAATCCATTGGCTTGCTGCAGAGCACAGCTGTTTGGTTGATGGGAGGGTTATTAGCCAAATACATACTTCGAGTGAGGCTTTCCAGTTGCTCCTTCCCCTATTTCTTATTGCTCTCATGAGCTGAAGTGGATGCACAGATGTTCTGTTGCTGCAGGGTGTAAGTAAGGAAGGGCAGATTGATCTTTCAGGCCTTGATGGCATTTTATAAATGGCTGCAGTGAAACCTGACAGTGTGAAAGGTGCTAGAGGAGCCCAGCTTTCCCCTGGCTGTGTGACAGTGATGCTCAGATGAAATTTGGCTTGGGGGCACTCCCTCTGCACCTGTACAGCACCCTCTGCAGGACAGACATCCAGCATGACTGATTGTGAAGCATTACTGGGAACCAAGTAACTCCTGGGTGGAAACATCAGACTGTGTATGCCACATTCTGAGGGTGGTGAACTTTCAGGACAGGGTCAGGCAAAAGTGAATGCTCTGAAAATGTGTGGTGTGTTGTTTTTTTGTTTGGTTGGGTTTTTTCCAAGCCTGAACTGTGCAAGTGGCTGAGCTCTTTTGATAGGTGTACAATGAGAAAAGTGCCTGGAGGCAGAGAGTTGATGTACAAGGGTTTAGCTTCCCCCATTTGTATAATGCAAAACCAGGTATGAGTAGAAAGTTGGTCCGGAAGCCTCCCAGAGAGAAAAGCAGTGGGTACATCAAGAAAGTATAACTCTGTGTCCTGTTCCCTTTTATGCTCTTCTGCTTCAAACACTTGAGAGGTGCAGTATCATCCTGAGCTGGAGCTGCTCTGTTTTGAGTCTGTTTCCTGCCCATGGTTGTCAGCAGAGAGCTGTTCAACACAGAGCCCTTACTGCAGGAATGCTCGGCAGCTGTTGGATGAGCAGGACCATTATCTGTTTAGTTGCGCAATCCTTCTGGTAAGGATTTTCCTTTACTGTGCAGTGAGCTCTTTGGCTGACAAGTGGGACTCTGTGGGTTTCTTGGAAGTCATAGTCCTCAAAATGGTGGTGGAAAAGCCCTTCAAGTCCCATCTAGCAGTCTAGGTTTCCTTCCTCCCATGCAGAGAGGTTTAAAGGTATGACCGTCAGCACTTGACCTTATCTGCTGGTTTCAAAATAACCGAATTAGCCATAATCCACTCAATGCTTGAACTGCACACTAGTGCTGAGATCTTGTGATGGATCAGGTTTGATATTCACCTCGCTTACAAGCTTTCCTTAGCTAAACCTCTTTATGCCTCTGTCCCTGACAGCAGTTGTGGGTGTCTTGGCTCAGGCAGATTGACAGGTTTGGAGCAGTATGGTCTGTCTGGACCAGGATGGGAAAGTGCTGAGTATGTATGAAGAGACATGGTTTGTTCTTTAGGCTTATCACACTGGCTGAGGAGGATTAGTTAAGACTCCTTCAGTTGCTAAATAGGATTTTTGGACAAGTGACATTTTCCTTGCTGCAGGAATGGCTGCTTTCTCCCAGAGCACTTTATTTTTGAGCACAGAAAGCATTTGAAGGACGGTGTGCCTTAGATGTCATCTGTTTCCAGGCAGAAACCATTACTGCTAATGGCTCAGCCCCTGCCTTCAGACAGTCAGACTTTGATATGAATTGTCAGTGGTGTCAACCGTTGACAGATTCATCGCTTTCTTGCCTTTAAGAAGCCTGTGCTGGGGTTTAATTGCAATACACAGCCTTTAAATGAGAGATGTTCCATCACAATGCTGAGGCTTGGCTTTCTTCAGCAGCATGTTCTGGATGTCTTCACCTGCAAACAGACAAGAATGGAAAGGAGATTTTCTTCATAGTTAAGAAAAAAGATGTTAGCGTTTTCCCTTCATCAGCCATGCTGTCTGATGGGGATCACAGGGTCCTTGTGGTTGGAAGAGACCTTTAAGATCCTCAGGTCCAACCCTTAGCTCAGCACTGCCAAGGATCTGCAATGTTTGGCTTGGATAGTGCTGCATTTTGCTTGGCTGCAGCTTTGGTTATCTGTTACTTTTGGATATCTGCAAGGAGTGCAAAAAGACCTAAAATTGTATCTCTTTCACCTTTGCTTACAGAACTGAGGTCAGATAGTGTGGATGGTTTTTTTGGTGTATGGCTTTCTCTCCTGTAGCATTCCTGGTGCTGTTTTGGAACTGGTGGTGGTGGGTTTTGCCTCCCTGGTGGGATTGTTTATCTCTGTAGTGCATTTGCTTCCCCTTCTCCCCAGCTCAACATTGCTAAACTCATTGCCTTGGTGCCTGTCAGGTTCTTGGAGGGCCACCAAGCTGGCTCTGGTGCTATGGAAAAGCCTTGTCATCATCCAGATACTGATGTCTCATACTGATTTACAAAACCTTTCCCTCTTCTCTGCTCCTTTCCTTGGCAATAAAAGCACAAAGTGTCATGGAACCTGGAAGCTTCCTTTCAGTGTAACCCCCCAGCATCAGACATATCAAGTGTGTGTGGATGCTTAGTGCATGAGTTGTGTGCCATATCCCAAGGTGATTCATCCAACCCAAGATCTGCTTATGCTCATCATCTACTATTCCCTTCCCTCCCTTGCTTAGGGAGGGGGTCTAGCTGTACCATGTGGCATCCCCTGAGTCAGCAGAGCTGCCTTAATCTGCCCAGATCCTCTAATTGTGACCTCCCAAGAGAAGTGGGAGAGGAGAAAAAAGGGATAAAAGAAAAGGGAAAAAAAAGATTAATTGGAGTAAAAACTGGGTTAATTGAGTTCTTCAAATAGATTAAGGCAACTAAGAAATCAGTCCAGCTGGATCAAGTCAAGTCCACAAGCACTGACTTGGAAGACTCGAAAGGCAGTAGTAAAGATGGGTCAAGGCTTTTCTTTCATATCTGGTTCTGGGCACCCTGGTTTGAGAGGCAAGGAACTCCTGGAGAGAGTCCAGCAAAGGCTACAAAGAGGGGCTGAGGGGTCTGGAGCATCTCTGTGAAGGGGAAAGGCTGAGACCCGTGGGGCTGTTGAGCTGGAGAAGAGCAGCCTGAGAGGGGATCTGATCAATGCTCAGCAAGGGCTAAAGGGCTGGGGGCAGAGGCAAGAGGATGGGGCCAAACCCTTTTCAGTGATGTCCAGCAACAGGACAAGGGGCAACAGGCAGGAAATAGAACATAGGAAGTGTTCCAGCTAAACATGGAGGAAAAACTTCCTTACTGTGAGGGTGCTGGAGCCGGGAAGCAGGCTGCCTAGAGAGGTTCTGGTTTCCTTCTTGGGGAGATTCCAAACCCACCTGGATGTGTTCCTGGGCAACGTGCTTAAGGTCACCCCACTTTAGCAGGGGAGTTGGGCTAGATGGTGATACTGTGATAGATGGTTCCCAGCAGGACCTTCCAGCCCCTACCAAGCTGGGATTCTGTGCAGAGCTGTGACAGCTGGAGCAATCCAGCCTGTACACACAAGAGTCGTCTTCCCTTAGCTCCTCTGCAAGTGAACAACATCCTGATCATAACAGCTCCTTTTGCTCCTTATATCCATTTGAATGGTTAGAAACCATTTCCCAGTGTGTGGCTTTGTACTGAAGAGGTTTGTATCTGATATGTTAGCACTGTGCTTTGAAGGCTCTCCTGAGGAGGAGCTTGAAAATTCTTCTTTAAAAAAAAAAAAAGTAAATGGGTTTTTTGATAGGAGCTTTTCCCCCTTTTTGATAGCTGCTTTCTGCTCTCTTGGCCTCTGAGCACCCACAGCTGCCTGGCCTTAGATCAAATCCTGTTACCTCATCCCAAAATAGCAAAAATAGGAGGGGGTGGGTGGGAAATGTCTTCCAGCCTCTTTAGGCTGGGTCAAGTGGCACTTGGGGCTTGCTGTGCTTTGGAACAGCTTCACTCTCTTCGTGAATGAAAGGATGGTTTAAGCTGAGATATTGTGCTCAGCTCGATTTGAAGCCTAAACAAGCACTCACTGCGCTTCTCACTGACTTTTGTAAAACACATTCAGAACAAATGTTATTCCTCTTCAAGCCAGAGACAGCTTATTTTCGTGTGTGACTGAGCTCCCTTCTCTGGTAGCTATGCAGGATTGCTCCTGCTGTAGCTTTTTCAGCTCCTCACTGCTCACTTGCCAGTAAAATAACTTTTGATTTGTTTGCAGTGATTGAACAAGCTTGCTATATGTTCTTGGATCATTAGCACTTGAAAAACTGCAGAATGAGCAGATAACTCACTACCACACCAACCACACTGACTTGCTTCTGGGTTTGCATGTAAATATTAAGTCATTCTCCTAATTTTCCCTGTGCTATCATGCACTTAGAATCCCAGTATGGTTTGGGTTGGAAGGCATCTTTAAAGCTCATCCAGTCCAAGCCCCCTGCAGTCAGCAGGGACATCTGCAGCTGGAGAAGGTTTCTCTGAGCCCCCAACAACCTGAACTGGGATGGTACCAGCCATGGAGCATCTATCACCTCTCTGGGCAACCTGGGCCGGGGTCTCACCACCCTCACTGTAAAACATTTCTTCCTTCTCTCTGAATACCTCTTTTAGTTTCAAACCATCACCCCTTGTCCTGTCACAGCAGGACCTGCTGAAAGTCTGTCCCCAGCTTTCTGATGAGCCTCTTTAAGCACTGAAAGGCCACCAGAAGGTCTCCCTGGAGCTTTCTCTTCTCCAGGCTGAACAACCCCAACTCTCTCAGCCTGGCCTCACAGCAGAGGGCTTCCATCCCTCCCAGCATTGCTGTGGCCTCCTCTGGCCCCCACTCCCACAGGTCCCTGTCTGTGCTGTGCTGAGGACTCTAGAGCTGGCCCCAGCACTGCAGTTGGGGTCTCAGCAGAGCACAGCAGAGGGGCAGAATCCCCTCCCTGCCCCTGCTGCCCACGCTGTTGGGGATCAGCCTAGGACAGGGCTGTGAATGCACAGTGCTGGCTCATATTGAGCTTTGCATGCACCCACCAGCACCCCCAAGCTGTTCTCTGCTGGGCTGCTCTTAGTGCTGAGATGATGATGAGGGGAAGGAACTTTTTATGGGAGATATTGGAGACCAAATGGCAGGAGGAGTCTGGGATAAACTATTTTTGTTTGCTCCTGTGCCCCACTGAGGGACTCGCAGAGCTCAAGTGCAGTGCTTGCTGGGGCTGGGAGATGCAGCAGCCTGGTGCTTCTCCAGCCTCATGCTTCAGTTGTGCTTAAAGCTGACAGGTTTTTTGTCGTGCTTTGCAGGCTGGAATAACTGATGGCTGCACATCTGTGCTTTAGGGATGGGTCAGAGGAGAACTAGCCTGGTTGATGGTCTGAAACTTTTGGTGTCCTAACGTGGTGCAGTTAAAGGTTCCTTGGCTTTGCTGTGCTCCTGGGGAAAGACCTGGTGGCTGGAAGCTCTCTGATTTCTGGCATAGCCTCAGCTTGTTTTGTGGCCATTGGCGTTTCACTAAGCTCTTCTGTGCCTGTGTTTGCCAGGTTGTAAAATGTGGGATGCTTCCCTTCAAGGGGAAACAGACAGATTGGTGTTTGTGAGGTGTTGTGGTAGCTTCTGATAAGAGTGTTTAAGAGCATGGGTTGGTTGAAGTTCCTGTTTGAGCACACACACAATTCAAGAAGTACTCTGCAGATCCTGAAATAAACACAAATGTTTTGAGATATGCTTGGTAGTGTTTTACTTCCAGGAATGCTACAGAACACAGGCTTTGTATGCTTCTTTACAGGCAGGAATTGATGCTTGCAAGCAGCTGTCCTCATTGCCAGCCCAGCGAGTTCTTGTGGAAGGATGAGCTGAGCTTTGTCAACCAGGGGATGTGCTGTTTCCAGATGGCTTTTGGTAACTCTGCTCTTCAGGTTTCACTTGTCTGAGCAAACTTTTCTCCTGCTGATTCCACGTCTGGCTTCAGCTCTTGCTAAACCCTCTGCTCTTGGAGCCTGGATCGCGTATCGGCGTGAAATCCTTGGCTTCAACCTCTCTGCGTGCCGAGTTCAACTTGAGGCCTTCCAGATAGTGAAGCTGGCCTTGCTTTAGCTGCCTTCGCGCCGGGAAGTGCGTTACTCATTGTTTGACAGCTGCTGCGCTTCTGGGGAAGCCGAACCCCAGTGCAGTTCAGCCTTCGCGACACAGGGTGGCGGTGCCACTTAAAGCTCAGCTGGCCCAAAGGCTGGCAACGTCTCGGCTTTTGGTTGTCTCTCTGGCTCTAAATTACCTGACTGTATGCATCTGCTGATTCCAAAGACCCCCACTGCAGAGCCACCAGCCACCGAGCTGGCGTTTGTGGAAGAGCTGGTGAGAGAGCCTGAACATCAGCAGCCATCCAGTGGGCTAAGGGACCCTCCCTGGCAGTTCTGGCAGTGGTTCAATCACCTCTTACCTGACATATGCAGCTTCTCAGGCTTTGAAATCTTCTTTTCAGATATTTCCCCCGCCCACTGCTGGCTGAAAATACTGTCCAGAGAGGTGGTGGATGCCCCATCCCTGCAAACCTTACAGGGCAGAGCTCTGAGCAACCAGATCTAGTTGCAAATGTCCCTGCTGACTGCAGAGGTGATTTTTGAAGGTCTCTTCCCATACAAACCATTCTATGGGTCTATGGATATTGGCAGTGTGTGGACTTTAGCTAAGTACATATTGGTATGACCATAACTTTGCCCAGTGCTACCAAGGAGTGTGTGTTGGTGGACTTTTGAGCATTCCATGAGCAATCTTATCCCCCAACCTTCCTTGAATATCCCAGCCAACCTCTGGTTTTCCCATTTGTCTTGAGTTTGTAACCCAGAGCTGGTGTGACTCCAAAAATCATTGTCCTGAAGTCCTTCTAAGGATCACACAAATTAAGCAGCAAAATGTTTTTGGGTGTCTGCTCCCCTGTAACTGGGGGGAGCCTTTGAGCACCTATGGGTCATCTTTGCTGCTTACTTGGCTCAGTTTTAGTGTTGACAGAGATGTCTTCCTTCTAGTTCTTGGCCCAGTGCTGCTGCTCTGTTTAGTGTCTGGTGCATTAAGCTCCTGTCAGCACATCTTGGATGAGATTTGTTATCATTGTGCTGTTTTTTGATAAACAGCAGGCTGAAAGATTTTCGAGCACCTTCCCTCATTGCTGTTTCACCACTTTCTACGCTACTGACTCCATGGTTTTCCAGAGGGTGTCTGCTGTAGCTTGGGTGCCAGCTGACTTACAAGTCTCTGCTCCACTATAGAAACATCCCATACCCTGCAGCTCTCTCCTGAAGGAAAGTGTGGCAGGAGAACAGCTCTTCCAGGCTCAGAGGACTGGCCTGACTCAGCTGAGTCTGCTCCAGTCATTTATCAGTCTGTGACCAGACAAGCAGGAGGAGCTGGAGAAGTGCCTGCACGAGCTCTCAGGCTGGGTTGAATCTATCTTGTTTTGGAAGGCAAGCCAGCCTCTGACAATCAACACTGCAAGAGAACTGTTCACAAAACCACCTCTTACTACCTTTTTTTTTTGTCAGTTTATGGGGGTCACATGAAGTCATCCTCCTGGAAGCCTTTATATAGGGTGGGCTGCATCCTGGGCTGCATCAAGAGAAACATAGCCAGCAGGTAGAGGGAGGTGATTTTCTCCCTCTGCTTGACTCTGGTGAGACTCCACCTGGAGTACTGTGTCCAGTTCTGGAGCCTCTATTACAGGAAGGATCTGGATGTGCTGGAACATGTCCAGAGAAGGGCCATGAGCAGAGGGCTGGAGCACCTCTCCTGTGAGGACAGACTGAGGGAGTTGGGATTGTTCAGTCTGGAGAAGAGAAGGCTCTGGGGAGACCTAATTGTGGCCTTCCAATATCTTAAGGGGCCTTACAAGAAAGCTGGGGAAGAACTTTTGAGGGTGTCAGGGAGTGATAGGACTGGGGGGAATGGAACAAAACTAGAAATGGGTAGATTCAGATTGGATGTTAGGAAGAAGTTCTTTCCCATGAGGGTGGTGAGAGACTGGCACAGGTTGCCCAGGGAGGTGGTGGAAGCCTCATTCCTGGAGGTTTTTAAGGGCAGGCTGGATGTGGCTGTGAGCAACCTGCTGTAGTGTGAGGTGTCCCTGGCCATGGCAGGGGGGTTGGAACTGTCTGATCCTTGAGGTCCTTTCCAACCCTAACAATTCTATGATTCTCTGAGGAATCTGGAGAGCTGACCTCCCTCTACAAAGCTGTACAGCAGATCACCAGAATGTCTGCTTCCAAGAGAAAATACATTGTAGGATGGTGTCTGTGCAGCAGTTAGGAAGCTCTCTGTGTGTTATTTTTACTTTTTCTGTTCTTTAACTGAATTCTAACACGCTTGTAGGCAAGTGACCTGTGATTCTGTTACCCAGCTCTGTGTAGCTCTGCTCCTGTTGGAATTGCAAAGCCTTTGTGTAATTCAAGTCAAATAAGTGTGTGAAATGCTGAAGGTGAAGACATGCTTTCAATCTGAAGCTTTCTGGTAGTGAAATGCTTATCAGTGGCGTGATGGAAAAATCACTTCCCAGTGTCTGGGTGCCTTCTGATGTTTTGTTGTATGAATCTGTTAGAGCTGAGGCATGAAGATGTGAACTATGTGCGAGAATAAGCAAAACCACATCTCATCACTTCTTGTTGCTGCTTCTTCCAAGTGTTTGAAGGCAGGAATATTAGCCCTTTCCTCCTGAGGCAGAGGGGGCTTGGTCTGCCTAGACCCAGGGATCAGAGCTGTGTGTGTGAAGAAGCTGCAGGAAAGCTGAAATCTGTGATGGTCCTGAATGTGTGACAGGTTTTGTGGGATCCACAGCCTCTCTGGGCAGCCTGTTCCAGTCCTCTGGCGGCTTCCAAGGGAAAAATGGTTTTCCCTTTTTCCCCCTTCTTTCCTTTTTCTTTGTGTTCTCCTGATTTCACCTCATTCTTCTCTCCCCCGGGAACAGATCTATGTAGACCTTTAGAGGGAGCTTCGTGTCCCGTTGAAGCATTTGATACAGTTTATAAAGACATAGCTATTCAAATGCCAGACTGATTGAAAAAGCTTTCAGTATAGCTCAGAAGTAATGTTTTACTCTGTCTTTATTTCTCTCTGGCAATATTTCTGTTTGGCCAAGAACATCTGACAGCAGCTCTGTTACATTGTGATCTGTTTCATCAGCAGCTGAACAATTTGCTGGGCCCCTTTGATTGCCAAAATGTTTTGGTTTGTTGGTTTTTGTTAGTTGTGTGGCTGCTTTTTTTTTGTTTTGTTTTGATGACTATATCCAGAGAATCACAGAATGCCTGAGGCTGAGCAGGACATGTGAGGATCGCCTAGTCCTACCCCTGAAATAAGATTGTCTGTGCAGTCAAGGTCTGGATACCTCCAGGGAAGGAGACTCTGCAGCCTCTGGCCAATCTGTTTCAGAGTTTGATCACCCTCACACTAGGGAAAAATAAAGTTTGCCTGGTTTGTGTGGTTTTTTTCCTTCCCCCTCCCTTAAAATATTTTCTTGAATGTAATGGGTTTTCTGTTTGTTGCCTCTTGTCCTGTCACTGGGCACCAAGAGGAGGAGTCTGGCACTGTCTTCTTTACCTTCCCAATCCCCATCATCTATTCATATACAGTGACAGAGAATTTTTCCCCTTCAGCCTTCTCCTCTCCAGGCTGAGCTGTCCCAGCTCTCTCAGCCTCTCCTTGCATGTGATGCTCCAGTCCTTTAACCATGCCTCTTCACTGGGCTCTCCAGTAGCTCTCTCTTCTGTACTAGGGGCCTCATACCAGGACCCAGCTTTCCAGACGTCTCACCAGTGCTGCGTAGAGGGGAAGGATAACCTCCTTTGACCTGCTGGCTAATGCTTCTCCTAACAGCACAGGAATCTTTTGGCCACCTTTGCAAGGGCACAATGGTGCCTCATGGTCAGCATGTTGCCTGGAAGAACCCCAGTTTTTTTTCTGCTGAGCTGTGTTCTAGATGGTCAGTCTCAGATGCAGTGGCACCTGGGGCTTCCTATTTGTCCTCAGGTGCAGGGCTTGGCATTTGGTTAGCTTCATGAAGTTGCCTCTGGTTGGACTGTTTCTCCAGAGGTCCCTTCCAAACCCCACCATTCTGTTTAGCAGTTGGACTGGATGGCTTTGAAGGTCTTTTTCCAGCAGAATGGTTCTGTGACTCCACTGAACTGTCTGTTGATGTAAGTTGCACATCTGAAGTACATTGGCTCCATTCCTGAGTGTGTCCTCTCCTCGCAGCCTCTGCCTGTCCTAGAAGATCAGACGTGCTGGAACACCATTGCAAGTGCAGCAGAAGGGAGTTCAGAACATCTGTGGTGGCTTTACATGGCTGTTCTCTGCTTGCTGTGGGTTTGTGCCAGCTCCCTGATTTCGACACTTTTGCTGACAATAGCACAGATGGTCTTGAGGTCCAGAAAGGGCCTGGGCAGGGAGCACGCCCAGGCTCTATCGTTAGTGTCCTTCCTTCTTCAAACGCTGTTGTTTACAGGCATTGTAAAGATGATTCATCTCCCTCTTAATGTCAACCAGCTTGGATGGGATGAAATTTATCTCGCTTGCCTTCTAGTGAGCATTCCTAGCCTGCACATGGTGCAAATCAACTGTCCTTCCAACTTGAAAGAGCCTGAGAGTGTAGGGCCTGCTGACGCATCGCTCCTGTCCTTGGGGGAATTGTTTCCATTGTGCTCGCAGGAAGAGGAGGGAAGTTGAAAGCTCTGCCCATGGCCAGTTCTCTCCATACTTGCCTCAGTTGGGGGCATTCATGTTTGTTGTAGCTCTTCTGGCTTGCCTGCCTTTGGGTTACTCCTTACATTTGCTTGGCTCTTCTGGAGGCTGAACGCTAATGTGTTCAAGCTCTGCCTCTTAGTGTCTTTTATCATCTGAAATCGGCTCTTTAATAGAGGCATAACTGAGTTCTTCCATTATATTTTCAATTAGGGTAATTATTCTTAGTTTCCTTTAGAATCATGTCTGGCACAGAATAGCTGCATTTGACCCTGGAGATGGCTGTGCTTTTGTGGTGGCTCTAGTTTTCCAGTAATGTATAGTCTTAAAGTGCTTTCTTGTTATAGGTGCCACTTGAGAAGGCTTTAAGGTATTGTATAACCAAAGAACTGATCTTGTACAAAGGAAGGAAATAAGAATTTGCCTGCTGCCATCAGTGAAAGTTGGGGTGGGTTCTTTGGAATTCTTGTAAAACTCTGACAGGGTTTAGTGCCCAGGGCCAGAGCTTCAGGGCTTAGGACATCGTTGGTTAAGATCAGGTCATTTCCAAAGAGCTTCAGCTGGTCTATAGAAAACAGGGCTTCAGGGCATGGTCCTGCTTTGAGCCAGGCCAGAGCTAATTCTGCGGGGATTTGACTTCTCAGCTCTGTACCAAGCTGATGTATCCTAGGCAGGTATCTGAAAGGATGCCAGGCATCTGTATTTAGGCTACTGAAGCCTAGATGTTTTCTGATGTGAGACTTGCACATGAGCCTTAGAAAGTGATTATCAGGCGGTAAATGAGAACAGGCCTCCTCTGATGGGCGGTGCTGATGGGAGAAATTTGGTCAGCAAGATGCTTATCTCTGCCACAAAGTCCTCATTTCTTCTGGATCCTGATCTGGTTTGATTGAATTGGTCACCATTATAAGGAAGTTTAAAAGCAGCCTTGCTGTTTTGGGGCACTGCTGGGGTGGGAGAGGGTATAAGGGCTGTGGCAGGAAGGCAGAAGCTGTTAGCGGGACAGGAACAGGAGCTGCTAGAAAGCTGTTTTCCACTGGCAAAGCTGTGTGCAGAGCACAAATCTGTCTGCTGCTGACAGCCAGGAACTTCTTGACACAATAACTTGGCACTGGAGAGCTGAGTTGTGCTGTCTCGTTCAACTTGTGCCTGTGAGCAAGACCTTCAGTTGACCTTGATTAGGAACCACCCTCTTGTGCAAGGGGAAGCTAGCTGGTGCTGCTGAGCGCCTCACGCTGCCAAACAGGGATGTCTGTGTCAAGTGCTGCTTTGTCGTGTACCAAACCATCCATGGAGGTGATGGAGGCAGAGAAGCTGCTGCTTTGGCCTGAAAGACTGTGCAGGAGCAAGACGTCAGGCCATGTGGTGCCCAACGTGGCTGCTGCCATCCTCTCGCAAAGGTGCTGGTGCATGCAGTGCTCCTGGCTAGGGAAAGAGTGACTGGAAAACTGCCTGAGAGAAAAGGGACTGGATTTGAGCCAGCCTGTGCCCAGGTGGCAGAGAAGGCCAACAGCAATTGTGTGGCCAGCAGGACTAAAAGAGGATTTGCTGAGTACAGGGCTACTCGGCACTGGCAAGGTCTTAGCTGGAATTCTGGGTTCAGTTTTGGGCCCCTCACTCCAAGAAGAACATTGAGGTGCCAGAGTGTGCCCAAAGAAGGGCAAAGATGCTGGTGAAGGGTCTAGAGCACAAGTCTGTGAGGGAAGTGGGGTTTAGTCTGGAGAAAGGAAGGCTTAGGGGAGACCTTTTTGCTCTCTACAACTCCCTGAAAGGAGGTTGGAGCCAGGTGGAGATTGGTTTCTTTTCCTGAGTTAAGAGGATAACAGCCTCAGGTTGTGCCAGGAGAAGCTTAGGTTGGACACAAGAAATAATTTCTTCCCCAAAAGGGTTGTCAAGGCCTAGATCAGACTGCCCAGGGCAGTTATGGAATCCCCATCCTTGGAGAGACTCAAAAGCCATGTAGATGTGGTGCTGAGGGCTGTGGTTTAGTGGTGGTGCTGGGTTAGCAGTTAGATTTGATGATGTTAAAGGTCTCTTCCAACCTAAACAGTTGTGTGGTGTTCATGCTTCGAGCAGGGAAGTTCTCAATCACGCTGCTGTCAGTTTTAGTGCCCTTCGTGTGGTTTTGTAATGCAGTGCTTTTAATATCAGGCCTGTCTTGGGCATCATTTGTGCCTCTATTGGGTGTTACAACAACATCACTTCACAGCAGAAAGGAGAGTCCAAGGCTTCAAAGCCAAGAATGCACCAAAAAGAATGAATCAGCTTGTTTTAAACAATGCATAAAACAACAAAATGAACCTTGCTAGCAGGACAGCTTCTTGGGCAATAACATAGCAGGCACAGACATTAACATTTTTATGTGGTAATCTAATCTGCTTTCAGAGATGTAATGGCTGAAGTATTAATTCCATAGAGTTTATAAAAACGTTGTTCTTTCACCAGTAATCCAATGTGCAGATGCTTTGGGATGGTGCTTTTTCTACCCCCGCATCATCAAGTGTTTGTTTTCTCCTCTTTCATGTGCTGCTAATAGGGGGTAAAGCACAGCAAAAGAAGTTTGGTGTCCTGCACTAGGTGCTTGTCTCCCAGGCTGTGCTGGAGGTGATCTTCATCTTGCAATGCCTTGGGAGCTGGGAGTAAAGTGTGGCCAAAATGCCATCTTTTGGTCTCTCACTGAAAGAGATGGGGCAGTGTGTGTGGTGTTTACTTTGATGTCTGAACTTCTATGTCAAATGATGAGAGAATTAGCTTTCCGAGAAGGGGATAATCAGCCCCCAAAAGGTGTAAATTACATGTCTTTTCCAAAGCACCGAGGGACAGGAGGGCAGGAAATGGTCTCAAGTTGTGCCAGGGGAGGTTTGAGTTGAACACGAGCAACAGTTTCTTCCCCGGTTTAAAATCAATGATCTTAAATGTGTCTTCCAACCAAAAAAATGTTATGATTCTAAAAACATTGGTGACTTGTACCTGGTTCTTCCTCTCTCTTCTTTCTCCTGTAGCCTGCATATATGCCCTAAAGTACAGCGGTTTACCCTTCCTGGATTTTGGTGGTTCAGGCAGACTTCTCGTTCTGGCAGTGGCTTTGCAAATTGATCTGCTCTCACCTTTCTGACAGCTCTGCAGAACTTCTCATCATCTTCCCTTTTGGACATAGCAAAGGAATTTTTTCATGGCTCTGAGCTTCCCATGTTCTCTTAATCTAAACCTAATTGCTTTGGCTTTCCAGGAGCCAGCGAATCAGGTGCCATGGCTGGTGCAGAGTTTGTCTCTTCTGCCTTCCTTCTCATCTTGTACTTGTGCTGCTGATTTTGGCCTTTCCTTGGACCACCACCATGAATTTGCCTTTGCTGACCTTTATTCTTCTTGACTTCTGGAAACAATTCCAGTTTCTCGAGGTCTTTGGCTGCTGCTTTCCAGAAGGCTTCTGACTTCCTTTGCTTTGGTGTTACCAACATGTTTCATAAGTGCAGCTTGCGTTTGTATTTTCCAATTTGCTAATAAAACCACTGAAGAAAAGCAGCCCTACAACAAATACATGCAGAAGCCCTGTTGAAAAGCTCCTCCTGGTAGAGACCAGCCATTGACAAGTGGCATCATTTCTAGGATGGTTTTTGAGCAGTGTCTGCATGTGGCTTGTTGTAATTCATGGGTGAAAAACTGGACATGAGCTGGCACCAAGCGCTCAGAGCCCAGAGCTAACCATGCCCTGGGCTGATCCCCAGCAGTGTGGGCAGCAGGGGCAGGGAAGGGATGGACCCCCACCTGCAGTGCTGAGGACCCCCACCTGCAGTGCACAGACAGGGACGTGTTGGAGCAGGGCAAGAAGAGGCCACAGCAATGCTGCGAGGGCTGGAAGCCCTCTGCTGTGAGGCCAGGCTGAGAGTTGGGGGTTGTTCAGGCTGGAGAAGAGAAGGCTTCAGGGAGACCTTACTGCAGGCTTCTAGTACTAGAAGAGGACCTAGAGGAAAGAAAGGGACAGACTTTTATGATGGGGTGTCATGACAGACAGGGTAAGGGGTAGCAATTTTAAACTGGAAGAGGGTAGATTTAGATGAAATGTTAGGATGAAATTGTTCACTGTGAGGGTGGTGAGACGCTGACCCAGGTTGTTCAGAGTCTCCTTCTTTGGAGACTTTCCAGACCCATCTGGATGCTTTCCTATGTGACCTGTGCTGGATTCTATGGCCCTGCTTTGGCAGGGCGGGGTGGACTCGCTCTCCAGAGGTCCCTTCCAACCTCTAACGTTCTGTGACCTCTGAGAGTGAAACAGAGTGGGCTTAAATTTTGTTTAATCAGCAGAATGTAAGCAAAAAGCAAATTCTGCACCTGCTTTTCCTGGAGATAACTTCAGGTTTAACACAGCAAGTAAATGAGGTGTCTTTGGAGAACCACTTGCTAAGGCTGTGTCAGTGCACAGACAAAGCCTCTCTGACAGGTGCTAACCAGGTACCACTCTTGCAAGCTTCCTTTGACCTCTTTTCCCCCCTGTGGAGCTCTTGCACTACTCCTGAATTTTATATTTTTTTAATGCATTGCTCAGAAGTTAATTTGCTTATTACAAAAGTTAGAATAAGATTAAACAAACTGCTGATGCTTTAATGTTGCTTAATGAGAAGGAAATGTTTCTGAGGGATTCAAACCACTACAGAAGTTTAAGGGGGGGGGGAGAGGAAAAAAATGAAATAAAATTGAAGTCCACAACAGACTCAGGAATTTGTTCCACTTATTAATTGAAAACAAAAGCAAGTCACTTCTGTTCCACTGTCCCCAGAATGTCCTCCTTGCATTGTTCCAGATCTCTTTCATTTTGCCCCTAGAGATTTCCCTTCTCTGTACTTTCAGATGAATTTATTTAGGTTATTTCTGAGTCCCTGTCCTGCAGGCAGCTCTTGTTGGGAATGAAGTTGCAGGGTCAACCTTGTGGTTTGGCCTTCTCTGAAGCTATCTGAAGCCCTCTTTTTAACCAGTTGAGTGTGAGATGTAGGAAGGACCTGCAGAGCTAATTCCTAAGTGTCTTCTTGCATTAATTTATGCATCTGCAATAGCTTTAATCTCCTCTGGCATGTTTATTATGGTGTCTGGTATAGAACCTGCCAGGCTGAGAACAGGCAGCTGAAATCTCTGGAGAGAAGGTAGGTTGTGTAGGTGCTTGGTGGCAGAACTAAGATGTCCTGCCTCTGACCATGTTTTAAGGAGATTTGTGCAGCAAGAGTGTGACCAGCAGTTTGAGGTAGGTTCTCCTCTCCTTTACTCTACCCTAATGAGGGAGCACTGGGAATATTGTGTCCAGTTCTGGACTCTGCAGTTTGAGAGACAGGGAACTACTGCAGAGAGTCCAGCAGAAGGGACTACAAAGATGCTGAGGGACCTGGAGCATCTCTCTGAGGAGGAAAGGCTGAGACGCCTGGAGAGAGGGGAGCTTCTCAATAGCTAAAGTGTGGGGGAGAGGGGCAAGGGGATGGGGCCAGACACTTTCCAGTGGTTCCAGGAGGCTCCATCTGAATTTGAGGAAAACTTTTTTTTTGTTGTTGTGGAGTCTCCTTCTTTGGAGCCATTCCACACCCACCTGGATATCGTGATGCTGGGTAACCTGCTGCCATGTCCCTGCTTTATCAGAGGAGCTGGTCTGGATGATCTCCAGAGATGCCTGCAACCCCACCATCCTGTGATTGTTTAGCTGAGCTAGTAGTCTCTTTCAGTCTTTTCCTGGGCTGTACTCCCCACACCTCTGCTCTTTCCCCAGTTTTTGCTCTTGGGGATGCTGAAGGGATAGCGGTGCCTCCAGTGCAGCCTGGGGGCTGAGCACAGAGCCAAGTGAGGCTTTGGGATGCAGGAGGAGGATGCAGGTGTGAAAGGTTCACCATCAACACATCCTGCTTCTGCAGGAGCAGCCTCTCTCTTTCTGCTGCTTGGAAGATGCAAGAGGCATCTGGCTGTGCCACAGGGCCATGTTTGTGGCATCCCCTCTAGGAGTGTTTGGCTGCTTGGCATGGAGCAGGTTTTGTTGCCCCTGCTTTGGAGGATAAGCTCCACAGGGCAACACAGGGCTGCTGATGGGAACTCCTGATGCATTTGCCTGTTGTGGCTTTCCTGGAAAGATTTTTCCAGTTGACCTTTTGGGGGAAAAAAAAACAACCAAAACCAATGAAACAAGAAAACATGGGGAGGGGATTTCTTTTTTGGTGAATTGTGAAACTTAACAATGCAATCCAAGGAGGTTTTTGAGTCATCTGAAATGGTTTTGTTTAGAGAGTGTGCTTTAAAAGTGGAAACCAGGCAGATCTGCCGCTGAGCACAGGCCTTGAGCAGTCAGGAGATGAGTGCATGTGGGACAAACCTCCTTTGCTCAGACTTTCCTTAATCAAAAGGCATTTTGTGGGGGAGACTTAATTCCTAAAGCTATCTGACTAGCAGTTTTTTTTACAGCAAAGAGGGGAGGAAAAGAAAAGCAGCCTCAAGGCTCATTTTCTATAGCATTGTCACAAAGCTTTGTTTTTTGCAGCCAAGGGAATGAACAGCCCCAAGGAAATGTGATTTTCATTTTTGTTTTCTTTTGTGTAGTCATGGTTATTGATGGCCATACATGTAAGGTGCTTTTTTTCTTGCTGGAATTTGTTGTGTGCATCACCTTTTAATGCCTTCTGAATTCCTGGTCACGTCAGGACACTTAACTGAAGAGCCACATCAGGCTGTAATTAGTGCTTGGACTAGGAGAGACGTTGCTAGAAGCAGAGAATATAGGCAGAAGAACTGAGGTAAAGGGAGGCAGCTGCAGAGACTTGTAGATCCAGAGACAGGAGTGGGCGTCCTGAAGGTTTGGTAGGCAAGAAGTGAGAATTTTGATGACCCAGGTGTGGTAATCCTGGAAAGGAAGAAATGTGCAATGAAGATGCTCAGAATGGATCAGGTGAGAACCACAGCTGGTCTCAAAGCTGGCATTTGCTGGGGAGAAAACACTGCACAGACATGGAGGACATAGGAGCACAAGGATGGTTTTCCAAGGCTGGGGGGACACTTGCCCAGGATGCTCAGAGGTGGTGGATTTCCGTCTCTGAAAGTACCTCAGGTCAAGTTGTCTGGGGCTCTGAGCAACCTGCTCTAGTTGCACGTGTCCCTGCTTGCTGCTTGGCAGGGCTGGACCAGATGGCCTTCAAAGGTCTCTTCCAACCCAAACCATTCTGTGACTCTGTGAGTGATGCTGTAGCTTGGGCAGCTAAGAAACAGCTGAGGAAGGCAAATCTCTGCCAGAGCCAGCAAACTGAAGAGGACTATGGCAGAGTTGGCCTTGAGGAGTGTTTTGGTGTGATTGCAGGGAAGAGATTTCTACTTCTTGAATCAAACTGAGTCCCTGTGGTGTTTATTTTCAGCTAAGAGTCACTGCATGGTCACTATAGTCCACGCAGAGGATAGTGTTTGGCAGAGGGCAAGAACCTGAATGCCATTGTGTTGGAGTTTGCATCCTGCAGCTTCAGAGGGCCTTGCACTTTGCTCTGGGACTGGCTTGGCTTGGGAGTGTGCAAGCAAAGGATGCTGGCTTTGCATTGGAGGGGGGAGGGCTGTGGAGGAGTAGGAGAGCTCCAAAGAGAAGATAGTTTGTTTAAAGACAGCCTTAGGGCTGACTCAGAAGATGCTGGGATTTCAAATGCTGCCTCTCCACAACCTTTTCTTTTTGCACTAGAGTTTGGCTACAAAATAATCACAGTATCACAGATTGGGGTGGGTTTCAAGGGACCTTAAAGATCATCTAGCTCAAATGCCCCTGCCATCTTCAACTGGACCAGGTTGCTCAAGGCCCCATGCAACCTGGCCCTAAACACTTCCAGGGACTGGGGAGTCCACAGCTTCTCTGGGCAGCCTGTGCCAGTGCCTCATCATTCTCACAGTGAAGAATTTCATCCTTGCATCTAATCAGGATCTGTCCACTTCCAGTTTGAAACTGTTACCCCTTGTCCAAAGAGTATAACAAAATGATTGCAGTCATCAGACCTTTATGAGTGATGTTAACCATCTCTACAGGGAACTTTACTTATTGTTTCTAAGTAATTTTGAGATTTCTCCCCCATTGCTAGATGTCTCTGTAAATGTTGATGTTCTTTTCCTTTGAATGCAAACACGTTTATTGGACACCTGTCCTGTCTAGAAATAAATTTCTAGTTGAATGAGAACACAACTTCCCTGGTTTTATCACAGAGGCCTTCAATATCCCATCCCTGCAAGCGTTAAAGATGAGGTCATTTGGGGCTCTGAGCAACCTGCTGTAGTTGCAGCTGACCCCGCTGACAGCAGGGCACTGGACTAGGTGACCTCTGAAGATCCCTTCCCCCCAAAGCAGTGTTTGAATCTGTGATTTGTTTGTTGTTGGATCTTTGCTTCGTGAGCTGCAAAGAGGCTGTGCGGCACTAGATGGCGATCTGCCTCCAACTTTCGTATTTCCCCGGCAAAACTCTGCTGTAGTCCCAAGGAGAAGCCGCCAGTGTGGTGCTACAGCTGGCATTCCTCTAATTTTAGGAAGTTATATCTCTTGAGCACCAACGAGCTTCTCCCTTGGAATAAAGAAGGCAATATAGTCCACTTTTGAAGACTTCTACTCTCAGGGGATCAAGCTTTGACCTCAAGTTGCATGCAGGGAAGTTTAGGTTGGACATGAGGAACGATTTCTTCCCCCAGGGGGTTGTCAAGCCCTGGCCCAGGCTGCCCAGGGCAGCGGTGGAGTCCCCATCCCTGGATGGGTTTAAAAGCCTTTAGATATGGTGCTGAGGGACGTGGATTAGTGGTGACCTGACAGTGCTGGGTTAAGGGTTGGAGGTGATGATCTTAAACATCTCTTCCAACCTAACTGATTCTGTGATTCCATCATCTTCTGTCACATGTTTTTGTTGCCCTTTGCTGTATCCAGCTTTGTTGTCTGATAGGGGTGAGAGGTGACTAAGCTCAAAGGTGAAGGACAAAGGCTTTGTTTTAGATCATTTGGTGTTTCTGGCCATGTTGTGGTCTCTGAGGGAATGTCAAGCTGGGATTGGGGGTGGAAAAGCAAGGGCTGGTACAGGAAGATTTCCAAGCCTAAGTTTAGTGCCTGGTGCATGCAAATAGAAGTCAGAACTGCCCCTTTGTCACAGGAGGATAATTTTTTTTAACTCCTGTTTTGGGTATTTCTTGTAAATAGTGAACAGGAAGAGACATTGGAACCCTGACCAATGCTGGCATCTCCTCTCTAGGTCTGTCTACGATGGAGAAGAACACGGACGCTTCATGGAGAAACTGGAGGCAAGAATCAGGAACCACGATCGTGAGATTGAGAAAATGTGCAACTTCCATTACCAGGGCTTTGTGGATTCCATCACAGAGCTGCTGAAAGTTAGAGGAGAAGCTCAAAAACTGAAGGTAAGAGAAAGCTGTCTCCATGTGGAGCATCTGACCCTTCAGTGGCCCTGCTTGGGGCCCCCAGGCAGGACAAGATAACTCAACCTCATCCACTGTGGGACTGGGTGAAACCATATGAATGTCTCCTTTTGGCTGTTCATCTACAGTCCCTCTCCACTAGTTAAAAACAAACAGAGAAATACTCATCTTCATTCTGCCTGCTGCAGTAGGATGGTCAATTGAATTGTGACAATCATTTGGACCTACTGGAGGAGAGTGGTACATTAAAAGAACAAGAATACTTCAAACTAAGCCTTTTCTGGGCATCCAGTTCAAGAGAGACAGGGAACTGTTGGGGAGAGTCCAGCAGAGGCTACAAAGCTGCTGAGGGGCCTGGAGCATCTCTGTGAGGGGGAAAGGCTGAGAGCCCTGGGGTTGTTCAGCCTGCAGAAGAGCAGCCTGAGAGGGGATCTGGTTAATGCTGAATAGCTAAAGGGCATGGGTAAAGAGGATAGGGCCAGACTCTTCAGTGGTTTCCACTGATTGATAGGACAATTGGTAACTGGAACCCAGCAGGTTCCATCTGAACGTAAGGACAAAATTCTTTGCTGTTGAAGGTTCTTCAGCACTGGATGGGACTGCCCAGAGGGATTGTGGAGTCTCCTTCTCTGGGGAGATTCCAAGCACCTGGCCATGATCCTGGGCAACCTGCTGTGGGTGACCCTCCTTCAGCTGGGTGTTTGGGTTAGATGACCCCCCCAAAGATCCCTTCCGACCCCCTGCAGTGTGCTGACTGCTGCTTTTCATGTGTCTGTTTAGTCATTTAAAGCTATCTCTGCCATCTCCTAGCAGGCTTCCAGCCTTACACACTCAAGTTCCTATCCCACAAACAAAAGAACACCTTCATGGAGGGGTTTGTCCTAGCACTAGAAGCAGCCATACTATTACACCAGCATGTTCCACAGCAAGGACTCATCCAGCAGTTGATTGCAGGCTGAGGCCATTGGAAAAACCACGAGAGAAGTTGTAGCTAGCTTTTTTTGTTTTCTTTCTTTTTAAAGCTATTGTTTCTAGTCAAGAATTCCACATTGTTTGTTGGCAGAGGCTGTTTGCTGTTTCCCATTCTGCAGAGAGCTACTTTGTTGGTGGCACGCTGTGAAGTCCATCGCTGTCCCCTCAGGATCTCTCTTGATTTCCATTGCTATGTGATCCATAAAATGGCACAGGGGAAAAAGACACACAGAAGCTTATTTGAGAAATGCTGAGCCCTCTTTGTAAGGGTTTCTCTAGGGAATCCTCCATGGGTCACACTAGCAGGAGCATGTTTTGTTCCAGCTGTTCATTCTCCACTTGATCTTGGCCTTTTTCTTGATGGTGCTGCTCTTTGAGTGCACTGCAGGTAGCAGCGAAATGAACATGAGCCAGCAGGGTGCCCAGGTGGCATGCAAGGGCAAAGGCATCAGGAATAGTGTGGCCAGCAGGACTAGGCATGTAATTCTGCCCCTGTACCTAGCACCTGTGAGGCCTCACCTTGAGTACTGTGTGTGGTCCTGGGCCCCTGACTGCAAGAAAGATATTGAGGTGCTAGAGCATGTCCAGAGAAGGGCAAGGATGCTGGTGAAGGGTCTAGAGCACAAGTCCTGTGAGGAGCAGCTGAGGGACCTGGGGTTGTTCAACCTGTAGGAAAGGAGGCTCAGGGGCTACCTTCTGGCTCTCTACAACTCCCTGAAAGGAGATCGGAGCCAGGTGGGGATTGGCCTTTTCTCCTAAATAACAGGAAAAGAGGAAATGGCCTCAGGTTGTACCAGTGGAAGTTTGTTGGGCATGAGGAATGATTTCTTCCCTGAAGGAGGCTCAGGCTGCCTAAGGTAGTGATGGAGTCCCCAATCCTGGAGGTGTTTAAAAGCCTTTTAGATGTGGTGCCAAGGAACATGGTTTAGTGGTGACCCGGCAGTGCTGGCTTAACAGTTGGACTGGATGCTCTTACAGGTCTCTTCCAACTGAAAGCATCCTATGATGCTTTGAGCTAAAAGCACCTGGCTACCCACTGTATTCCCAGAGGACTTAACAGAGGGAGAACAGCTACAGTGGTGGATAACAAATCCAGTCCTTGTGTGCACCCTCCAGACTGGGAAGTTCCTGTGCTGCTGATTTGAAGGATGGCTCCACAGTCTCCCTCCCTGGCAGGAAATCAGCAGTAGGTGTGTGTTGGACAGGGATGGAGTCTGCACAGCCAGGCAGGGTCATGGTGGTGCCCCTCAGGTCCATTCCCAGGATTCCTCTTCAGCGCCCTTTGCTCCTCTCTCTCATCACTCTGACACTCTCTAAACGATAGCAGAGTGATCTTGAAAAGCCCTCAGACTAAAGCCCTGCTCTGTACCACATGTTCCATTTACAGATGGAGGAACTAAGGGTTTGAGCATCCCCTAAGCCCCTTGTGTGATCCCAGCGTCTCGTTCCTCACATGCGCCCACCTGTTGTCTGCTCCCCCTCGCTGTGTGTCTGTCTTAGATTACCACATCTCCTTGTCTGAAAAGCTTCAGTGTGTCTGCAGAGAGTCTATATAAATAATCACCTCTTCCCCCAATCTATAGATGTAGACCTTAAGAACAAACCAAAACACATCCCCTCCCCCTTGCTCCCTGAAAACTGGTGGTGTGCAAGGGCAGGATATACTCTTCCTTTTCTGCTTTAAGTGGGATTGATATGTAATTTTAATAGAAGACTAGAACAGCCTGGGCATTATTTTAGGAGCAGTTTTAAATTACCCTACATGGATTCCTTTTTTCCTGGTGGGATTTTCAGAATATAAGCAAATAAAATAATCTTTGGAAGAGATGCTGTGCTCCTGCTCATAAAATCTCAATACATCATAAAGGAAATGAGCAGTTTTTGCACAGGGCAAGGAGCCAGGAGAGCTGGAGCTACTGCCGGAGCAATGTGCTGCAGATGCTGCAGAGAAAAGGGTCTGCAGGGAGATCATGGGATGAGTCCTCTCCTTGCATCCTGGTGAGCTTAAAAACCCAACGCGGGCAGTGTTAAAACAAAAGGAAGCCTGTGAGGCTGGATGGCTCTTTAGCACCAGTTTCTCAGTGTTGGTGTTGAAGCTACACCAAGCTCTCGGTGTGAGACCTCCTGTTGAAATCTGGACCAGTGTCAGAGATAATTGTTGGCTGATACCTTTCAATAGTCAGCAGGAAACAAATTGGATCCTGAATCAATTTTATTGATTCGTGCTGGAGTGCAAATTGAGAACGCTGGAGCGTGTCTGAAGGAAAGCAGTGAAGCTGGTGAAGGTTCTAGGGAGGAGCAGCTGAGGGAACTGGGATTGTTCAGCCTGGAGAAAAGGAGGCTCAGGGGAGACCTGTTGGCTCTCTGCAACTCCTTGAAAGAGGTTGGAGTGAGGTAGGGGTTGGTCTCTTCTCCCATGAAACAAGAGACAGGACAGGAAGAAATTACCTCAGGTTGCACCAGGGGAAGTTTAGGTTGGACATGAGGAAAAATTTCTTCCTTGAAAGGGTTGCCAAATCCTGCACCAGTCTGCCCAAGGCAGTGGTGGAGTCCCCATCTTTGGAGGGGCTTAAAAGCCATGGAGCTGTGGTGCTGAGAGGCATAGTTTAGTGGTGACCTCATTCTGGGTTAACAGGTGAACTGACCGGTCTCTTCCAAACCCATTTATTTTATGATTCAATTTATTGATACAAAGCTTCCATCCTCTCTGAGCTGACTGCCTCTTGGTGCACTCAAAGGAAGGAGATAGCTGTTGTCTTCTGAATCCACCTGGAAGCTTGTCCTGCTTTGCTCTATTGTTGCTGTTGCTGCATGCAACACCCACGTTCTGTTGGATAATTGGGGAGCATCAAGTGACATTCCTGTAAAGAAATTCGTTAAACATTGAGCTGGCTTCTGCGATGGTTGGGAAGCATTGGAAAACAAAGATCATGGACTGGTTTGAAGCATCTATTGCTGCTGAATATACTTTCATGATAAAATTTCTTTCACCACTGGTGGTGGTGAAACGCTGGCCCACGTTGCTCAGGGAGGTGGGAGATGCCCCATGCCTGGAACTGTAACAGGTCAGGTTGGACAGGGCTCTGAGCAACCTGCTCTAGTTGCCGGTGGCCCAGAATGGTTGGACTACAAGACCTTCAAGGGTCCCTTCCAACCCAAACCATTCCGTGATACTTTGATAGCGCTGTGTGGCAGCTCATGCTGTTGTCCAACCTCTGTTTCTGGTTGTGCTCATAGAATGAACAGAACTCTTAAAAACACACGAGGAATTGGGTCATAAAATTCCATGATGAAATCCAGCAGCAGCTTCCACCTTACAGTGAGCTTCAGTCAAGCTAGAAACCTCTGAAACATCTTGCAGAGACAAGCCTGGAAATGAATATTTACAACTTGGGTAGCTGTGGAAAGAGCATTCTATGGAAAGAAGCAGTTTCAGGGCATGCTAGTGTCAGGTTGAGGTGAGATAGCTGAACTCTGAGCACTTCTCTGCTCATATTTACCTTTATAATTGCCTGGCTTTGCCACAGACATGAAGCTGGGCATGTTTGCTTGGAAGCTTTCCCTGTTGGCTATCCCAGCTGGCCAGTAGAAGATGGTATCTCTGTTTACAAACCTCCTGACTGCACTTGAATGAATGTTCAGGAGAATTCCCCAAGCCATCTTCCTGCTTGTTGTCTAAATAATGTGTAAGCTGTTTGGTTTTTATGCTGATGAGTTTGCAAATTAGCTTTGTTCTTCTTGTGTGTCTTCTCTGAGTCAAACTGATGCTTAGAGCTGTGAAGGGCTGAACTGTGGTGATCTTGTAGTCCAGGGAACCTACAAGTTTGTAGTGTGAGAAATTGTTGTGCCATGACCCCATCTGGATAGGATAATAGGGAAAATGGTTTAGTAAGGAAAATAGGGACCCTTTTTATACCAGGTATTTATACACCTTTTTATACCAGTCAGGAGGAGGGATTTAGTGGGAGATTGTCAAGGGTTAGGGCTGGGCTGGCTGCTAGACAAGTGCCAGAAGCTGTCTATGAACTCCTCTGTCTTCCTAAAGGGAAGAGGAAGGGAGTAAGGGGGAGAGGGTGATGGGGTGGCAAAGAAACTAAAGCAGCTGGGATGGAAGTGAGAACAATCCAATGAAATAGAGACAAAGAAATACAAACCAATATCCAGCCCAAATCCTCATGGCAGTGAGGGCAGCATAGTCACCTCTGATGCTGGAGGCAGGCACTGGGGAAGTCCCAGACTGGACTCAGCAGTAGATGGGAACCAGATTCGGGACCTGGATTCAGGAACACATGGTTGGGAACAGAGGCAGAACAGACAGAGTCCTCCTTGAACACTGGCCATTGAAAAAGAGGCTTGACCCTGCTCATCACTCATCTTGATCCTGAAGATGACATTGATGGGATGCAATCCCTTGTTGGTCAGTTGAAGGTCACCTGTCCTATCTGCTCCTCTCTGCAGGTGCCACCTCTGACTTCCTGCACCCCAAGGTGGCACAAAAGATGTGGCAATGCCCTTGGTGTGCCCAGGAGCAAGTCTCAGCCAGAGCCTTTCTGCAGTCCAGGCCTTTGCAGGAGCTTTCCCCATCAGCTTCTCCCTGCTAGGGGCAGCTGCTGGCTGTGCAACCCTGCCCTGAAGTGCAGAAAGTGCCTCAGTGAGCAGAGCCTGAGCTGAGAAGTCAAATCCCTGAGCAGAATTGGTTCTGGTCTAGGTAAGACCAGGACAGAGATACATCTGAAGATCTGAAAGAAGCTGAGGAGTGAAAAAGCTAACTTCAGTCTCTTTGGTGTTGAGGAGAGGCAATTTAATTCCATCAGGTTTCTGTCCTGCCACTACCACTCACGTGAAATTATTGTTAAGATGAGAATCCACTTGAGCATCTGCTACCAAGTTGGATACATTAAGGTGGCAGCTTTTTGAGGCTGCCATGGCAAGGGTGTTAATCCCTGATGCCTCTTACTTTTGTCTAGCAGTGGGGAGGAAAATCCTGGGAATTGCCGTGGGGCTGCCAGAATCCTGTGTGCTGGAAGAGTGATGACTGAAATCACCTAATAAACAACAGTTTCATTCCATGCAAGGGAAGATTGTGTGGAAGATGATGGGATTTATGTTAATTCTTCCTTTTTTTGTGTGTGTGTGATACAAATTGTCCTGTTTAACATGGAGCTGTGTTTTGTTCTTCATCCCCCAGAATCAAGTGACAGACACCAACCGCAAGCTGCAGAATGAAGGGAAAGAAGTAAGTTCATGAAGTGAATTCACTCATTCTGTCTGCTTTCTGCTCCTCCATTATTTGACTTGATGATCTCAGAGGTCTATTCCAGCCTCAATAATTCTGTGATTCTGTGTGATTGTGCTCACTAGTGGGAGATCACACTGAGCATCAATAACTGCTCAGCCTTAACTGATAATTGGTATTGGCATTGGTATGAAAAGCCTGCATTGATTCTTTCCTGCGTTTTGCTGTTCTGCATGAAAGATGAGTTGTGTGAGAGTGTTGGGAAGTGCTTTTTCTTTCTTGCTGCTTATGGATTGAAAGCAAAGCATGGGAAGCAGGAGGCACTTGTAGAGGCAGCAATCAACTTGTGGGCTTGCATCTGCAGCCCTGAATGGTGTCATTGGGCTTGTTCATAGCAGTACTGCATGCAAAGCAGTGTGGGCAGCAGGTGGAGGGAGGGGATTCTGCCCCTCTGCTGAGACCCCACCTGCAGTCCTGGAGCCAGCTCTGGTGTCCTCCACACAGCACAGACAGGGACCTGTTGGAGCAGGGCCGGAGGAGGCCCCAACAATGCTGGGCGGGCTGAAAGCCCCCTTCTGTGAGGTCAGGCTGAGAGAGCTGGGGTTGTTCAGCATGGAGAAGAGGATGTGCTGTGCCTGTAACCACATTCATTCTTCTGCCCCTTCATGATAAGAACATTAACAATTTAGGAGGACTTCACAGCTGAGTGTGTGTGAAGGCACTGATGCCTTTTTCAAGTGCTTAAGATGGACATATGTAAAACCTGCCAGGGACAGTCCATGTCTCTACTGATGTATGCAAGTTCCATGTGCATCTTCTATTCTTTGCATCTTTTTCTGTTTTCCTTCTTAACCTTCAGACTTCCTTTTGCTCAGAGTGCACTCAGGCATTACTCTTTCAGTCAGCTGCAGTGGGGTTGACTGACAAAGGAGAAAATCCCCATACTGGGCTGTGTCAGACTGATTAAGGTAAAAATGCCCTTTGGGAAGAGGTGATGCAGCCTCTTTCCTGAATCCAATAAACATACCTCTGGCTTACCTTGAATAGGGGATTCACTTCCAAGAGTAGAAACTCCTGGGATTTCAAAAGGACGCTTCAGACTCGGTGTGGTGCTGTGGCAATGAGTTGGTGTTCCATGACTTGTCTTTGACAATAGGAAGCAAAGAGTTTTCTATGTCATGTCCATGCTTGTTTTGCCCTTCTGCAGACACACAGGTTTTTCTGCTGGAGACTGAGCATTTAAACCTCCCCTTTTCAGCTTGTGATGGGAAGAAATCCCCGGGAGCAAGTGGCCACATCCTGCCTTTGAGAAGGACTAGAAAAAGAAACTCTTGGAGAGGGAGTAGGGAAGACATGAGTAAAATGGAAAGGGGAGATAATTGCTGGAATTCACAGGACGTGCTACAAGGCTGGCATTTTGATGGCTTTGGTTTTGCTCGCTTGAAATTAGGCTAGGGAATGCTTCTGCTCGCTCGGTTAAAGAACCCAGAGCTGCCTGTCCTCCCTGCTTCAGCAGCGCTCTGCGCCGCTTGGTGAGCTCTTGGTTATCGGGCTGAGCTCTGCCGTCAAACTACAGTTTGGGTGGTTGTGACAAGTGCAGACCACTTTGTATCCTCTCTGCTGGGTCTGTTCTTAGTGAAACTTTATCCTTTTTGTTTTTGTTTTTCTTTTCCCCTTTCCAAAGCTGATAATAGCAATGGAAGAGCTGAAGCAATGCCGGTTGCAGCAGAGAAACATTTCAGCGACGGTCGATAAGCTAACCCTGTGTCTTCCTGGTGAGGCATCTGAAATTGCTCTTTTATTTGTGCAGCTGTTTAGTTTAATCTGGCATCTCTTTGCTTCTTTGTGCTTGTGTCTCAATGCTTGTGTGGTTTTTTTTTTCCTTCTCTTTCCAGTCCTGGAGATGTACAGCAAGCTGCGGGAGCAAATGAAATCGAAAAGGTACATTATGGGTTTTTTTTTTCTTCATAGTCTCCTGTTTGTGTTGCGAGAGTTGAAAAGCACCTCCTTGGCGATGGAGAAATTAAAGAGGTTCTCAAAAGTTAGGGCTTCAAAATGAGCCATTCCAAGTTAATGTCCTGATTTCTGGCTGGCATCTCCATGGTCCTGCTCAGCCTCCTGCCAGCACCAGGATTGCAGCGGGCTCTTGTTTTGCATTAGGCTTTTTAATTCAGGTGAATTCTCACTTTGTATTTCATAGATTTCACAGAATTAATTTAGCCCATAACACGTGAAGCACTGAGCAGTGCAACGGTGCTTGGTGCTCTGTGGGTTAGTAGCTAAATTAATTCTGTGGATGCCATAATGCAAAAAGATAATCCTGAGAGGCTCTGGTGAATGTGAATGGAAGCCAAACACCTGAGTGTGCCATCTGGGTGTGGACCCTGATCGGTGTCTGGGAGGCAAGAGAGACAAAGAGAGACTGGACACCAAGGATAGTTTGGTTAGGCAGCGTGGTAGGAGACGTGGAGAAAATATACAGCTTTATTTTGTGCCAGAAATACCAGTTCAGAAGAGTGAGCTGAGCCACAAGGACTTTGTGGCTCAGAAACCATGAGCTGTAAATCCAGGATTTTCCCACCCTGCATCTGTTGCGATGCTGAAGGATGGAACCGTGGCCTGGGAAGTTTGCGTGGCTGGGATCCTGGGGGACGGTTTGTTTAAGCAGCGTGGGACTTGGGAGGCAAGTTGTAGCCCTGGGGGTGGCAAATTGGGCAAAGAGCAGCTGCTGGAAGGAGGTCAGCCGAGAAGGCGGCAGGCTCCGGCTGAGTGCCACGCAGGGAGAGCAGTGGGAGCCGATGCCTGCTTTGTGCCTGCCATCCATCACAGAAACAATACAGAAGAAACCAGATGTTTCCAACAAGGCAATAACTAATTGGATGGGCGTATTTTTACACTTCTCCCCTCCTGCCTCTGCTGATCTCTGTGATCCTTGGACCCAGGAGCTTTGGCTGAAGAGATAAAACATCGCTCCTGAGAGTTGGGCTAGCTGGAGGAGTTGCAGGGCAGCTCATTCGGTGGCTCCCAAAGCTCTCGCTCCCTTTCTCAGGACGGCTCAGGATGGAATTGGGCAGTGTGTGGTTTGTCCAACTGCTTTTAGTCTGTTTATAGGGAACAGCAAGGGGCTTATCCGCTGACAGATGTGGGGTGGGGAGCTGGAGCTGATCACAGCGCTGTGAACTTTCGGAGGGAATCCACATGCTGCTCCGTTCCCTCGCTCTGGATAGTGTTTCCAGGGTCTGCTTCTAAGAATTGCGTCTTCCCCCACCCCCTCCACCCTCCTCTTTGGATTGGTTCATTTTGAAACAAATAGAAGTTGAAAGCCACATTTAAAGTTAATGTCAACCCCTGGCTTTCCCCCTCCCCTCCACCCCTTCTTGCTTTCTTTGTCTGGATTTGATGCCTTCATCCACCAAACACTGCACAACATATTAAACAGTTTTGTGTCTGCACCCGGTCTCACTTAACATCATTTCATGATGGCCAGCAAGGGGCTTGGTTACCAGTTTGAGTCTTGGGGTTTGAGTACACAGCCTCAGAGGAGGCTGTGAGGAGAGTTTTGGATTCGGGGTGAATGAACTCAACTCTCCCAAGGCAGACAAAGCGAGTTATGTGCTGTTTGCTGTGTGGTGCTTATGAACCCAATACAGGCGTTTGCCAAATGCAGAATCGGGGGCCATGAGCTGGAGCTGGAGCACCCATGGTTCAAACCTGGAGGAGTGACACTGCAACCAGCAGAGAGGAGAGGTGAAGAGAAGGGTCTCATCACCCTTGGGGTGACTATGACCTGGTGTTGGTTGGAGAAAAGGGTTTTGTGGATGGTTCTAATGCTTGTGAGATGGTTCCCTCGTAATTTATTTTTAACCTTTGACCAGATGTGCAGTCAGAGCAGGAGGAGGATGGTCTTACATCATCCACTGCTGTTCAGGAGAGTCCCCATATTCTAAATCCTATGGACTGCCACTTTCTGGAGGAAAAAGAGTCTTTGAGAAGAAGGATTTGCTTAGAAAAAGCATTTCCCATTTAGCCTCCTCTGTCAGGCTGTGAAGTTTGTTTTTATGCCAAAAGTAAGATAAAATGTAAGGTCATTGGACATGACCAAAGTGTAAAGGTGTGTGTTGTGCACAGGGGAGGAAATCTGAGCAATCTTGCATCTTTAAATTTGTAGGATCTATTCCTTTTAGAGTGGGGAGTTGAGGTATTTTCCACATTGCAAAGGTCATGTACCCCAGGGGTGTGACAGTAGTTGCTGGAGAGGCAGGGTCTTTGTAGAAAATACATCTGTTGGACCTCTGATTTGGGGTTTTCTATCCATAATGTTTTCATCTCTAGCTCAACCCCCCTGCTAAAGCAGGGTCTCCCACAGCAGCTTTCCAGGATCACAATGTCCAGGTGGGTTTGGAATCTATCCAGAGAAGGAGACTCCACAACCTCTCTGGGCAGCCTGCTCCAGCACCCTCACAGCAAAGAATTTTTTCCCTCATATTCAGATAGAGACTCCTGGGTTCCAGTTTGTGCTCATTGCCTCTTGTCCTGTCACTGGGCACCACTGAGGAGTCTGGCTCCATCCTCTTGCCCCATACCCTTTAGGTATTGATCAATGTTGATCATATCCCCTTTTAGTCTGCTCTTCTCCATGTCAAATTGTCCCAGTTCCCTCAGCTGCTCCTCAGAAGAATTATGCTCTAGACCCCTTACTTGTGTCCTTGCTGGTCCTTATCTGCCCATCAGAACTTTGAGTAAGGAGCTGTTGCTTGCCTTGGTCTTGCTCTGTGCTTCTTCAGTGGATAAAGTTTTCATGGTTACCTGGATGATTTGATTCCTTTCAGCAGTTGGTTCTTGGATACATTGAATTATTTGCAGTCAACACACACTTTGGAGGGGATGTGGGGTGGAAGGAGCCCTTCTGCTTTCCACATCTGCCTTGCTTGCTTCCACCAGACACTACCCTGCGCTGAAGACCCTGGAGCACCTTGAGCACACCTACCTGCCCCAAGTAAGCCACTACCGCTTCTGCAAGATCATGGTGGATAATATCCCAAAGCTGAGGGAAGAGATCAAAGAAGTTTCCATGTCAGACCTCAAGGATTTCCTGGAGAGCATCCGCAAGCACTCCGACAAGATTGGGGAGACAGCCATGAAACAGGTAGGACTCGTGGGTGCTGGAGGCTGCTTGGGAAGAGCAGAGTGGTTCACAATCTTGTCAGACAAGTTCTGCTCTTCCAGTTCCAAGGCAGTAAACTTAATTTTAAATCTTGAAGGAGTTTTGTTACTTGGTGAAGCTGGCTTGTTGTTCTGTGGTTTCTACTTGAGCTTTTATCTTCTGGTTTTTGTACCTCTGGTCCATTTGTATCATGATCTCCTGCTTGTCTTTTGCCATGAGCTCTTGGTAACCTAGAGGCTAGGAAGTGCAGCTGGGCTGTGTAACTTGTCTTTTCTGCTAAGCAGGGCAAGGATATGTGTACTGCTGTGACTGGTGGCAACTGGAAGTTCTGGTGGTACCAGTAATGTTTTCCCAGGGGGTGTTCAGCCTGGGGAAGAGAAGGCTCCAGAGAGAACTTCTGGTGGCCTTTCTGTACTTAATGTTGCCCTGGAAAAAAGGTTGGGAAGGACTTTTCACAAGGGCAGGTAGTGATAGAACAAGGGGTGATGGGTTTAAAGTGAAAGAGGGGAGATTTGGTGTAAGGAAGAAGCTCTTCACTGTGAGGGTGGTGAGCCACTGGCACAGGCTGGCTGTGGAGGATATGGATGCCACATCCCTGGAATTGTTTAAAGCCAGGTTGAATGGGGCTTCGAGCAACCTGGCCCAGTTTGAAGATGTCCCTCCTGACTGCATAGGAGTTGGGACTAGGTGATTTTTAAGGTCCCTTCCAACCCATTCTATGACTCTATGATTTGGATGTTTTTAGTTTGGCTACACATGATACAGTGAGGTGAATCTCCTCAGCCTCTCCCAAAATCCCAGTGTTTTGCTGTTTTATGAATCACAGAATTGTCAGGGTTCAAAGGACCTCAAGGACCATCTAGTTCCAACTCCCCTGCGATGGGCAGGGACACCTTCTGTTAGATGAGGTTGCCCAGAGCCACATCCAGCCTGGCCTTAAAAACTTCCAGGGATGAGGAAAACAAGGTGAAGACTCCAGAAGGGCTTCCCTTCACCCTTTGTGGGCGCAGAGTTGTCTCGGAGGTTGGCCTTGGTGGCTTTCCAGCAGTAAAGGTGGGAGGAAGTTCAGCATGCCACTGCCAGTTGCTAAAGCCACATTGGAAGCAATACTGGAATTTGAGCAATGTGCTAGGTTGATGCCTGCAGAGAGCATCATGAGGTGCTTCACTGAGGAGTGCTGAAGAGCTGAAGCTTTTGGAGCTCCGTGTTGGATGGGGTCAGCTCACAGCATTTTGCCTCAGCAAAGGGCAGGATTTCCAGTGCCAGTTATCAGCACCGCTTCTCCCCTCGCTGGGTCTTTTCCCTCGCTCTGCTGGCCGTGATTGATAGCTGCTCTGGAAGGGAGCAGAGCTGGCAGGAGGCCTGGGAGAGTCAGGGAGCTGCGATTGGCAGCTGAAGGCATTCGGTTTAAATTAGCATCATATAAATTCTTTCAAAATTGTTTGATTTCACCAGCGGGAACGGAGGAGGGTTTGATACAATGGGGAAAGGAAATGGTGTTTGTGTAACGTTACAAATCTGAGGCTGATGATGACAAGAGCTGAAAATTTCATTTTGTGATAATCAGAAGGATCTGTCTTGGAGCACTCGGAGCTGTAGCTGCGTTCCTGGCTGGCAGTCAGGGATGCGGGGAGCTCGCCGGCCTCTCTCGCTGAGGAAGCCCCTGGCGGGCTGAGGTCGAGTGAGACGTTCCTGGGGTCAGCCGGACGCAGGAACCGGGGTGGGATCTCGCAGTGCACAGCAGAGAATCCTGAGAGTCTTGCTGCACAGATGCTGAGCTCTCATTCACTCCTTCCCTCCTGGGTTCTTTCAGATCTGAGTTTTATTACCTACGGTTCTGGGGGAGTTTGCTGCGTTCCAAATATTCCTAATTACAAAGTGCTGGAGCAGATGAAAGGAGCCCTGCACACTTGAACTCCTCTTGGACTTTGGCCCTGTCAACCTGCGTGTGCGTTTTGTTTTCGTTGGTGGTTTGGGGGTTTATTTATTTATTTTGATACAGATTTATTTATTTATTTTTTTGAAAGATCTGAGCTCTGGCCTCGCCAGGAATGAATTACATCTGATTAACACTCGCTGATATCCGGAATGCGGTTTGATTATCTAGCTTAAGGTCTGAAATACGCACGGCATGTGGAGGAGGTCGCTGTGGATGGTGCCGCTTGCGAAGCATCCGGGGTAAGCTCAGGGAGTGCTGCTGCGCAGGAGGCCAAGAATAACCCAGCCAAAAGCCATTAGCGGATCGAGTTTGTCGGGGCAGCCAAAATGTCCCACGTGCCTCTCACAGACAGAGGCAAAGCAGCGCTTTTATTTTCCTTAGCGTCGCTTGGATGTGCTGTCAGAGCTGATATTTGAGAGGTGATGATCTAGTGTGAGTTGGCTCTGCTTGTTTTAAAGGTTATTTTTGCTTTTCTTACTGGCAGATGTTGGTGTCTGTGGCAGTGGTACAAGCGAGAATGTGGCCAGCAGGACCAGGGCAGGGATTGTCCTCCTGTGCTTGCTGAGGCTGCATCTGGGGTTGCTTTTGGGCCACTCACTCCAAAAAAGATGTTGAGGTGCTGGAGTGCATCCAGAGAAGAGCAATGAAGCTGGTGAATGGTCTAGAACAGAAGTCTTGTGAGGAGCAGCTGAGGGAACTGGGGTTGTTTAGTCTGAAGAAAAGGAGACTGAGGGGAGACCTTCTGTCTCTCTACAAGTCCCTGAAAGGAGGTTGGAGCCAGGTGGGGGTTGGTCTCTTCTCCCCAAGAGCAAGTGATAGGACAAGAGGATACACCTTCAAGTTGTTCTGTGGGAGATTTAGGTTGGGCATCAGGAACAATTTTTTTCCCCAAAAGGGGTTGTCAAGCCATGGAGGAGCGCCCAGGGCACTGGTGGAGTCCCCATCTTTGCAGGGATTTAAAAGCCATGTAGATGTGCTGAGGGTTATGCTTTAGTGGTGACCGGACAGTGCTGGGTTAACAGTTTGATTTGGTGAGCTTAAAAGTCTTTTCCAACCAAGATGATTCTCTGATTTTCTGACTTGTGAGCAGTGTAGTGTGAGGTTTCTCTGGGTGCATTTTCCCGCGTCTCCTTGAAGGCCACATCCCTTGGAGGCTGTGCTGATTCTGGCACCTGCCCCCCTCATGACTCCCTTTGGCAAGGTGGCCTTAATGAGGCTGTGAAAACAAAGGGTGCTCTGTCAGGCAGCTCATTTGAAGTGATGGTGATAAGCAGAGATTGCCAGGCAGTGATTCCAGCATGATGGGGAAATCCTGTCCCTTCCCTGTGCTTCCTACTAAGTGCAAACACGTGCCCAGCACCCCAGGCCACATGAGCCAGGCAGGGGACCAAAGGACCTTGTGTTGGTCTCCAGATAACTGCCCAGTGGCCGTTCGATGGCCTGGGAAAATGTGGAGAAGTGCAGTTTGTGTGGTGTTCTTAATTATCCTCATCCCTGACGTTTTATGTCATCTTCTGCAGTGCATATGGAAACTGTTTTTGCTTTGTATGCCTCTTGTAGAGTGAGTTAGGTTTTACTGCCTTTTCTCTGGACGTGCCACGCAGGGAATGGCCTTCTGCTAGGTGCCAGCGCTCTGGCAGCGGTCGGTGAGCTCCAGAGGGCACAGGAGCCCTGTGCAAGGCTCCCATCTCCCCTGCCACGTGGGCTGCATTTGCTGGTGCCAAGTCTGGCCTTACCCAGGCTGCTTGGAAGAGGCCTGCATCCGCTCGCTCCGCGGGGGTCTGGCTTTATCCGCACGCCCCAGGACTTCCACAGGCACCCTTGGAGCTGAGCTTGCCTGTGGTTTAAGCGGTGTCTCGTATTCCGGAGGTTTCCTTTAACAAGCACAACAAGTCATAATAACGGTGTTTATTAAAAGCAAGGAGATTTTATAGGCTTGGGTGCAGGCAGGAGAGCCCTTTGATAAGGTCAGTCTGGTGGCTGGGTATGTGGTGACTATTTACACAGCGGAGAGGGGATAAGGGGATGGTGCTTTCCCCTTCTGGGCAGGTTTGGAAAGAGGAAGCTTATTTTCTAGTAAAATTCAGTAACGAGACCTTCTTAATCTTGGATACTGCTGCTTGTCTACTTGTTATATTAAAGTATTGTGAGAGGAAATACATCTTCTGGGGCTGTTTAGATTGGAAGTCTGATGGCCAGCTATGGTCTCAGCTTTCAGGGTTGTAGGGAAGAGGCTCTCAAATGAGGCTGGGTGAAGTGGGATCCTGTAACCCAGTGGAGAAATGATTCACACCCTCTGGTTGCTGAAGAGGTGATGCAGACTAACCTGTGTGAGCTCTAAGATGCCTTCACACAACTCTGGAGCTGGATAGGATCCCTGCATAGCTGCTGAGGGAGCTGGTGGAATTGCTCACCAAGGCACTTTGCATCATTTATCAGCAGCCCTGGCTAGCCAGGAGGTCACAGGTGATTCGAGGTTAACAAATGTGACACCCATCCACAAGAAGAGCCAGAAGGAGGATTTGGGATGCTGCAGGCCTGTCGCTCTGGTGGTGGTGCCAGAGAATGTTACAGAGCAGATCGTCTTGAGTGCCGTTACGCAGCATGTAAAGGGCAGCCAGGTGGTCATGCCAGTCAGCATGGGTTTGTGAAAGCCAGGTCCTGCTGGCTAACTTCATCTTCTATGACAAGGTGGTCCCCTACGTGGATGTCTTCTACCTGGAGTTTCCTAAAGCCTTTGAGGTTGTTTTCCTGGTGAAAATAACTGCTCATGGCTTGCATGGGTGGACACTTCACTGCCCAGGGTAGTGATGCAGTCCCCCTCCCTGGAGGTGTTTAAAAGACATGTGGACATGGTTTAGTGATGCCCTGGCAGTGCTGAATTAATGGTTGGATTTGATCATCTCAAAGGACTTTTCCAAACAAAATGATTCCATGCTTCTAAGAGCTTTGGCAAATGTTTGTTGTCAGAAGCACTGAATGTATTTACACCTGTCCTCTTCCCTCCTAACAAGAAAGGGATGGCCAGAGGAGTGACCCCTGTTGGTCACTAATTCTCAGCATCCTTTGCTTAACCACTGACAATTTCCTTGGAAAAAAACTACTAAAAAGGTTTTTGTTTTGCACTGGATTAAAATTGCAGAGCAACCTTTAATAACTCCCTAGTTTTTCATTAGAACTTGGCCCTGGAAACTGTTTTCTTCCTAGAACCATGGAATGGTTTGGGTTGGAAGGGACCTTAAGTAGTATCTAGTTCCAATTCTCCTGCCATGGGCAGGGACACCTTCCACTGGATCAACAACTCTTAACATGTTGAATGTCATCTCGATGGGGACTGAAGTAATCTCTTGCTGTTTCATTTGGAAGCCTTTTGAGACAGATCCTCCCGAAGTGTCTGCATTTGTTAAGTCAATCTGCCTGCTCTGGTCTTGACTCAGTGGTGATTGTGATGGGTTTTGAAGATGAGATGTGAGAGAATCTTGGAGAGGTTGGGAAAACCTCATTGTGGCCTTTCAGTACTTAAAGGAGCATGTTGGAAAGATGAGAACAGCCTTTCCAGAAGGGCCTGTTGTGTCAGGACAAGGGGTGATGGTTTGAAACTAAAAGGGAGATTTAGACTGGAGAGAAGGAAGGAAGTCTTCACTATGAGGGTGGTGAGACTCTGGTCCATGTTGCCCAAAGAGGTGGTAGGTGCCCTGTCCTTGGAACCATTGCAGGTCAGGTTGTCTGGGGCTCTGAGCAAGCTGCTGTAGTTGCAGATGTCCCTGCTGACTGCAGTGGGGTTGGACTGGATGAGCTTAAAAGATCTCTTCCAACCCAAACCATTTTTGCAATTCTGTGACATCCCAGTGCTGTTTAGCCAGAGCCAATGTGGTGGCTTTGTACCTGAGTGTGTGATGCTCTTTTATCCCTGCTTTGCACATTCAGGCTGGAGCTTACCTTCAGGAGCTGAAGTGGTACCCAGCGAGCTCTCTTAGGGCTGGAGGATGCTTGGATGCTTTGATAAAGGGTGAAAACTGGGGAGAGGTTGGGTGGAACTCAGCAACCTGGTCTAGAGGAAGGTGTCCCTGCACATAGTTGGACTAGCTGATTGTTAAGGTCTTTTCAAGCTCAAACCTTTTTTTGAGACGAGGAGGAGGAGGAGGTGGAAGAGATGCAAATTATTTTCAGGACCGGTAACATTTTTTGAATGTGGCTCTGAAGTGAATTGTCAAGCCAGGAGCTGGAGGTTAAATCTGATCCCTCAGCTTCCTGGTGGGTGTGGGAATGGAGAGGCCATGGCAGCTGGACAAGTTTGGATTTAGCATCTCGGGTCGCGTTAGATGGGGCAGCCGCTTGATGGGAAAAGCAGCTGAAGGCACTGCTGTAGGGGGTGGACTGAAGGCCAACAGTGCATGTGGGCCATGCTGGGGAGGTGCTGATGGGGCTATGTGCAGATGTAAGCAGGTTTCTGTTCCCCAGAGCACGTTGTTTGAGGTCTTTCTACTTCCTTGTGCTTTAATTCTCCTTCTCCCCACATCACATAATTTGAGCGCAAATGTGCTTATTATCATAAAAGAACGTTTTATTCCAGTGTTTCCTGGCCTTTCTGGGGCAGGTTTCTCTGTTTATTTAAGAGGAATTCTGTGCCTTTAAGTCTGCATTTAAAATTTATACTCCATAGGAACTTTATTAATAAATGCATATTCCTCTGAAGTCTTTTTTATGACCTCAAAAATGAAACTGCTAAATCATGGCCTTTTTTATTTCAACATGTGTATGACTAATGGCCACAGGGACTGTGGGATCCCCAGCAGCATATCCAGTGTGTGTTCTGTGGACGTGACTGCATCATGAAATCAGGAGTTTAACTGCAGGGCCCTCATTTGCTGGACCAGCTTTTTCATGGTATAGGATCATAAAATTATTAAGGTTGGGAAAGACCTCCAAGGTCATTAAGTCCAACCATTAACCCAGCACTGCCAGGTCACCACTGAACCATGTCCCTCAGCGCCACATCTATGTGGCTTTGAAATCTCTCCACCACTGCCCTGAGCAACCTCTTCTAGGACTTGACAGCCCTTTTGGGGAAGAAATTGTTTCCAATAGCCAACCTAAGCCTCTGCTGGCACAACTTGAGGCTGTTTCTTCTTGTCCTGTCCCTTGTTCCTTGGAAGAAGGGACCAGCCCTCACCTAGCTCCAACCTCCTTTCAGGGACTTGTAGAGAACACAAAGGTCTCTCCTCAGCCTGCTTTGCTGCGGGCTGAACAACCTCAGTTCCTTTGGATGCTTCTCACAAGACTTGTTCTTTAGACCCTTCAGCAGCTTTGTTGACCTTCCTTGGACATGCTCCAGCACCTCAATGTCCTTTTTGGAATGAGGGGCCCAAAAAACTGAGGTGCAGTCTCACCAGTTCTGAGTAGGGGGGACAATCCCTGCCCTGGTCCTGCTGGCCACACTATTGCTGATCCAAGTCAAGGTGCTGTTGGCCTTCTTGGCCACCTGGGCACACACTGGCTCATGTTCAGTTGCTGACGACTAACACTCCCAGGTCCCTTCTGCCAGGCAGCTTGGAGTGTTCATGGGGGTTGTTGTGACCCAAGTGGTGGACACAGCATTTGGCCTTGGTGAACGTAAGCTCATCAGTCCAGCCTGTCTAGATACCTCTGTAGAGTCTCCCTGCCCTGCAGCAGATCAGCTCTCCTGCTTAACAGTGTCATCTGCAGACTGTCTTCAGGGCCAGAGCCTCAAGCACCTCCCTGGGCAACCTGTTCTAACAGACAAGGGAATTTTAGAAAGCCTGAGGAAAGCGCAGTGCTAAGTTGAGGCCTCATCACTCCTCCTTTGGAGCCCTTGGTGATTGCTCTTACTGGGGAAAAGTGGCACCGTTCCACTTCTTCGGCTCACCTTGGACCGCGGGCGCTCAGCGCTGTGATTTTCACTGCTCTTGCTCCTCCTGGTTTTAATTAGGCAGCTCATTAAGTGCTGTAAGGGAAGGAGCTGCCCGGCGCACAGCTCTCCCGCGGACCTGCCAGCTTCGGAGGTGAGACAGTGCGGATAGACCTCAGACTAATAAACCAGGTTGTGTGCCTGCTTTGGGGTGTGGGAAAGGATGTGGGAGGACCACGAGGGTCTGGACGGGACGGCCGTGTCGGGGGAGGTGCCGGAATTAAGGCTCGCTCAAAAAGTGCTGGGAATAGCTCCCGTCAGGATGCTGCTGCCCAGGATGGTAAATTCTTCAGTTTTTGTTTGGCTGTCTCAGGCTCATTGTAATATAGCTGCTAATAAGCCTTTGAAATTAACTGTGTTTTCCTTATTTTTCCTGTTAAGAAATTCCTGGAGTGGTTTTGGTATTGGATTCCTGTGCTGCACATGGGGTAGTTTGATCTCTCTGTACTCTCTCCAGCTGGTGAAGACTCTCCCTGTTGTGTACATGGGAGAGGAGCCGAGGATGTTTTGGGAGCCTGGCACTGCTGGTGTAACGGAGCCCTCTGGGACTCTCTCATAACTTCACCTGAGGATGTGGCAGATTGTTAATGCTGTTGTGAAAATGTCCTTGTGGCAGCCCCAGCCTGACTGATGACGTGAAGGGAGCAAAGGCTGCTGGGCAATGCTGCAAGAAGCTGATGGACTTCCACACACCAATGAGCCTGGTGACACTAGCCAGGGGCATGCACTTGGGCCCCAGGCATGGCACTTTGAGCACTGGCAGCCCTCCTTCCCCTCTACTCTGCTTTCATAAGGCCATTTCTGAAGTTCTGTGTCCAGGTCTGGGTTTCCCATTTCCAGAGGGACAGGGAACTACTGGAGTCCAGCAGAGGCTGCAAGGATGCTGAGGGGCCTGGAGCGGCTCTGTGAGGAGCAAAGGCTGAGAGCCCTGGGGCTGTTGAGCCTGGAGAAGAGCAGCCCCAGATCAATGCTCAGCAAGAGCTAAAGGTTGGGGGAAAGAGGATGGGGCCAGACCCTTTTCAGTGGTGCCCAGAGACAGGACAAAGGACAACAGGCACAGACTGGAACCCAGGAGGTTCATCCTAAGAATGAGGGATAATTTCTTTCCCATGAGGGTGCCAGAGCACTTGCAGCAGGATCCCTGGGGAGTTGGTGGAGTCTCCTCTAGAGAAATTCCAAACTCACCTGGCCATTGTGATCCTGGGCAAGCTGCTGTGGGTGACAAGCTGCTTCCGGTGTGCCGGAAGATGAGCCGCCGGGGCAGACGGCCAGCCTGGATGGGCAATGAACTTTTAATAGAACTTAGGGAAAAAAAGAGGGTGTATCATCTTTGGAAGAAAGGGGAGGCAACCTACAGAATGTTTAGGGATGTTGCTAGGTTGTGTAGGAAGAAAATTAGGGAGGCAAAAGCCCATTTAGAACTTAGACTGGCCTCTGCTGTGAAGGACAACAAAAAGTCCTTCTATAAATACATCAATAGCAAGAAGAAGGGCAAGGACAACCTCCACTCCTTGGTTGACACGGAGGGGAACGTTGTAACAAAGAATGAGGAAAAGGCAGAGGTACTTAACACCTTCTTTGCCTCAGTCTTCACTAGCAGGGCAGAACGTCTTCCAGACAGCTGGCCTGCAGAGCTGGCAGAAGGAGCCAGAGAGCTGCATAGTTTCCCACTGCTCCAAGAGGAAGTTAGAGATCTACTGAGCCGCTTGGACCCCCACAAGGCCATGGGACCGGATGGGATCCATCCTAGGGTGCTGAGATTGCTGACAGATGAGCTGTCCAAGCCACTTTCCATCATTTTTCAGCAGTCCTGGCTCACTGGAGAGGTCCCAGAAGACTGGAAGCTGGCCAACGTGGTGCCCATCCACAAGAAGGGCCGGTTGGATGAGCCAGGGAATTATAGGCCTGTCAGCCTGACCTCAGTGCCAGGCAAGATTATGGAACGGGTCATCTCGAGTGCGATCACACAGCACTTACAGGATGACCAGGGGCTCAGGCCTAGCCAGCATGGATTTAGGAGGGGCAGGTCCTGCCTGACCAACCTGATCTCCTTCTATGATCAGGTGACCCGCCTGGTGGATGTGGGGAGGCCTGTGGATGTGGTCTACCTGGACCTCAGCAAGGCCTTTGACACAGTCCCCCACAGCAAACTCCTGGCCAAGCTGGCAGCCCGTGGCTTGGACAGGAGCACACTGCGTTGGGTTAGGAACTGGCTGGAGGGCCGAGCCCAGAGAGTGGTGGTGAATGGTGCCACATCCAGCTGGCGGCCTGTCACTAGTGGTGTGCCCCAGGGATCAGTACTGGGCCCCATGCTCTTCAACATCTTTACTGATGATCTGGATGAGGGCATTGAGTCCATCATCAGTAAATTTGCAGATGACACCAAACTGGGGGCAGCAGTTGATTTGCTGGAGGGCAGAGAGGCTTTGCAGAGGGACCTCGACAGGCTGGACAGATGGGCAGAGTCCAATGGCAGGAGATTTAACACATCCAAGTGCTGGATTCTGCACATTGGCCACAACAACCCCAGGCAGTGCTACAGGCTGGGGTCAGAGTGGCTGGAGAGTGGCCAGGCAGAGAGGGACCTGGGGGTACTGGTTGATGGTAGGCTGAACATGAGCCTGCAGTGTGCCCAGGCAGCCAAGAAGGCCAATGGCATCCTGGCTTGCATCAGGAACAGTGTGGCCAGCAGGAGCAGGGAGGTCATTCTCCCCCTGTACACTGCACTGGCTAGGCTGCACCTTGAGTACTGTGTCCAGTTCTGGGCCCCTCAGTTTAGGAAGGATGTTGACTTGCTGGAACGTGTCCAGAGAAGGGCAACAAAGCTGGTGAGGGGTTTGGAACACAAGCCCTATGAGGAAAGGCTGAGGGAGCTGGGGTTGCTTAGCCTGGAGAAGAGGAGACTGAGGGGTGACCTTATTGCTCTCTACAACTACCTGAAGGGAGGTTGTAGCCAGGCAGAGGTTGGTCTCTTCTCCCAGGCAGCCAGCACCAGAACAAGAGGACACAGTCTCAGGCTGCGCCAGGGCAGGTTTAGGCTGGATGTTAGGAAGAAGTTCTACACGGAGAGAGTGATTGGCCATTGGAATCGGCTGCCCATGGAGGTGGTGGAGTCACCTTCACTGGAGGTGTTCAGGAGAAGACTTGATGGGGTGCTTGGCTGTATGGTCTAGTTGTTGGGTGGGTTGGATTGTTTGATGGGTTGGACGCGATGATCTTGAAGGTCTCTTCCAGCCTGGTGTATTGTATTGTATTGTATTTTTTTTTTTAAGGATGACACTGCCTTAGCAGGGAGCTTGGACTCAACGATCTCCAGAGGTCCCTTCCAAACTCCACCTTTCTGTGGTGCTGTGAAACAGCAGCCATCACTTCTTTGCTGATGGGCTGACAGCGATGAGGAAGTGAATGGCTCATGTGAAACAATTTGAGGTCACCAGGGAGTTCTGGTGTCCGGGTTGCTAATGAGATGAAAATGCCTTAGTGTTTTCTGGCAGTAGAGGTACAGTGGCTCAGTTTTCAGGGTGAAGACTGGAGAGCTGTGCTGTGCAGCTTGCCCTTTGCATGACACTCCTGGAGAAATTGCAAACGGGTGTCCACAGGAATCGCCAACTGAATTCCTTCAGCAACCCAACGCTGCCCTTGCATCAGGGTGTTTTTAAACATGAAGCTCTGCTGACAGGCTCAGGTCATTTAAGCCTCTCAACATATTCTTCTAATTCGCATCTAGAGCAAATTTAGAACAGCTTTCAGTTGTGGGTAAAGAATGCACTTCACTTTCTGCAGGACAGCTCAGCTTAGCTTGGTTTGTCTTCCCTGTCTTCTTCTGGAGTTGGGCAGGTTTCTGCAGGTGGACAAGGTAGGGATGTCTCAGACACACTGTTGTGTTTGTTTGCCTTGACAAGTCTTTGTCTGCTGTGATCTGAGTGTGGCTCATCATTGCAAACATAGTCTGAAAATGACACTGTTGTAGTGTTTCAAAGGCTGGGTTTTGCTGAGGAATCAAAATCTCTTGAGTGAGAGGGGAATGCCCTCCACAGCAGGGAATTTGAAATACAGGAGGACTGATACCGTGCTTTAGCCCTGCAGGATGGAAGTGTCTGTGCTGAATCACCCCAAAGAATGAAGGTGGAAGTATTATGTGTGGTTGTCCTGATCTCCAGAGGTTGGATCCCATAAGATGGGGTTCTAACAGCAGAGAAGAAGTGGCACCCTAAAAATGCACCAAGAATATCCTTGATTGCTGCAGTCACTTGTAACTGGGAGAAGAGACTGATCTCCACCTAGCTCCAACCTCCTTTCAAGGGAGTTGTAGAGAGCTAGAGGACTCCCTTGAGCCTCGTTTTCTCCAGAAAGGACAATTGCAGTTTCTCACAAGAGTTATGCTCTAGACCCTTCACCAGCTTAATTGTTCTTCTCTAGATCTACTCCAGCTCTTCCATGTCCTTGTAGTGCTGAGCCTCCTGTAATGTGGTTCTACTGAGTTCCATATCACTGCTAACAGCTCTATGTCCTAACCCTTACAATCATCTTAGTGCTTTGCACGTGGCAGCCTGCTGAGGGAGGTGTCTGCCATCCAGCACTTGGTGGGCAGAAGGACTGATGTGGGGAGGCTCAGGGAGAGGCTGGTGATGTCTGGTTTGGAGATAAGGAGCTGTTGGCTCTGGTGAGGCTGGAAGGAGGCTGCCAGTTACGAGGTGCAAACAACCTTGGTCCTCTCTACCTTCTCGGGGTCTGGCGGATGCCGACGCTCCTTTTCACTGCAAGCCTTTTTCTTCTCAGCCCCTTTTAACACTGTTTGTAGTTCTGCTAAGCCATAAAACAAGCACCCTGGGAGTTCTGCTCCTAAGCAGACAGCAGTATAAACAAACACCCCATACCGTTCTCCTGGCGCTCCAGCCTCCAGGAGCCGTGTTTGCAGCTCTGACCCCGCAACCTTTCCTCCGGTTGGCAGCGTGCTGGCGTTGACAGTTCCAATGGTTCAGCCAGAGTTGAAAGATAATTGCTGGAGGAGCAGTGGCCGGGCTGGTATGTGTTATTCAGCAGGACCCCCTTGAGGCCAGGCTTCGAATCTGGTGCACATTTCAAAGCATGTGTTAAACTTGATGTGATACTGATTCGAACGGAGGGGCTTTGGGGTGAATTGGCAGGGCGCTGCCATCGCGGCCGCCAAGCGACACGCGAAGAAACGGCTGGGTGCAGCACGGGGCTCGGGGACTTGTCGCAGCAGAATCAGGCTCTGCAGGGGAGACGGCTTCGTTGGGGTGGCTCTTCCTATGTGGTGCACTTACAGGTCCTGTGTGAGCCCTATGCTCATACAATGTTTTCATGTAAAGCCTTTTTATTTTCAAACCCATATGGAAACAATACTGCTGCCTCCTCGCCATGGCCTTCAGCTTGGCATTTCCACGAAGCAGATGTCAGGAAGCGAGGGGATAAATGAAGGCAGGTACCATCAAACCCAGGCTTGAGCAGAGCAGGCGGGGTGTACTCACTGGTTTAGGGATGCAGCAACATTGGGTGTTCAGAAATTACAGGTAGTGGAAGGGTCTCCAGCACCACTATGGTCCCTCTTTGGGTCCGTGCCTTCAGTGAGGAGACACTTTGGTGTGTCATTATCCTTACAAGATGATCTTTAAAGGTCCCTTTGAATCCAAAAGCATTCTAGGGTTTTGTGATCTCAGTGGTGCCTTAATAGGCTAGCTTCAGAAGCTTCCTCTGAGATGCACAGAGGGTTAATTTTGTCAAGATGAGCCTGCATTGCAGGCTGTTGGACCAAGCTCTCACTTGTGCCTTAGTTGCAGAATTGGAAGGAAAATGTAGGTTCTGATGTTGTCCCATCTCTGCTGTTATATACAGAATCCCAGCATGGCAGGGGTTGGAAGGGACATCTGGAGGTTGTTTAGACCAACCCCCATGCTAAAGCAGGGTCACCCCCAGCAGACTGCCCAGAATCATAGTGTCCAGGCATGTTTGGAATCTCTCCAGAGAAGGGGACTCCACAACCTCTGTGGGCAGCCTGCTTCAGGGCTCCAGCATCCTCACAGCTGGAAGTTTTTTTTTTCTCATGGGTGTCTTGTCTGCTTTTCCACTTGTATGTGGATTTACGTGGATCCTATGCTAGCTTGCTCCTTTGTTCACCCATTAAAAATGAGCAGAGCTTTCCTTCTTGGAGTGTCTTCTGCTCTGGGGTGGTTTTGTAGCTCTCAGTAGCTGTTTGGAAGCTGTTGAGAAGCTGTTCCTCTTCGACGGTAGGCGTCAGTGTTTCCAGCCAATGATAGAAACACTTTCCAGTAAGACACGATGCTGAGTGTTGGGGCTTTGCTGGGGATTGTCAGCCTTTCCAGCACCTAATCCTTGGATGTTTCTGGTGACTGGCAGCTTTGAACATCTTAACTGTCGTGACTTTGTTCAACAGTGTCATTCCTCTTTACGAGAGTGTTACCAAGAACAGCACAGATTGCACAAAGGAGAGACCATGAGAGAGAAAAGCAATTTTTGCCACATGAGCTGGTTTGGGGTTGCGTAAGCTGGGCTGTGTGGGCACCAGCTGATGTGGCTCATGAGGTGGAACCATGTTTACTTTTCAAATAACTTTTTGTCCTTCCTGTTAACTTCCCCACTGCAGCCAACCCACTCTGTCTAGTGTGAGGTGTCCCTGCCTGTGGCAGAGGAGTTGGAAATAGATGATCCCTGAGGTCCCTTCCAACCCTAACAGTTCTGTGAGCCTATGATTCTTTTCCATTGGCCAGTGTGTCTGTGGATGTTCAGGTCTTCTCTGGGTGGTTCTTGTGACAGAAGTGGATTGTTGGAATATTAATGAACAGATTTGCAGGGAAAGGGAATTTGTGTTCTCTGCATCCAAGGAACTAATTGTATATGAATTTGATGTATGCCTAAGTTCAAATGCTGTCTGGATGTCTCCTCCTTGTGCTGTCCCTGCCAGTGATGCGTGTCAACCTTTTAAATAACTTTTTAATTGTAAGAAAGCTGCCAGAGGTGGCTTCTGGTTTACTTCAGAGTTGGTGACACTGCCTTTAAGCTGCCTCTGGCCCTCGGAGGTTGAGTTAACCTCGTGGTGTCCAGCAAGGTTGTACCCATGGCACGTAATATCTAGAAGCACTTGGCACAGACCACACAAAATCTGGTTTAGTTCCAGTGAGCAATATTTGACATGCAATTAAAAGGCTACAAGCTTTGCTAGCTCTTATAAATTTCTTTTGCAAGTGTGGCTGGTAAAGTCCAGTTTTATGAGCCACCTTTGCATGCTTTATTTTCTTTAAACAGAGACCTTGGCCCTGTAAACCTGACTTATAAAAATTTAACATATCAGATGTTATTGAAGTATCTTTACAGCCCTCTGCTGTTGTTGCAGCTGCAGCTTTGATAGCTTTTATTTGCAGCTACTGCAGAGCTAATTTCGTGTGTGAGCTTGCGTGGGGGGCATGGATGTGTCCACACAGAAATAACTTCTGTGAGGTTCCCAGGGAGGTCTCTACAGGTGGAATGGGACAGGGCATGGTGTTAAGGTCAAGAGGCCATTCCCTGAGCTTCAGAAAACATACACAGACCTCAGAGTCCCCCATACACAGACTCGGAGTCCCCAGCCAAAGGATGCTCAGATATTTGTTAGGCTTTTAGTTCGCATCTCCTCTGCTCTTGATGGGTTCTTTTTTTGGGGTGTCAACTTGATTTGTGCTGTTGCCACCTTGGAAAGGAAGTGGCCCTAACCTCCTGTAGACTGAGTAGTTTTTGAGTACTTGAGGAATATGCACTAGAAAAGAAGACGACTGCTTGTGGTGCTGTGCATGTGAACCTTATGCGGGACAGATGCCCTTCTCTGTGCTGCTGGGGGAAAGCTTGTGTGAAGCACTAGGACTTGCGTGCTCCATCACAGTCAAGGACCATAGAATGCATAGAAAGGTTTGAGTTGGAAGAGACTTCTAAAGGAAATTTAGTCCAACCCCCTACAGTAATCAGGGACATCTTCAGCCTGAGCAGGTTGCTCAGAGCCTCAAACAACCTGACCTGGAAAGGTTCCAGAAGTGGGGCATCTCCCACCTCTCTGGGCAACCTGGGACAGTGTCTCACCATCCTCAGTGTAAAGCATTCCTTATTCCTCCTTTCCAGTCTGAATCTCCCTCTTTGAGTTTCAAACCATCACCACTTGTCCTGCCACATCATTGCTGTGGTCTCCTCTGTCCCTGCTCCAACAGGTCCCTGTCTGTGCAGTGCTGAGGACTCTAGAGCTTGCTCCAGCACTTTGTGTGGGATCTGAGCAGAAGGGCAGAATCCCCTCCCTGCCCCTGCTGCCCATGCTGTAGGACACAGCTGGCTCTGGGCTGTGAGCGCATGGTGCCAGCTCATGTCCGGCTTCTCACTCACCAGTACTGCTAAGCAGGAAGGACTCGTGGTGAGAAACCTTGGGCATTAGCTTTGTGACCCTGCTGGAAGTCACACTTGCCCATCCCTCGAGCTTTGTGTGCTGGGCCTCAGATGGGGAGATCCTTGAATGATATCATTGTCCTGGAATGCAAACTTAACCGATCCAGCGAGACTTGGATCAGCTCTCCTGCGAGCACAGACAATAAAAGCTGGTCTCCTGCAGAGGGAGGATGGGGTTTATTGTGGGTGCACGTGGCCCAGGTCTGGCTCTACTTGCCTGTTTTATAGAAACCTCTAAAATGTGAGAGCCCTACCAGGTGTCCTGAGGCATTTGGGCTTAATTCTGAAACTCTCTGTGGGATGATGGCCAAGGACTGGACATCACACTGGAGACAGTCTCATAAGCATCTTCTTTGTTACGTGAAGCTCAGCCAACAGCATTCTGCATTCTCTTCAGCTGCTCTCTGTGTATTACATCATACCTGATTCTGGTCAGGAAAGATCTGCCCTGACCTTAGACTTTCCTGGAGGTATAATTTGCCTTTTTTAGATTAATGAAGTCATGACTGGGTTGCAGTTGAGCTGACTCAATTTTTCTTTTGTCTTCCTTTGAAGAGCGTGGTTGCTCCTGGCTAATGGTGCTTACAGAATCCCAGAACTGCCAGGGTTGGAAGGGACCCCAAGGACCATCTAGTTCCAACCCCCCTGCCATGGGCAGGGATGCTTTCCACCAGATCAGGTTGACCAGAGCCACATCCAGCATGACCTTAAAAACTTCCAGGGATGAGGCTTCCATCACGGGGCTTTACTGCCTGAGCTGTGGCTCTCCAGATTGTTCCATACAAGCCAAATGGATTACTTTTTAATTTTTTGTTATTTTTTGGGTGTATTTCCTCAAAACTGCTGATTTTGAGTGTCCTTTCCTCTTCTCTTCCCACACCAGTCATAAAACCCTCTTGTGTGACGTGCTTTTAACATACTAGTGATTTCACTCCTAGTCAGAGACCCTTGTGTCTCGAACATCATCCGAGTTGGGGAAAATCAGCTTTTCTGCCCCAGAAACCTCCAGGAGCTGCTGATCAAAATGCTGAGAGACTCAGACCTCTGTGCAGGCTGCCACTGGAATGAGAAGTCAGTAGTCTGCGCTGGGGTGGGACAGCTTGGGTGCAGCTGAGCCTTGCCACCTTTATCAGCACCGAGGAACTCTTTGGAGATGTTCAGTGATTTAATTTTTTTCCCTCCTCCCCGCCCCGTATTTATTTGGGTTTTTTCCTCCTTTTTTAAGCCAAATTCCTGTCGTTTGCTGCTTCCTGGCCCCGATGATTTCTGATTGACTTCAAAAATAATACTCAAAAACAATGCCCTGTGTAGATTAAGCTGCTGAAATGCCTCCAAGGCGTTGTTTATAGGTCTGTGTTCCTTCTTTGCTGAGGGAAAGTGAGTCCTTTAATGTCTTCCATATTTCCCAAATCTCTCCAGCTTGGATACAAAGTACTGTGGCATTGAAGATGCTTTTTGCTTTTAAGGGGAGAGGCTGATGGAAACCTTGGCAGATGTGGCTGTGCCTCTGCCTCTGAAGGCCAGTGTAACATGTCTGAAAGGTTCAGGATCAATGCTGTTTGGAACTGGAGGCCTCAGAGCTGCAGAATGTGCTGTAGATGAGTCTAGGGAGAGGTTTTTTGGGGGGAATAGGGATGAGACAGAACAAGCTTTGCAGGCTCCAAGGAGAGCAGCTGTTTCTGAAGCTCTTAGGAGCACGCTCTGCTTCCTCTTTGCCTTATAAAACTTTATGGCACAATGCAGGTCACTGCTGCTCCAGCTCTGATCTTCTACCATCTTCAGAGGAAAGCAGAGCTGCCACTAATGGCATGGCAGTCCTCAGTCCTGGGAATGGACACTGCTCCATCATCTCATCTCTGTGTTCCTGCCAGCTGTCACTGGAGTTTGTGGTGTAATTCGTGTTCCAAGATATTTCTGTTTCATTTCCCAGTGGCTGGGGGGAATTGTTAACCTTCTCAGTTTCTACAGCAACTGAAATGCTCTTTTGGAACTGAGGGCTTCCCTGTCTTCTCTCCTTCACCATTCCCCTTGCAAGAGACACCCATGTGAAGCCAGATCTTGAGGGACACATGAGCATGCTTCGTGGTCAGGGGTGCTGCCACTGCACTGGCCACCAGGCTGTTCATGGAATGTTTGGTGGTTGTTGGTTTTTGGCTTAGGTTGGTTGTATTTTATTTATTTATTTTTAAATTAATCCTGTGGAATATTAAGCTTTGATTATAGTCTTATGTTGGGAAACAAAGGTTACTGCTAATGCTGACATCCTGATCACTTCTTTCCTTGTTCTTCCATTAGTTGGATGCTATGTTATCACAAACTGGTTTGGGTTGGAAGGGACCTTAAAAACATCTTGCCCAACCCCCTGCTAAAGCAGGGACATCATCTACTAGAGCAGGTTTCTCCAAGCCCTATGCAACCTGGCCTTAACCACTTCTAGGGTCAGGGTACCCACAGCTTCTCTGGGCAACATGTTCCAGTGTTTTGCCAGTCTCTTACTGAGGAACTTTTTCCTGGTATGTAATCTAAATTTGCATTGTTCCAGTTTAAAGCCATCACCTCTTGAGCCTTCTATTCCTAGCTTCTCTGCTTTAGGAAACAGGAAGAAGGATCATTCATAGGCTAAGTATGTCTTCAGTGTATGTAGGCTGGACACTGCCTGTGATTCCCCTTTATAAAAGGAGTACTTTCTCTGCTTCTGGTAGGCACTGGGTTCTCTTCAGGCCTTCCTGTCTCCTCCAGAGAGAGGCAGAGTACAATTCCATAGACAGAAACAAGTGCAACTCTGGTCAAGCTCCTTGATGGCCAGTACAGAGGCAGCAATTTATGTAGTTGTTTGGAATTCTGCAGACAGTCAGACAGGGTGGAGAGCCTCAGGGTGATCTGTTGTCTCCCACACTTTGCTGCTGTCTGACTGTGGACAAGTGGTTGCCATCCAAAAGTTCAGAAAGATGTCACAAGCTGATGTGCAGATGAGGAGCTGATGTGAATTCCATGTTAGTACCATCTCTGAAGTCATGCTGATGCTTGGGTGATGGAGATAGATAAGGATGGAAGTAAGAGGCTGTTGACAGTAGTTCCCTGGCAGGATTATGTAGTTGTTCAGTAGTTCCAAAATAACAAAGACAAGTCCATAAATGAAAACTCTATCTCTCAGCATAAGTGCTGATCTAAGGAGTCTTGCATGGATTCAGGTTCTTTCTCTACACTGTGCTGTTGGCAGAGCACAGATATGTTAACTGGCACCACAGGTATTGCATATCAAATGAAATGGTCTAAGTGAGAAATGCTCCATTTTTAAGCAGTCTTTAGGCTTGAGCCTAAATGCTACCATTCCCCCCCCCCCCCCCCCCCCCCCCCCCCCCCAGTTTCAGAGTGTTTTCATTCCACTAAAAAATAGTAATGAAAATTTACTTGTAGCTGGTAGCCAGTTTATGGTACAGCAGAAGAGAGATCGGGGGAAAGGCAGTGTGTAGGGGTGTGTCTGGGACCGAGACTGAATGTGTGAGATGTTGTAATAGCAGCTTTAGGAGAGGAGTTGGTGATAACCACCCCTCTGGAGTCTCAGCTTTCTGGGTAATTCTGAGGAAAGCTGACAGTTGTATGCACAAGTTCAGGCTTGTATATCCAGTACCTGGTCAAAGGATGGGGGGAGCGATGGGAGAGGTAGGCAGTTCCACAGCTACTTTCCTATTTTGGCATTGGGCTTGGTCCTAAAGAAAATCCCTTTGAGCTGAAGAAATCCCTTTTGGACTAATTTGCCTGAAGCAGAAGTGTAAGGGTGCTCTGAGATGGTGTGGCTCAGGGTTGCTTTACCCACCAAGGACTCATCTCGGATTATTAATGCTCCTGGTCACTAAGCTGGGGATTTTCATCAATCTAATAACTTCATGATTATTCTTTTCTTTTGCATTCTAAAAATCACCAGCAGAAATTTCACCTCAACACATCTGAAATACAGAAGTTACCTAAGCTAGAGCAGAGGGAGCCTGTCTTGGTGAAGGGCCCCAGGGTTGCTCTCATGGGAGGTACTCTTTATTCCTGTGCTGAAAGAGTGTTTTGTTAGGTACTCAGAAAAGTCTTCTCCAAAGGGGTTGTCGAGCCCTGGAACGGGTTGTCCAGGGCAGTGATGGGAAGTCCCCATCCCTTGGAGGGACTGCAAAGCTGCATGGATGTTGTGCTGAGGGACATGGTTCAGTGGTGACCTGGCAGTGCTGGGGTAATGACTGGACTCAATATTCTTAGTCTTTTTCCAACCTGAAAGATTCTTTTGATTTTTATGACAGATAAATTTTGCCCAAGAAACATTCTTCAGTGAAAGTGAACAGATGAGGATGTGCTGGCTTGAGGGCTTCAGAGTCTCCACAGGATCCAGAGAGAGCTGCACGTGGGGTGGGTTTTTCTTTGGAGTGATAATTAGATCTGCTCATCACACCCAATTCTTCAGACTTTCAGATGCACTTTTGTGCAGGTAGCCAGATGCTGATTGCTGTTGACTCCTGATCCCATAAAGCCTTGCATCAGACAGCTGGAAACAATCGAAGGAAAGTCCAGGCTCTTTTGTTTAACGAGACAAAGCCTATTGTGTGCTGGAGCAGGGCATGAAACATGGTTTTGGCTGTACTGATGGACAAAGGGCTGAGCACTTCAGCTGAAAAATGACTTTCCCAGACAAAAGGACAAAGCAGTGAAACAAATGTGCTGTGCGAGCTGACATTGGTGGCTGCGGAGGGGATGCAGCGGCCGATGTCTCACTGACATCTGCATCTGCTTGGCTAGGTGTTGCAAGGGCATTTCTCTGCAGAAAGAGCTTTTAGTGCCTGCCTGAAAGGCATGCTTCGGGTTCATGGATGCCAGAGGTTCCTTTTCTGAAGGATCAGAGTGAGTTGTAATGTGCTAAAAATTAGCAGCATGTTCCTCTCCCCTCTGAGTGAAGGAGCAGATCAAATGCCAGTCAGAGAGGCTTTCCAGCGTTGGAAGCCCTCAAAAAGAAAAATGAAAACCAAAACCCCTACCTGCAGCTCTGCCTTTGCTGCTTTTCTCTCCACTTGCATGAAGCTGCGTAGCTTGCAGGAGCATCATCTTTGTCCCATTGTACCCCATTGTGTCTCCAGGATTCACCTCTCCCTGTATTCTAAATACTTGGCTACTCTTTCACATCCCTCCAAAAGCTCTTGTTTCTACCACGAGTCCTTTCTAAATTGGTCTTGTACTTGTCAGAGTCCTTTCTGTGTCCTGCAGATCATCCAGAGCTCCATCTGGGCATAGAGAGAGGATCACAGAGGTGTCTGACCATCTTCTGGGTCACTTGATGTGGGAGCCAAGTCTTGTGTGGAGCAGCTGACAGAACTGAGATTGTTCAGCCTGGAGAAAAGGAGTCTCAGGGAGACCTTCTGGCTCTCTACAACTCCCTGAAAGGAGCTTGGAGCCAGGTGGGGGTTGGTCTCTTCTCCCAAGAGACAAAAGATAGGATGAGCAACAGTTACCTCAAGTTGCACTAGGAGAGGTTTAGGTTGGACATGAACAATTTTTTTCCCCAAAAGGGTTGTCAAGGCCTGACTAAGGCTGCTCAGGGCAGTAGTGGAAGCCCCATCTTTGGAGGAATTTAAAAGCCATGGAGATGTGGTGATGAGAGACGTGGTTTAGTGGTGACCTGGCAGCACTGGGTTAACTGTTGGACTTGATCTTAAAGATCCCTTCCAACCAAAAGAATTCCATGAATCTATGACTCTAAGTTTATTTAAGGCTTAGAATGTGGAAAGTACAATTTCACCTGATTTTTTGGGTGGCAGTGAGATTGAACTGTAGGAGAAAGGGCTGTAATGAAGTGGTGCTGCTGGGATTTTGCTCTGGAAGGGGCTGCATGTAAGCAGAGCACGAGGCTGCCACTGCGCCTTATTAATGTGGTGTGTGCAGGCTCTTGTTTCTGAAGGGCAGAGTTACACTTTCAGCATTTTTGCTCTCTTGCTCTGACTTTACTAGTCCCAGTGTTTGACAGGCTGATCTGAGGCTTTAGCTATTGGAAACCACTTCAATGGGGCCTGTGAGCTGTAAAGATTATCTAAGTAGGGGCCCAAGGAGCTCTCAAACTTGAGCAATCAATCCCTTATGTACTGTTTCAGTGAAGATGGAGGACTGGAGGCTTTCCTTGAGTGACTTCTCAGACCAGACCAAATTGTTTTGCCTTTTTTATATTACCATTAAAAAAAAAAAAAAAAATCATTGTTCCTTTTATGTTAAGGGCATAGCAAAGGGGATTGGGATTGGAAAGCCTTGAGACCTGAAGACAGACATGGGCTTTGTATTAGTGGCCTGATGTATCTCATGGACTTGACTGATGGCTTTAGGTTTTACACCCGTCTGATGGTCTCTTTTTCTCAGGGATTCTCTATCCTCCCATCTGTCTCTGAGAGCCCAGCTCACTTCTCTGTTGTTTTCCCAGACTTGTCAAGGAGTTATGCTTCTAACCTTGGCTTCCATCATTTTGGAGATTGCAAAACAAGGGGCGCAGCCGCTGCAGATCAGGCCAGAGGAGCTTTAATTGCAGCTTCCACTGATCATAAGCTTCCCATTAAGATAAGCTGCAGGAACTGTTGATATTTGTATTACAATAATTCATCTTATCAGCCAACTGGTTTGGAGACAGCATGGAGTGCCAAGGGAAGGTCTTGCTGGCTGTTAAAGACTTGCTGTGTACATGAGCAAGGAAAGCATGAAAGCCAGGAGTGCATCTGCTGGGGTGAGTGGACCTCATGCAGTTTTGGGCTTTTGTGCATCTGCAGTCATTTACATGGCTGTTGTGTGGGATTTGACCACATTTAGGCTCTTTCAGGCCTGAATTACAAGGGCTTAATGGTGTTGGGTACCCAAGGAGAGCCTTTAGAAGTGCTGTAGCTGAAGTAAAAAACTACAGAATAGGTTTGTGTTAGTAGATGCTGGAGAACCTGTGGGCAGAGGTCTCTTCAATTGCACTGCTGCAGCAAATGTCCTGCTGAGACACCAAAATCATAGAATCATAGACTGGTTTGGGTTGGAAGGGACCTTTTAAAGGTCATCTAGGCCAGTCTCCAGCAGTGAGCAGGGACATCTTCAACCTTGAGCAGGTTGCCGAGAGCCTCAACCAACCTGACCTGGACTGGTTCTAGGGATGGGGCATCTGCCACCTCTGGGCAGCCTGGGACAGGGTCTCACCACCCTCGGTGCAAAAATGTTCTTCCTTCGCTCTGGTCTGAATCCCTCTTTTAGTTCCAAACCATCACTCCTTGTCCTGTCACAACAGGCCCTGCTAAAAATTCTGTCCCTAGCTTGCTTCTTAGCCCAGAAAGTCTTCCTGGAGCCTTCTCATCTCCAGGCTGAACGACCCCAACTCTCTCAGCCTGGCCTCACAGCAGAGGGCTTCCATAATCCATCAAATACATGAGCCATGAGACTGACATCCTTTCGAAACAGGCTCCGATAGCCACCAAATTCCTCATTTGTTTTGTTTCCGTCCCTGTTAATTTCATTAGACACTCAATTTCTGATGGAGGACGTTCAGAACCCCTTCCAGGTTTCCCTTGCTTTGGCACATCTCACGGCTCTCCTCTGTGATCTCCGTTGCCGTCACTCATCCTCTCCAGGTTTTTGGAAGCCCACAGGCTCCCTGCTTTCCCGTTTCCACGTGGAAGATGAAAAGAAGCTTTATAGGATCTCTTTTTTCTTATACAACGAGGCTCAAGTTTGGGTTCCTAATGGGTAAGGGGCAGCCCTTTGTAGTGCCTGGGTACATCTGTTCCAGGCCCCTGAGCAGACGATGTGTTTACATTAGCGTGTTAATTTCTTATATTTGGGGAGCTCTGATCCATGGAAAAACAAACTAATGAAAGGGGTTTTTTTTTAACTCTCTTTTTGCCCCCCACTCCTCCTCTCTTTCCATAAATTAGAAACATTCACTTTTGGGGAGGGGGGGGAAGGTTGGTTTTTTTTTTCCCCCTTTCTCAGAGTTAAAGGCAAAATGATGGCATTTATTATCTTGAATTTCCACGACGAGTTAATTTTGCCTCCGTGTGGGTGGCTAAATAATCCTTCTGTTTCCGAACTCTTCCCCAGGAATTCTTTGTTGCTGCAGCGAGACAGGCGCCCGCCGCGGGAAGCTGAAATGGTCAAGCCCCAAATCCTCTCCTGCTGCCGCGCCGGCTGCCAGGGTGGCAGCCCCAGAGCCGTTTGCTGAAGGGATTTCTCATTTCCACTCTCTTAATCCTCGTCAGGGCTTCTCAGCTGCTCACACTTGCAGCTTTTCCGTGGAGGAAGGGAGCAGACGTGTGCTGGGGACAGAGTTTCTGCAGGATAGAGGCTTTGTGACTGTAGAGAGCGAGTCCTCTGCAGGTGCCGGTGGAGGAACCAATCTGCAGAGTTGCCTCCTGCTGACCCATGAGAAGCTATTTTGAATTGCATTTGGCTGTCTGCGAGCAAAATCCCTTGTGTTCTCCAAATGAATTTCTCTCTCTTGGTAATTTGTTTTAGCTTTTTATTCTGAAGACTTTAGAGCCCTAAGGAAGCACCAGGGATTGCTTTGCTCTTTGTCTGTCTCTGGTTCTCTCTGGAGCAGACTGTGTAATGGCTTAATAGCAGGACAGCCCACAGCCACAACTTGGTAATACAGTTCTGCTGCTTTCAGAGGGTCATAGAATCATAGAATGTTTTGGGTTGGAGGGAACCTTAAACAGCAGAGAGACTTCAAATACTGTTTCTTCCCCAGAGCGAAGGTTTGGAGAGAGACAAGAGGTGAGGAAGTGTGAACTGGACAAAATGCCAACATGGTGAGGGTTGGAAGGGACCTCTGGGGATCATCCAGTCCAACCCTCCTGCTAAAAGCAGGGTCACCCACAGCAGGTTGCCAAGGATCACAAGGTCTAGGCAAATTTGGAATCTCCCCAGAGAGGAGAACTCCATGACCTCTCTGGGCAGCCTGCTCCAGGGTTCTGTCAGGCTCAGAACAAAGAAGTTTCTCCTCATGTTCAGATGGAACATCCTGGGTGTCAGTTTGTGCCCAATGCAACTTGTCCTGTTGCTGGGCACCACTGAGAGGAGTCTGGACCCATCATTTTGCCTAGTGCCTTTAGGTATTGATCAGCATTGAGAAGTTCCCCACCTTCACCCTGAGATACCAGACAGCAACTGTGAGGTCACAATGGTGGAAACCAGACTTGGAGGCTTGGCCGATGGCGTCCACTGGCCACCCAGGCAGCATCCTGATAGCACGTTCCGGATTGGGGCTTGAAACGTGCTGCAGCCTGATTTGGAGGCATCTTTGAATGATTTAATTTTTTTAATTAAATTTTTTTTTTTACCCTTAATTAAGCTGGGGGGAAGCAAGCTGACATCCTGGATTTGGGCTTTGGTTCTGCCTAGAACAATAGCACCCGGGCAGGCTCTCGCTCCTTCCGCGCGGCCCTTTTGAAAGCCGAGGCCTTTAGGAGCTGAACGTTCCGAATACCTTGGGCTCAGTGGCATATGCAGAACAAATGTGAATCAAACACAGAAATAATTCCTTCAAGAATTGGATTTCTTGATGTGGTAGGGCAATACTACACTGTTTACAATAGAGAGTTAAGTGGGATTTGGGGTTTGCTGGGAAGCTGACAGCTTGCGGTCCCCAGCAAAAATCTCTGCCTCTTGTGGGATGAAAGAAGAAAAGCGATGTTCTTGAACTGGTTATTTATAAATGATTTGAAAGTTTGTTCCCTTTCCAGGCGAGGGAGAGCCTGCCAGGCTTGTGGTTGCTGCAATGGTGAAATTTTGGATGTGAAAAAAAAATCACAGAAGTCTGTTTGCATTAGAATAACAAGATAAAGAACCTTGCGGGGGACTCAAATGAAATGCAGTTGTGAACAGATTTCTCTCGCTCCCTTTCTCACGGGTAAGATGTTGGGGATCTCGAGTCGAGTGTGTGAGCAGAGGAATCACTGGAGGAACAGAGCTGAATTGAGATGTGGAGCTCAGGCACAGCTTTGGGAATCACAGAATCATAGAGTCCCAGGGTTGAACCCTCTGGGATACCCAGTCTAACCCCCCTGCTAAAGCAGGGTCATCCACAGCAGGTTGCCTGGGATCACAATATCCAGGTGGATTTGGAGTTTCTCCAGAGAAGGAGACTCCATAACCTCTCTGGGCAGCCTGCTCCAGGGCTCCAGCCTCATGTTCAGATGGAACCTCCTGTGTTGCAGTTTGTGCTCATTGCCCCTTGTCCTGTCTCTGGGCAACACTGAAAAGAGTCTGGCCCCATCCTCTTGCCCCCGCCCTTTAGCTCTTGCTGATCCTCTCTCAGACTGCTCTTCCTCAGTCTAAACATGTATAAGTTAAAAATCTTTAATGCTGAGAGAGGTGAAACCTTCAGTGTGCCCCATCTCTGGACACATTCCAGGTCAGACTGTTTGGGGCCCTGAACAACCTGCTCTAGTTGAAGTTGTCCCTGCTGACTGCAGAGGGGTTGGACTAAATGACTTCTAAAGGTCCCTTGCAACATGGCATGCCATGGTTCAATGATTTGTCTGTGAAGGTATGGAAAGAGGATGACCTAGCGTAGCATGGGTGTTGTTTCATGTAGCAAATGCTGAGGAGAGGGATTGAGTGAGTTGAGGAGCACTTTATTGGCAATAAGTGGTTTTATGGAGACAGCATCTTGATGTTGTCCAGCTATTGAAAGAGTAGGTGGCCTCCAGATGTTCATGCTGCAAGAGGCAAATCTAGAGGTGAATTGCTTGTGTTGAGTGTCTGCTGTGTGGTAATTCTTCAAGGTGCTGTGGTTTGTACTGCTGACAGCAGAGGATCCTGCAGAATGGGACTGCACTTACTCTGCGGCAGAGATCCTTGCCCAAGATAGCATGGAGAGCAGTGAGGTCCCATAACCCTGGGCAGAGTTTTGATGAGTTTATAGACTTTGTGGAAAGAGGTTGTGCAAATGTTTGGTCTTTACAGAGGTCATGGTGTTGGATCATTGCCCTTGGTATTTCTTTCTCTCGAAGTGTTGATAATTATGCTCTCTCAGAGGGTCGAACAGTTATTTTTCTCGGAGGTGGCTCTCAGAAGGCTTAGTTGGGTTTCAACAGCAATTTATTGAACTGCTTTTGCATGAAAATGGTGGAGTATCTTCTCCTCAGTGTGCTGGTGCTCATCAGTCAGCAGTGGCATATAGCCAAGGAGATGATCTGGGATACTCCGTTCAGTTTTTGGCCCCTCACTCCCAAAAAGGACATCAGCGTGCTGGAGTTTGTTTAAACAAGGGCAATGAAGCTGGTTGGTGAAGGGTCTAGAGCATGAGGCTGGTGAGGAGCAGCTGAGGGGAACTGGGATTGTTCAGCCTAGAGAAAAGGAGGCTGACGGGAGACCTTCTGGCTCTCTATAACTCCCTGATGTAGGAGGTTGGAGTCAGGTGGGGTCATTCTCTTCTTTCAAGTAACAAGTTGTAGGATGGGAGGAAACAGCCTCAAGTTGCTCCAGGGGAGGTTTTCGTTGGACATGAGAAACAATTTCTTCCCCAAGAGGGTTGTCAAACTCTGGACTGAGCTGCCCAGGGCAGTGGTGGAGTCCTTGTCCCTGGGAAGGTTTCATAAGGCTTTTAGAATTAGTGCTGAGGGACATGGTTTAGTGGTGACCTAGCAGTGCTGGGTTAATGGTTGGCCTCCATGATCTCTTCCAACCCAGGCGATTGTGTGTTTTGCTGATTCTCTGCTCATCTCCAAGGGGGATGTTGGAGGAGTGGCAGGGCGGGCAGCGGGACTTCTAAGTGCCATGGGTTTGTTTTAAGTTGTGCAAGAACGCAGCGTGTCAGATGCCAACTATTTGTTTACTTCTTTCAAGATCTAACATAATGAGCTTGTTTACAAAGCTTCAGATAGACCAGAAGGAACCCATTTGATTATTTGGAGAGCATAATTTCTCAAACCATTGCTTATACAACACAATGACCTGGGCAGCTTTTGCACCCTGTTTTCTCTGACTGAAAGCCCCTGAACTTTAGTCTTCCCAGTCCCAAAGAATAATTAGATTGTCTCATCATTTGTTGTTCATTCTCTGTTAAATTCTTGTGGGTCATTTTAAGTGAATAACTTGTGGTGCTGGTGCTCTGTGTTGTGGTGGACAAAGTAAGACTTTAATAACAGTAGATGCGTGGGCAGCGAGGAGGTGAGCAACCTGCAGAATAGGTCAGCAGGCTGGGCAGGGCTTGGAGAGCAGAGTTCTGTGCAGGTTCAAGGGCAGGAGCAGCTGTGAGCAGAGCTCTTGTTGTTTACCTTGGAACGTTGAGGTGCAGAAGTGAATCAACAAAACCTGTTCCCCTAATTGCTGGGTGATGCGAGTATGAAAATCCCCCCAGGTGCTGTCTGTACAGGAGCGTCTGCTGCAGTTCTGAGTGAAGAACTGAGGGCCCTAGGGATGTGCTGCTGCAGCCATTGTCCACTCGTGGGCAAGTTCACCATAAACTATGGTTTATGGCTGTGTGTCTTCGTGGTCAAAAAGGCCAATGGTCCCCTGGGATGCGTCAAGAAGAGTGTGGCCAACAGGTCGAGGGAGACTTTCCTCCTCCTGTGCCCTAGGGAGGCCATGTCTGAGCTCCCACATGCAAATGAGCCTGGTGACACCAGCCAGGAGCATGGACTTGGATTTGCATCTCCTCAGTGTCACATTCATGTAGACTTGGGATCCTACCACAATGTTATTGTGTAGTCCATTGATGCTTTCTGAAGACAGTGAGTGTAGGGAGGCGGAGGCTCTTCCTCTAAACCCTGCTGACCCCAGGTCAAGAAAATTGGGAGCCTTGTGTTGATCAGCGTTTTGAAATCTGTTATTGTGGGACCCTGAAGTGCTCTTGCCTGTAGTTGAATTGACCTCAGCTTATCCCCTTCCTGTGGCTTTTAAACATCTCCTCATCCCACTGAACTGCCTGACCCTGTCCTTCTGCCGCCTTTGCTTCTATTTTCAGTCCTCATGGGAGGAAGCTGGAAAGCCAGTCTTTTGTCTTTTTATCAACTTACTTCACTGGTTGTTGTTTATTTCTCTTATTTTTTGTTTGTTTGCTAACGCTGCCTGATTGCAGCTGCCTCTGAAATAGAGAAACCTTCTCTAAGCCTTTAAATGCCTAATTGGTGGCAGGGTTGAGCTGCTGTAAACTGTTGTTCTGGGGGAGCTGGCTGGTGTCCTGATGACAGTGCAGAACTTGGGTTTAGAAGAGTTGAAGTGATGGAGAGAGACTTCTCTGGCGTTTATGAAACGAGAGCTCTGGTGTTTAGGATTTTGCTTCGGAGATGTGCCTTCATCACTGGCTTCTGTACCACTTCTGCTTGTGGCCAAGGAGGTCAGTGGTTTCCTGGGGTGCAGTAAAAAGAGTGTGACCAGCGGACTGAGGGAGGTTCTACTTCCCCTGCACTCTGCCCCAGTGAGGGCACATCTGGAGTACTGGGTCCAGTTCTGGGCTCTCCAGTTCAAGAGAGACAGGGAACTACTGGAGAGAGTCCAGTTGAGGTTACAAAGATGAGGAAAGGCTGAGGAGCCCTGGGACTGTTTAGCATGCAGAAGAGAAGCCTGAGAGGGGATTTTCTTAGTGCTGATCAATATCTAAAGGATCTGTGGGGGCAAGAGGATGGGGTCAGACCCTTTTCAGTGGTGCCCAGTGACAGGACACGGAGCAAAGGGGGAAAAACTTCTTTGCTGTTAGTGTGCTGGAGCCTTGGAGGAGACTGCCCAGAAAGACTGCGGAGTCTCCTTCTCTGGAGAGATGCCAAACTTGCCTGGACATTGTGATCCAGGGCAGCCTGCCATGGGTGACTCTGCTTTAGCAGGGGGGTTGGAGTAGATGATCCCCAGAGGTCCCTTCCAACCCCCACTGTGCTGGGCTTCTGTGAAATATTCCTAGAGCCTGGGAAAAAAAAAAATCTCATCTGGGTTATTGCAGTCTGTGCCAGTTCAGCCAGGGTGAGATGTAGGTGCTAAAGGGTGTGAAGGTGTCTGTCTGAAGAGCATCTTTAAAATTCTTCAGTTGGACACCAGCTGCTGACCTGAAGGGGCAGGACAGCCCCTGTCTCTTGGGACTGAATCATGGTGGGAAATGCTGAGAGGGAGGCAGCAGGAATGTTGAGCTGGGTTAGCTCCATGAACACCACTTGGCTGCTCCAGATTCTTTTTTAGGAGCTGGTGCTGTTGTTTCTGCTTTTACTAATGGCTCCTATTGCATAACTTTAAATGTTTTCCTGTTTTGATGTCTGTTAAAATGATAAATTGCCGAACGGGACCTGCCGCAGCAGCTTGTGCACAGAGCACAAACCCACTTCCAGCCTCCAGTTACATAACTGCACATTTATAGGTAACATCACTCAGTCCTGCTGGGCTGCTGCATTCCCAGTAGGAGTGACCAAGGAGAGGTGGCAGACAGGGGAAAGAGGAGTTTGTATTTAAGAAGGGAAAGGTCAAGAAAAGTCTGTAGAGGGGAGGCCAGAACAGAAGAAACCACGGCAGAGCGAAGGGAAACGCAAGAGCAGGAAGGCTGCCGTGTGTTTGGAGGCAGCTGTTGCCAAACCCCAGTGTCTGTATCTCTCTTGGCTACCAACAAAGGTATCTGTGTTAGAAATGAAAAATATTGACTCTGTCATTTTATTTGTCTTGGAAGAGTGGGCCAAGAAAGGTTTGTTCCTGCTCGTTGTGCCTTGCACCCCGCTGTGTCTGATGACTTCTAGTAGCTCAGACCTTTTACCTCCAGCTTGGAAAGCAACTATATCTCCTGCTTCCCTGGGAATTTTACCCATCCTGTTCCTCTTGCACCACTTCATTCTTGTATCTTATACCCTTAAAAATTCCTCTTGCAGTTTTGCAGTGCGAATTGAATTTCTTGGCATCTAAATTCTAGCTCAGAACCTCCTTGGAGCAGGATCAGGCAGCTGTTAGTATCTGCTGCAGACTTGTCTGTGCTGCTTGCTGCAGAACTATCTGTGGTGGTTGCTGTTGCTATCTTCCATGATCAGACTTTGCTGTGGAGCAGATCAAAGAATGATTTGGGTTGGAAGGGACCAATAAAGGTCATCTAGTCCAACCCTCCTGCAGTCAGCAGGAACATTCTCAAATTGATCAGGCTGCTCAGAGCCTCAAACACCTTGACCTGGAATGTTTCCAGGGATGGGATATGTACCACCTCTCTGGACAACCTGGGCCAGATGCAGGATGCTTGCACAGCTTTCCTACGTAGATCCATACCCTTCAACAGAGGAAAATGCTTTCTGAGCACCTTCAGCTGCATCCCCAGGATGTACTTGAGCATATTTCTAGGGGATCACCCCAGCTGGGGAGCTGCAGAAATGGTGCAGAGCCTGTCTAGAGTTTGGACCTCAGGCTTGAAAATGCATTTGTATGAGCAGAACGCTGCTCAAGATGATGAGACCATGAAGACTATCCTGAAAGATGAGACCTAGCAACCTGGCTTGGTGCTACAGAAGGAATACCCTCCTTTTCTTTGGTTCCAAACCTTCAATATCCATGGCCTTGTTGTCCTTGCTAAAGGAATTTTGTGGCTTGAGTGTGATAAGGAACCTGGTGTGTGAGTGATGACAGCTTCAGGGTATTATACTGGAGGGGCTTCAGGATTTTAAACCAGCCCTGACAAAAGTATACAGCCAGAGAAAAGGCCCTGGTGTCCTCCTGCAGTATTGTTGCTCAGTGTTTCTCCTCTTTAGGATTCCAAAAGGATAAAAGAAGGAGCTGTTCATTTAATTTCCTTCCTTTGGAGAGCCAAAAACAACAGTGTAAAACCAGACACATGTCAGGAAAAGAAGTCTTTTCAACCCCTTGCCCCCTCTAGGAAAGACGTGCTTGTTGACATTCTCCTTTGGGTTTCTGCTGCTAACCTTGCTAATCCCAAACAAGAGCAAAATTAGCAAATTAACCTCAGGCTGTGTTCTACACATGTGCCTTACCAGGGAGGAAATGGAAGCATTCTCTGCAGAAGTGCTATTTTTAAGAGCAGTGTGTGGACTGACACAGCTGGGGAGAAGTTCTCTTTGTTGGCCATGGCAGGCAAGCTGGCAGTGATAACCTGTCAGGAGACACACAGAGAGTTTACCTTCAAGTGGTCCCAAGTGCTCTTCATGATGGCTTTTAGTTTTCCCTGTCCTCAGGTGACCCTTTGTGGACCCTCCTTTGCCATCCCTGAACTTCTCAGTGGAAATAGTCCTTGCAAATGCCCTTTGTAGAATCACGGAGTGGGTTGGAAGGGACTTTTAAAGGTCATCCAGTCCTACCTCCTGCAGTCAGCAGGGACATCTGGAGAGAGTGTGTTTACAAAGGCCTGTAATGATAGGGGTGAACCTTGTAGAGTAGGGCTAATGGTTGGACTTGGTGATCACGAGGGTCTTTTGCAACCTGAAGGTTTCTGTGATAGGCTGAGGGGCAATGGCCTCAAACTAGAGCAGAGCAGATTTAGATTGGATGCTGGGAACAGCTTCTGCACCATGAGGGTGGTGGAATGCTGCAACAGGTTGTCCAGGAGGAGGCAGTTGAGGCTCCACCCCTGGAGATATTCAGGGTGACACTCAGCAGGGCTCTGCTGACTGCAGAAGGGATTGGACTGGATGACCTTTGGAGGTCCCTTCCGACCCAGACCGTTCTATGATCTGTGAATAGAATAGAATAGAATAGAATAGAATAGAATAGAATAGAATAGAATAGAATAGAATAGAATCGTTCTATGATCTGTAACTAGAATAGAATAGAATAGAATTACCAAGGTTGGAAGAGACCTTGAAGATCATCGAGTCCAACCTGTAACCATAACCTCACAACTAGACCATGGCACCAAGTGCCACATCCAGTCCCCTCCTGAACGCCTCCAGGGACGGAGACTCCACCACCTCCCCGGGCAGCGCATTCCAATGACGAATCACTCTCTCGGTGAAGAACTTTCTCCTCACCTCCAGCCTAAACTTCCCCTGGTGCAGCTTGAGACTGTGTCCCCTTGTTCTGGTGCTGGTTGCTAGGGAGAAGAGGCCAACCCCTTCCTGGCTACAACTACCCTTCAGGTAGTTGTAGAGAGCAATGAGGTCGCCCCTGAGCCTCCTCTTCTCCAGGCTAAACAGCCCCAGCTCCCTCAGCCTCTCCTCATAGGGCTTGTGCTCAAGGCCTCTCACCAGCCTTGTTGCCCTTCTCTGGACACAACTAGAGCAGGTTGCTCAAAGCCCCATCCAGCCTGGCCTAGAATGCTTCCAAGGATGGGGCATCTGCCACCTCTGGGCAACCCATGCCGGTGTTCCACCACCCTCAGATTTCAAACCCTCTCAATTCAGCCTCTGCAGAATTCACTTTTACGGCAAGAAATAGCTGTAAATCCCTTCTGACTTCTGAAAAGGAGTCGCCATTGTCCCCCCAAAAATCAAATGAATGTCTGAATCGTGCAGGAGAAAGTGGGACCGGTTCAGCTGAACAAATAATGCTCCTCCATAAAATGGAGTGCAATAACATGCAGAGGATTGGAAAAACACGGCCGTGACCAAGAAAAATACCCTCGCATCCATATTAATTTTGCATTTTCAGTCAGAAGAGAAACTGTAAGTCACCATTAAACTGTATTTCAAAACTTTATATTCTTTTAAATGCCTCGACACAGCAAGCCATGGCTGCTTAGGAAAGTGCTGCAGCATGCTGAAGTCACCTTTAGGGGAAATTAAGCACATGCTTAAAAGCCGGGCTCGCTCCGCCGCGCCGCTGCCGCTTCCCAGCTCCAACCTCCCAACTGACTGAGGCTTGCTGGAAAAGAGCTTACAGTTGGCATTGGATTGAAATTTCGGTTTAGAAAACAGAGCAGAAGAAATATTTCCACTCTGTTCTTAAAATATGGAAGAATATTTGGTTTATGGAGAGCTTTTATTGCGTTGTCTGCAGCCTGAGAAAGTCCAGAGCAGCAACATCACAAATAAGCAGCGCTGGTGGAGCTTGCGAGGAGTTGGGTTCCGGTAATTCTTCACGTCAATCTGAGGGTGATATACAGAGTGCACACAGTGTGACTTTAAAAACAAGATCCCTCACAGCTTTAAATGATTATTTGGAATTAAAAGCCCTCAGATGGCTTTATTCCATCTCACTTGTTCAGCCCACGCGCTCCTTTGCTGGTCCTGGGCAGACAGCGGGGATTAGCGGTGCAGGCTGTGTGGTGGGGAACAAAGCTCTCCTTCTGCTCTTCCTGTCACACAATCATTGGATGGTTTAGGTTGGAGGGACTTTAAAAGGTCATCCAAGCCAGACCCCAGCAGTCAGCAGGGATGTCTGCAATTGCATCCAAGCTTCTCAGAGCCACAGACAACCTGAACCTGGAATGGTCCCAGAAATGGGGCATCTACTACCTCTCTGGGCAGCTTGGGCCAGGGTCTCACCACTCTCGCTGTAAAAATATTTCTTCCTTCTTTTTAGTCTGAATCTCCCTCTTGTGGTTTCAAACCATCACCCCTTGTCCTGTCACAACAGGCTGTGCTAACAAGTCTGTCCCCAGCTTTCTGATCACCCCTTTAAGTATTGAAACCCACCAGAAGGTCTCCTTGGAGCTTTCTCTTCTCCAGTCAGAACAATCCCAACTCTTTCAGCCTGGCTGCACGGCAGAGGACTTCCAGTCCTCACTTCGTTGCTGTGGCCTTCCTTGGCCCTGCTCCAGCAGGTCCATGTGTCTGCTGTGCTGAGGACTTCAGCCCTGGCCCCAGCACTGCAGGAGGGGTCTGAGCAGAGCATGGGAATCTCCTCCCTGCCTCTGCTGCTCACATTGCTGGGGATCAGCCCAGGACAGGCTGGCTCATAGTGCCAGCTCATGTCCAGCTTTTCAGTCTACCAATGCCCCCAAGTCCTTCTGCACAGGGCTGCTCTCAATGCCTTCATTTCCCAGCCTGTACTGATGCTGGGGGTTGCCCTGACCCACGTGCAGGACTTGCGTTTGACCTCGTTGAACCTCATGAGGTTCTTGCCCAACACTGAAGTGTTCATGTTTCCCTGGTTGGTTTTTCCTCACTTAAAAACCAAACGAAACAGCTACTTTGTAATAGGGATGTGTTTACAGGAGCCCTGTGTGGGACACTTTGGAGCTCTAATTTGGGCTGTCAGAAGATGCAAGGCGTCAGCACTTGTGATGGAGTCAGGAGCAGCGAGTGCCCGGAGGTCCTCTGCTCAAAAACTGAAACGCTACCCGACTGTTGAGAAGTTTAGAGGGGAAGAGAAAGAGGAGAAGCTTGGGTATTTGGGGAGGGAAGTGTTTAGTGGATGGGATTGATGGGTTGTATTGTGCTGAGCTCCCTGGGTCTGCTGGCAGGAGCCCACTGGCAGCGTGGGGGGCAGAGGCAGATCCTCTGGATGCTGGCAGCGGGCAAGTCTCCTGCTGACTGAAGTTCCCTCTGGGGTTTCCCTGCCTTGCTGGTGGCTGCCAGCCCAAGTCTCCGTGCTGCTGAGATATGTCTGGAGGGAAGGTTCAAACTGTTGATTCCTGTCTGGTTCAGCAGCAGGGGACTGGGAGCAGAGTTTCAACTGCTGACAGGGCTGGTAATGAGACCTGGGGTCACTGATCCTGCTCCTGCCTTTCTGAGGGGCTCGTGGAGAGGGTTTCTATCAAGGCAGCACACAGGATTGTCCTGGGCAGCAGCCCCATCTGGTACACACAGCTCTTCAGCAGGGAGGTTCTCATCTTCTAGAGTGGTTTCAGAACTTAGTGTTGCCTCTGCCTTTGACTCAGGATGCTGGAGGGAAATCTTCTGCAGGGGAGGGAGATAAACCCAGGGCTGCTCCCTGTTCCTCTGCACTGAGTATACACACGGGATCCATGCCAGCACAGCCAGAGCACGTGCACACAGATCTTCTCAGGGCTGGGTGCCCTCCAGAAGGAGCATCTTTATGTAGTTACGGTGCCACACACAGACCAGCAAAGAGCCTTTTTCAGGCGCTGCTGAGGGCTGCAGCTGTCCTGGAAAAAGTATCCCCATCTCTGAATCTTTGTTGTGTGGAAAGGCAGAAGCTGAGATCCAGAGTTCATCCTACCCACCCCAAATGTCAGGGCTTTGCTCACTGTTCCCACAGCCTCTGCTGCCTCTGGCTACAGAGCGATGAGCAAGAGAGTAGCCTTGCTGTGAAAGAGCAGCAAGGTGTTCAGCAGATTTCTGGCACTGCTCATTTCTAGGCTGCTTGGCTGCCTTCTCAAATCAAAAGGGTTATGTGGTTTGTTTTGCCTTTTTTCTTTTCTTCTCCAGCTGTTGGTCTGTTCCAGGTGTTTGTGTAAACTCAGTTTGACGTTGCTGCTGCTACCAAATGTTTGCTGTGTTCCCCATCACTCAGGAGCTTGGTATTTAGCATCTCTCTCGCTCTTTACCCAGACAGCATGTAGGCAGCTGCAGGCTCTCCTTTCATTCCGTGTGATGACTGCCAAGTAGCAGTGGATGAGTTTCCACACTGTAAGACAAAGTATCCTCTGAAACCTCAACCTCTGTTTTGCTAACATGAGTGAGAGGTACAGCAGGTGAGCTCCTGAACTAAGAGAACTCCTGACCTAGGAGCTCACTCCCTAAAAGCGAGCTCCTCATTTGGGATGGTGGGAAGCTAGAGCAGATAAACTTTCTATGAGGCCTTTAGGAGAGCTTTACACAGCCTGAGTTGAGTCATAGAATGGTTTGAGTTGGAAGGGATCCTAAAGATCATCTAGTCCAACCCACCTGCCATCGACAGGGACACCTTCTACTAGATCAGGTTGCTCAAAGCCCATTCCAACCTGGCCTCGCTTCCAGGGAGAGGGCAAAGTCTTTCTGAAGACTTCAGGAGAGCTTTGCCCAGCGTGGATTTGTCAGTAAACCTCCCAGTTATAGACAGACCATCTGAAAAAGGCTGGAGATTGTTGGTGGGTTGAAGAGATGGCTCAGGATGCAGTGGGACCACAACCATCTGCTGTGGGAAGCTTGTGTTGGGTTTGGGGGGCTGGAGTCTCTCGTTTTGCAGCTCTTAACCATGTCAGCTTTTAACGTGGTTGCAAACAATCCTGGGCAGAATGAAGTCAAGGAGCTCCGGGTGTGCTGGGGAAGGAGCTCCGGGTGTGCTGGGGAAGGAGCTCCGGGTGTGCTGGGGAAGGAGCTCCGGGTGTGCTGGGGAAGGAGCTTTGCTGCTCTGCAGCTGCTGCTTTCAGCACAGATCTGGAGCCGTATCCCGCTCTCATGTGAAGCAGCTTCTGGGAATGCAAAGATCTGAAAGCTGCCATCCAACATCTACATCAGCTTGCAATAAATTTTTATTCCTCCTCCTATTTCTCACTTCTGAAGTTGGGAACAAAAACAACTTCATATAAATTATGTTCCTAAAGGAGACTTAACTTCCTACTTTGCTATTTATAGACAGCTCTTTCTTCATGCATATGGAGAGCAGCTTTATTTTCTCATCTTCAGTAGCTTCTGTTTGATCTCATGGGTGCTCCTTGTGCATCTTCAAGGAACATGGCTGAATAATTTATCCATTAAATTATCTGAATAAAAAGCTTAAAATGATTTCTGGAGTACCTCAGACTCAGGCGTAGATGATGCTTCAGAAGTTCAGCTGTGGAGCTACACAAAAGATTAGTCTCTGCCTTCAAAGGATGTTAGAAAACAGAAAGCTGATCATGGAAAGGTAAGAATGATCTTAGCAATGCTGGAGCCAACTGGAATAATTGGTTTTGGACATGCTTCTCTGTGCTAGTTTGAAACCAGTTTAGAAGTTCATAGAGCCACAGAATGGCAGAGGTTGGAAGGGACCTCTGGAGAACATCTAGCCCAACCCCCTCTTCCAGAGCAGGTTGCACAGGGTGGTGTCCAGGTGGGTTTTGAATGACTTGAGATGGAGACTCCACCACCTCTCTGGGCAGCCTGTTCCTGTGCTCTACCGCCCTCAGAGTAAAGAATTTCCTCCTCATGTTTAGATGGAACTTCCTATGTTCAATTTTGTGCCCATTGACCAGTCCCTTCCTCCTGACACCCACCCTTTAAGCATTTATAGGAATCATTAAGGTTGGAGAAGACCTTTAAGATTGCTGACTCCCGTGGTAAACCCAGCACTACCAGTTCCTGTTATCCTCACTGCATTTCACCCTTGTCTCCATTGGTCAGACCTTGTTTTTCCAGCTGATTGACCAAACTCCAGTGAAGTTTGGTTTGTTTTCACAGCTTTCCCGGCACAGACTGAGTGACCTCATTGCCAAACACCAGCTCAGAAGAGCAGCAGAACCATTCAGGGCTTAGCTTGATGCAGAAGATGCTGTCTTTGAACAGAAGCATTCATTCTGGGTAACTCTTCTTGTTGGCTAATGCAGTGGCATTGGTGTACAAGAAGGAGTCAGGATGTCCAGAGGGAACATCTTGTGCAGTGAAAGGAGCTCCAGCTCTCATTTACCTGCCTCAGCCCAGAGGAACTCAGCTGTGTCCGTGCTGTAGAGTGAGTGTCTTCGTGGCACACTTGAGGCGAGGTGAATTCAAAACTGATGTTGCAGAAGAAATAACCTCTCCCCGGAGCCAGGGAAAGGAATTAGCCTCCTTGGCCATTTTGCTGACATCTAGAAGAAGCGTGGAGCAGCTTGGATCGCTTCCTAGGGCGTAGCTCTGTGTCCAGCCAAAGGGTTGAGCCTGCAATACTCCATTAGCGTGATGGAGAAGGTTTGTGAAATGCTTCCCTACCCAACCACTGCCATTATCACCTCTCAGGCATTAAATCTTCCTCATGCTGCTCAGTTTTACCCAGGCTGAACTCTTGCAGGACGGGATGGTTTGCTTCCCATGTTAGGGGAGGTCTCTTAATGATTGCCATGTCACTACAGAGGTGCTTTCATGATTGGAAGCTTTTCTAGATGATTATATTGTTTCTAAGGAAGACAGATACTTCTGTCAGCAGCTGCAGCATCAATTTCCAGAGTAGAGTGCCTTTGGGAAATAATCTTTCCTTTGTTAAACTATCATCGGAACCTGGTCCTTGGGAGCACTGACAGAGTGAGGAAGATGCATCTCTGATGCTAACCAGCACGTCTCTGCATGTTCATCATTGGACTCATGGGCTCCAACTGATGTAAAATTGTCTCAAATATGGTCAATACCTTCAGTAGAAACCTTATCTGTACAGCAGGACCTAGGGGAAAGTGTTCACCCGGGAGGATCTGAACTTGGACTCCTGTGTTTAATGGAAAAATCTGAGTTGAACAGGGACAGTGAGAAGCTGGACAGTTTATTTCTCTAGAAATGGTCTCCAGGAGTGCTTTTAGGAAAAGTATGACCAGCAGGTGGAGGGAGGTTCTCTTCTCCTCCTACTCTGCCCTGGTGAGGCCATATCTGCAGTACTGGGTCCAGTTCTGGGCTCCCCAGATCAAGAGAGACAGGAAACTACTGGAGAGAGTCCAGCAGAGGCTAAAAAGGTGCTGAAGGGCCTTGGAGCATCTATGTGAAGAGGAAAGGTTGAGAGCCCTGGGGCTGTTGAGCCTGGAGAAGAGCAGTATGAGAGTGGACTTCTGAGGATGGGGTGATGGTATTCTGGCTTGGTTAACAAAGGCTATGTTCTTGGAGCACTGGAGTGTGCATTGCTGAGGACCCCCCATGTGTGGAGGTACAGGGACCCTGGAGAGGCTGAAGTGGTTCTATGTGGCCTCATTTGCTTCTGTAATTCTGTCAATTCTTACAGTTCCTTCAAGGTAGAGAACATCTCTGAGAAGGGAAATAAAAAGTTGATTGGTTTGATCTCAAATTGGAACATTTTGCAGGGCCTAATTAAACAAAGTCATGATTATCCCATAAAACCCTGTCCCAGGCCCTCAAACAACTTCTTAAGTACCAGCTTTGCTCGAGAGCCGTGCCTAATCACCCCTTGAAAGGAGGAGGGAGCAAGGGGTGTTGAAAGGCAGTGGCTCGAGCCTGGCCAGGGAGCCCAGCGACCACAAGTGTTGAAATTTGCACGGAACACGAGGAGGGCTTTGATCAAACACAGCCCAAATTTCCACAGCTTGGGCCTCGACCAAGAGTGCTAAGCTAGCAGCAGTGAAAGAAGGTTTTGGAGAGACTTCAGAGGTTAGGACGGCAGCGTCGCAGCCTGTAATCTCCACAGGCAACTGCTGCGATGGAATTAACGGCACAGCCGTGCAATCCACGTCAGGACAGGCCCTGCCCTCTCCTCCTCACAACCTCTGGGCTCTCCGAGTCCTTCAGTTTCTTCCAAACTGGGTCATCTGTCAAATGCAGACGAAGAAGAGGTTGATACGTGGCCAGGAGTATGTGGAAAGGATTTTGGCCTGAGCTTCCTCAATGGGAGATCTTGATGTGCTCCTCATTTTCTTGATGAGGGACAGTGTGGAAATACAGCTGTGGAACCTTAGGAAAATAAATGTCATGTGAAGTGTCCTGCCCTTTTTTGTGGAGGCAGAACGCTCATCAAAATTCATTACAATCTGGTGAGAGATGAGAGAGAAAAGAATAAAGGAATTTTTAGGTCTACCAATGGCTGGTTTGGGTAACTGCTGGAAGTGGGGGATGTAAATACAGTGATCCCCTCTTACCTGGACCTTTGTGATTGTCCCCCTATGCTCAGCACTGGTGAGGCTGCATCTTGAATCCTGCTTTCAGTTTTGGGCACCTCACTCCAAGATGGACATTGAGGTGCTGGAGCATGTCCAGAGAAGGGCAGCAAAGCTGGGGAAGGGTCTAGAGCTCAACCCATATGAGGAGCACCTGAGGGAACTGAGGTTATCAAGGCCTGGAGAAAGGGAGGCTGAAGGGAGGTTGGAACCAGGTGGGGGTTGGTCCCTTCTCCCAAGGAGCAAGTGATAGGACAAGAGGAAATGGCCTCAAGTTGCACCAGGGGAGGTTTAGGTGGGATGTGAAGGGCAGTTTCTTACCCAAAAGGGTTGTCAAGCCAGGGAGGTGGTGGAGTCCTCATCCCTGGAGGGATTGAAAAGCTGAGTAGATGTGGCGCTGAGCGACGTGGTCTAGTGGTGGACTTGGCAGTGCTGGGTTTAACAATTGGACTTGATGATCTCAAAGATCTCTTTTAACCAAGAGACTCTGACTCTGTGATGATTGTTTGCCAGCTTCTTGAGTGAAGGTAATGTGGTTTTTTGAGGAGTTAAGGCCTCTTATGAGGTAATCTACAGCAAGATTTCTGAGCTGTCAGCAAGTCTTTCTGCACTCTCAGCCCCTTTGATCTGCTCTTGTCTTTATAGTTAATGTTCATCTATGCCTCGTTTGAAGCGGACCGTACGTAGGGTTAGCAGCAGATGAATGTCAGAAGAATGGGGAGTGGCTGAAAAAATAGCAATGTATTCCCGAGGCTGGGCCAGGGTGTGTGAAGGTGGGGAAGCAGCTGGGATTGGACCACCTCAGGGGGAGAGACAAATGCTGTACTGAAGGTAAACCGGAAGGAAGGAGAAGGAAGACAGCTATTGGCTAACCATCCTCAGGATGTGA